>VWPW01007383.1:1526673-1598690 GCA_013389825.1 Crypturellus undulatus | reverse complement strand
GAGGGGCGTCCCGCGCGGAGCGAGGCCGGCGGCCGCCAAGCCTCCGCGCGCTCGGGGGGCGCGAGGGTCCGCAGCGGCGCCAGAAAGAGGAAAGCCTCATCCAGTGACACACGCAACAACAACAACAACAACAAAATTAAATCTTAGTCATATAACCAGGAAACACGGAAATAGCAAAATAGCTGAGTAACAATGTTAGTATTTATTCAGCCTAGAAACACAAGCTCCACCTGCCTTCAGTGCGTGCTTCCTCAAGGCTTCATTTCTGATAGGCGGCTCTGATGGGGCCTCAAAAGGCACTTCAGAACTTGCTAGGGTAACGTTTAGGGTTCCGATCCTTCTGTAACACAACATGATTGCACATTCCTATGAAAGAATATAACATAATATTCCAACATCCTCTTGGCTGGAATTAGAGCTTTTCAGAAGCGCTGTCGTTCTGCAAGAACCTCTAATTCTGCCGACTGGGCTCAGTACAAGGGGTCAGTGAAGTTAATCGCTGTAGCACGGGCACCGTCTACCTCTCAGATAGCTAAAAACAACTTCTGTGCTAATGCCCTATTCTGCCCCTTTGAAATGCAGTAAGAAAACCTGCATTCCAGCGCGAGGTATCTTTTCAGAGAAAGAACTGAACATTCAGGGAAAAGTAACAGAATAAAGGAGAATACAGCAGCTCTGGTCCTTAACGGTATCATACACACCTTGTTTCAAATGGAAATGAGGCAATGACTGTGAGGTCCTGAGCCTCACAGAAGCCTGAAAGTTTCTGTGCAGTTCCCAACTGAGCTGCAAGTGGACTGCCAAAAATTCATGAGCCGTCACCGTAATCTACTAAAGTTTAGATACCGAGAATTTAACTGTATACAGAAAAGCATGTCTCCATCCAGAGAATGCTAGGAAAAGTGATATATCACAGTTTAAGTGTATGGCAGTTCCATTAAATTAGAAAGTTGTTTGCTTTATCATATTCCCATAGGCATTGCCAATAAGAATCTGTCATTAATTTTTCACTTGCAGAGGTGATCACCATACAGGCAGCACAGGACAAAACAGATAGAGTCTTATATGTGGTGCTTTTCCAATACAGACTAGCTAAACCCAGGACGAAAAATTGTTTGGAAACCGAAGGTCAGGCTGTATAATCTAACTGTCTGCAGGGCGAAGCAGAGAGTGTACAGATGAGGTAGCCTCATTCAGCCTCGTGGGAACATCGTCAGTGGAGCTTCAGTGGCATAACTTGACCTGGACCTGGAGAGACACAAGTTGGATGAATTGGATTCATATCAGCGAAATTATACACTAATAATGCTTTTTACACTGCCAGTTGGAGGATGATAAATGAAAAGTCACCCTGAACATGTAAAAAATATTTACTACTGAAAATTCACTATCCCTTTGTCACAGAATGTTTACAAAAAGATTCTTTTCTTTTAAGGAGAAACAAGAATATCTTAGTAGAAGTTCATATATCGGGAGTGTTGAAAAATTTCTCTCTCTGTGTTCCACAGATGATGATTATTTTCTACAGTGTGACTATCATGCTTGCAACCCAACCCCATCTCAGAACATATAAGGCAAGAAAATTCTAAGTTATATCATCAAATGCCATCTAATGTCTATTACTAAATGCCAACTTTGTGTATTCTTTCTAGCACCGGGGGCTGTGCAGCTTTGCAGTTCCACATGTCCTGAACCTCTGACAGGTAAAAAAAACACCCCACACAAGACTGAGCTCCGCAGTGTCGAGCCCAACGTCAGCAGCGCCGCCAGATACTCAGCGCGGACATCCCGGTGCTCGACGTGGGAAGCAGGCGCTCGCGGTTTCAGCTTTGCGACGAGAACTAATTAACTTTCACACAGGATTTTGGTATTTCGAAATCTGGGTCTGCTCCAGCTTCGGACGAGAGCCAAGCGTTTCGTAATTGTCTGTGGGAGGCAGTCGGGCCCCGGCATGAGCGCAGGTCATCTCCCGGGCTTCCCCAGGGCGGGGGAGCTCCGGGCGCTCCCGCGTGAGCTGGGAGGTCTCCCTGGAGCGGGGGCGGCCGGCGCTGCTGCCCCGGAGCTGCCCCTCGCCCCGCTGCAGTGCCTACTTCTTTCCCTGTGCAACTTCGAAACATAATACACCCGATAAATGGCCTCTTGGTTCAAAATTTCTTTCCATACCTTAAGCGAAGATAAATATTGCCTATAAGGTTTTCCACCCTGGCACAGAGTGAGAAGTCCCATGCAACCCATCCGCTTACAGCAGGAGCAGTACGAGAAGGACGCGGCCCTCAGCAGGCCGTGAGCGCCTGAGCGCCGCCTAACACTGGGCCATTTGTATAACGTATAAAGTAGAAGCATTTCTCTACCGGTGACAAAGTAGAACTGTGCCAATGTATCAAAAATAATTAATGATGGGTTTTGTGAAGCTAATTCTAATAGCTTTAAATATATATATATATTTATGGTCTGTCAGTTTATCAGCTTTTACGACGAAGGCGGTAACTGAAAATTCAAATGTTTTCCTCTCGACAAACTACAAAACTGGCATGGCCTAGCAGAAGGCGGAATGAAAACCATGCAGGAATGGCAAGACAGTCTCAGCCTTCAGAGCCCAGTCGTGTCTCTGCCAGGTGCTTCTTACCCTTCTCTGGCAGCAGCTTGATGCGAGCAGCAGCCTCAAGGCTGACGCTCACCCTCTAACCCAGGATGACGCTCACCTCCTAACACGCAGGACTATACTGAAGTTTAAGGTCACCAGCGGAGCAGCTTCAGTGAAGCCTGAGGGCGAGCGAGGCTGCTTCCTTCCAGCACGAGGTGTTCGCTTCCCGCGAGCGAGATGCTACCTCACAGCATTCCTGACCGGCAGGGACCAGGGGACACGGGGTGACATAAGTGAGCAAAAGCAGCCGTGCTTATACGACAGGTTGTGCTTTACTATGAGTCATGTTGCTGAGACAAGATGTTTTCCTCAGTGCCAGCTAATGGAAGAAGGGCAAGCGTATTGCTCTGTGTCGAGATCATCTGGGCTGGAAGGGCCGGGATGTAAATCCTACCCGGAGTGAGCTGACACAGCCTGGAGCAGCACCCGCAAAGTGCTTCCTTGCTTTCCCAGCCAGTGAACGGTGCTAAGGAAGAAATAGGGTAGAAAAAGCATTGACTGCGACATCTGTGCGCAGTTATAATGACAAGATGCAGCAGTCTCCATTCGGCCCAGCCTGCGTAGTGTCAGTGACAACAAAAAAGTACTGGAGATGACATCGGGCCGGCGCTGGAGCAAGCTGGTTCCCAGGGCTGTGATAACATGTGCGGGGAATCTAGAGCAGCGGCGAGTCACGCGCCGATACAAGCAGTGAGGAGAGCACTGAATAAGGGAGAGTTTCTTTATAATTTCTTACCAGTTTGGACTGGAGGAAAAAAAAACTCCCCGCAGGATGGACCAATGTAGACTCTAAGATGGAAAAGTAAGAAATGTGTATTTAGTGAGACTTTTTCAGATGAATTCCAGCTTGGCACACATCTACCCTCCAGACCCCCTCTCTATAGGGGAAGAGCACTTGTCTCATGAAATATTGCTATGGGGGCAGGGGAAAAATATAGGAAAACATTGAATAGGGAACATAAAGTACCACATACTTAAACCATTTTGAATTTGTTCCAAGAAAAAGTTTTTTGGCTTTGCACTTGGAGGCCCATATAAAGTAATAAAATCCTCCTTATCCTCTAAAAATAATTATTTGGGGAGGGCTAGGTGACCCTATACAGCTTTAAAATAACTGCATTTTTGTTTAATCAGTCTCTTATTACTTAGCATAATAGCATTTTTCAAGCTATCAAGGAAATTAATGTTTAGAAAAATATATGCTGTTGATTCTGGCTACTGATGCCCCCATGAAAATGCACGTGTAGACCCACATTTACACAAGGCTGGTGTCAGGTTGCTTTACCTAGAATTGAAATATGAATACAGTAAGACATGCGGATGTCATGAACACCTTTTTGACTGTATTGGACCATCCCTTTGCAAAGCATCCCCTTGCCTTTTTTTTTATAGCTATTTCTTACAAAATTAGATAAGCAAAATCAGGGTGTTAGCCAGCATGCTTGAGATTAGGGCTTCACTGTCAGTGTACTGTGCCATCCCCATTATTTGGGATACAAACATACTCATATAAGCAAAGGAGTCTAAAACCAGTAAGTATCTAAATTGCTGGAGACCTACAGTTTAAATAAGTGCTTGCTGCATTTGCAAATGCTGAATGTGTAACACACCTGGGTGTTTCTCCTTAAAACCAATTCAAGGAGTCTGTCTGCAAAAGAAAAATGACTACAGAATAAACCATTTCTGAAGAATTTCAGAGATTAGGAGAATCTAAAATATATCAGCAAGGCAGAAAGAAGAGTTTCTCTGAGTTGTATGGAAATTAAGCACCTGCAGCTTAATGCTGTGTGAAATACAAAGATGTTCTGATGGAGCCTTTATTTTGCTTGGCCTGTTGGCTGTGATCAATCTGAAATGCCTGAATGGTGGCTCTGTTCCTGTCCTAGCAATCCTCGCATGCTTTCGGGAAGGTTAACATTTTAAAGGTCAGGCAGGATGTATAGGTTCATGATTCCCTTTGTAAAGGAGGGTGTTTGTTTAAACACGTATACAGCTTTGGGAATCTCAGCTGGGACAGTGTTCTTGCTGCTCTCCTACAGGCCTACACTGTTCTACTTTGCTTTGTTATCTTCTGTGAGTAAAATTCCTTTTGTCTTCTGCACCTAAGCCATGAAATTTGCAGCTGAAACCACACTAAAATTTTAGTAATCCTTTTTTCTTTCCTATATTCCCACATGGAGTCAACATACTGCACTTAGCAAAAAGCAAAGCCCGAGCAAAGCAAAGTCAAGCATCTGTACAGGTCTTCAGGGATAATATTCTCCTCCAAATTAATTCTCACTCCTCATCTTGCATTTTACATCTGTTGAAATATGGTTTCTATTATGGTTTTGGAAGATTTCCATTTACTGTAAGTTTCAGACAGTATTGATGAGGTCACTGTTTACTTTGAATAGTTCTTTGATAGAAAAAAAAGAGAGAGAGAGAGAGCACAATAGGAGGTTCAAAAAGCTCTGCATGAAATATGGTATTAAATTAGTCACAGAAGAGTTCTATAGCGAGGTGACCTTGGACACTGCCTACAGGGACAGCTGCCCCCGCCGTCCCACGACAGCGGCTCTCACACAGTGCTGAGCGCTGCGGTCATCCAGCGACAGACACAGCCATGGGAATCCTGCCTTCCGTGGCTGCATAAATCAGCTCAACACACTCAAGAAAAACATGCCATGGGCAAGGTATGCTATCCCACGCACTCCTTCCTCCAGGATACTGCTGCACCTAATGCCGCGTGGTGGGGTACGCATTCCTCAGATTAACTGGAAGTGGCTGAAACTCACACAAGAGCCAGGGCTCCTTCAAAGACTCCAGGTCATATACACTCATTGGTTTATCTAAAAACTGCTCCTTTCTTTTGCAATTACTATTTAGCATGAGTGATTGACTTAAAAGAAAAAAAAAAAGAAACTGCCAAAAATTTCTGAGAACATTACGTGTATAGGAGCAGAGCCTCAAAGTCATTATCTGGTAACTATATCTCATGTAGTCAATGGAAACATCTGGAGTGTGAAGTACTGCTGTATTCAAGTAATGATACAAAAGCACATTCATGCAGCAAGCATATTCTACACAACTTCAAATACTGAGAAGTGCACAGCAAAAATCCCCTAATTTTCCATTTTATCTGAAGAATGGCCTCTTAATTTTTCTCATAGCCTGACAGGTAGCTAATGAAATGGTCTGGCTTGATACGAAAACCATCACACACAAAAATCTCTTTCCTTCATAAGAAGAGTAATTTAACTGAGGCAAATTAGCAAGAATCCTATAACACACAGACTTTTGAATTATGTATAAATAAGTACACCATGAAAAAAAAAAGTTATTAAATTTCTTTTCTCTAAAGCTTTTTCTTGAGTAATTGTTAAGGCAGTTCCAGGAACACAATTTTGGTTTGATAAAATGTATTTTATAGAAAATAATGGTTTAATCTGCCACCTTCGCATACCATAAACATGTCCTGCACCTGTTAAATACTCTAACGCTCCTTAAATACTCTAACACTTCTATGAAAACTCTGTGTAAAGATCATTCCGTGCTATCTTTCCTCTTCTATATGCCAAAGTATTTCCTTCAGCATATAAAGCATGCATACATATATGTACATCTCAGAAAGGTTTCTAGTGATAACTTTCACAGGAAATGGGATTATTTTTAAAAATTAAAATTTCCAAGTTTCACATTTCAAAGGTCCATTCAAAGGGTAGATTGCATCCAAGAAAAAAAAAAGTTTAATTTTCTCCAAATAATATTATTAAATCCTGATGATGTGTATATACAATTGGAGGCAAGGAATGCTATCCCACAGGTCTTTTATACATGCCCAGATATAAGTGGAAATGTGAGCTTAAGTCTGAAGAGGCACCAGAAAAAAAATTAAGATAGTACACTTGACAAAAAACATATAAAAGCCAGTGCATTTCAGGTGGAATAAATTCAATTTTCAGTCCTGGGATAGGAATCAGTACATTAGCAAAAATAGAAGCACACATAGTTTCCTTCAAAAACCCATTCTGATTAATTAAAAAATGCATGAAAACATAGCTTCCTTCAAAAACCCATTTTGATTAATTAAAAAAAAATGCATGAAATCTAACTGTTTCTTGCTACGAGGCTCTCTCTGCTGTACTCATATGAGGGGAAGAAATCTGGCATGCCTGAGCATAAATTTGGCTAGATGAATAGGAAATCTACGGTAGTCATAAATGGAAAGTATTCAAACTAAAATGTCAGTAGTAGAGGATGACAAGAGTCAGTGTTAGAGGTCCAGATTTGAAATATTTACACAAATATAACTTAAACAGCGATGTGGAAAGCAAAGATTTCCAAGTGTGCAGATAGCACTTAATTAGCAAGCACTGCAAACAGGGAAGGAATGCGCAGTCCGAAGTCGGAGCGGACTGAAGCGAGGAAAGCCCTGAGCCATCAGGTGAGAGGAGCTGCAGTTACCACAGAGTGTTCAGAGGGAAACATACAGAGTATTTTAATGTAAAACCTTTGTGAAAGACTTAACCTTTAAAATTTCAGTACCTTGGATATATATATTAGTTGCTGTTGTTTGTTTTACTGCTTTTTCCTCAGAGGACTCAGCCTTCATACTCCAAAGTGTGAGTCACAGGACTAAGGTCATTTTGCTGCCCACTGCAGGAGCTTTGGCCCAGAGACACCGAAGCTCTCAGGCATCCACGGAGATTTGTCACAAAACCAAGGCCAAAACCACTATCCAACTGTTCCACAAGGAGCTTCTACCCATGAAGCTCCCTGACGGTCTGCTTCCCTGCCCGGCAGCCCAGCCCTTGCTCCGGCCACGTGTCTCTCTGTAGGTAGCTGCTGTCGGCCTCGCACATGACGCTAGGCCCGTGGGTAGACCAGGGAGGCCAGGAGATGCTCCCAGTTTCCTTTCATGCCCCGGCTTAGTGAGGCTGGACGCTCATCCAAGAGGTGTGAAGGAATGAGTTCCTTTCTTCCTTCCTTATTTATTTATTCATGAGGGCACAGAGATGCTGACTGTTCCCACCTCCCTCTCAGGCAGACCTGAGATCAGTTTGGTTGTGGCACTGTTTAGTCAAACCTTGGAAGCCTCCAGGGATGGTGATTCCCACATCTCCGAGTACCTGCTCCTGCACCACACCAGTCACCCAGCTAAGAAGTTTCCTCTTCTAGTCACTGAGCCTCCCCAGCTGCGATTTGTGAGTGCTTCCTCTTTTGATCCTGGTAGGCACTGCTGAGAAGACTTCGACATTTTCCTAACTCCTTTCACGTGGCTGGNGCACTGCTGAGAAGACTTCGACATTTTCTACCTCCTTTCGCGTGGTTGAAGCCTGCATGTAGATTCCTTTCGCCGAGGGGATAAGAAGCCCCTGGCCTTAGCCAAGCAGGCCTCCTGCTGAAATTCCTAGTCTTCCTGCACAACAGGATGGTTTGTTCCTGAGCCCTCAGAGAGTTTTCTTTAAAAACCTGCCAGCTCTCCTGGGCACCTTTTCTGCTCGTGGCATCTGCCCAGGGGAGTGTGCCTGGCAATTCCCTGAATAACCTGCCCTAAATAACCTTCCCCGAATAAGCTGCTTTCCTAGCCTGGAGTCTTAGCACTGCTGCTTTCCTTCCCAGCCTTCCACCAGGATCAAGAAGAACGAAGGGTCACAAAACACGCACAAGCCACCTGGGACTAAGGATATCCCTGAGTGGCAAATACTAGGCACTGGGTGAATACTCAGGAGAAATATTAGATATGTTTGCCACTTTCTTACGCTTTTCTTTAGTCATCTGCTTTGGCCACTATGAGAGATAACAAACTAGCTGGACCTCACACTCTTGTATTTTTGTTTTGTTTATATGAATAGCAAATTATGCCATAGGTAGGGAAAGGTAAAGGCTCACACCTGATCTGACTGTGGGCAGTTGACAGGTCAGTTGTAAATATCAGTATAAAAGTACTCTTAATGGTGCAGGTAAATGCAGTCCCCTCACTGGAGAAATACAGCTCATGTCTTAGCTACTAGTAAAATGTATGAATATTTTTTGGAGGAACACTTCAACACAGTTATATTTTTGCATATGCCCTGAAGCACTGAAATCTGAAAGCAAGTTATTTTCAGCAGAAATGGGAGCCTGTGCAAGTTTACTGGATACTGCCCAGCATCCTGTTTTCCAGTAATGTTAACTGAGACACATGTGAACTTGATACACAGGAAAATGATCCTTTCCGTGTACAATATGGTGATACGAGCAAGCCTCAGCTTAAGCAAGAGGTCTATGTTAAAAATCTAAATAAGAAACATTTCCTAAAAATAAGAAAATATTTGAATCATAAAATAGTGATCTCTCCATTACAGAAAATGGAATAAAATGAAAAAAAATCTCCATTTATAGTAGATTGTCACCAGTGTCAATTAGATTTGTTCAGGAGAACAGAATATACATTAAACTTGCTTTTAATCATTGAAGAACATGTTAGTGTACAACACAGAAGTGAATTTTTAACCCTATTAAAGTCAAACACCATCTCTAAACAACCCAGGTTCTCACCTTTAAAGTTGGATAGCTCTTAAGTAAGTTAACTGATTTTCTTCAGCCAGTAAGTTTAAGACTAAGCTAGCATATCCAGTAGAAATTACAAAGCGTGTGTTAAATCTTCATGGAAAGCTTGGCAAGATAGCTTACAACGAAGTCAGGGAATTCTGTGACTCTCTGGGAGTTTGTGGACACAATCAAATTATTATTTTTTCTAAACAGTTGAGTAGGCCTGCTTAGTTCAAAGGAAATTTTAACTTTACAGGCCATAAAAAACTGTATCCCTAACATTAACATACCTTCATCTGTGTCTGGTTTATAAAATCCTTAAATTCAGTTTAATGTTTAATCAAAAACTTAAAATGTTGCTATCAGCAGTATGTCATAGATAAGTGCTGCAAATAACTCTCATGCTTGAGATCTTCTTCAGATAAAATGTTAATCTTAAGATACGGAATCTCTTTCCCAAGATTATTGTAGAAAGTTTGCTTTGGAGGGCTAATATTAAATAAACAGGACAATACACATTATCAAAAGTTCAATTTTTGCTTATGATTTTAAATTGAAGCAGGAGCCTGTGTAGGTCAAAGCATTCCTGAACACTGCCTGTAGTTACTGCACTGTCGTGCCTGTACTCTGGAAGCAGAGGCCTGGTGGTGTATGAGGAGGAGGCTGCAGGGGGATTGCACTGAAAGCAGTGGATACCATTCTCTTTCTGCTGCTATGAAGCCAGATAACTTTTCCCACAGAAACCAGACTGCAGCTTGAAATTCAGAGCAGCACAGCCAGGCAGTCAGTGCAATGTAGCAATTGCATCCTAGTAGTTGAGAAATGATCCCAAAAGAGAATTGCTTTTATACTGAGTATGGCACCATCAGCTTGCAGACTAGTTAATATCCGTGCTCCTTGAAAGCGTGTGAATATCGCAGTAGCATTTATGCTACGTGTCTTCCTATTTCTTTGGAGTCTGTACACCTTATGGGCAGTTCAAGAACTGCCCAGGGATTTTTGATTATCAGCAAATGGACAAATGAAAAATTAGTAGCAGGCAGTGAAAGATGAGATCATCCTGTTCTTATCTCACTGTAGATCCAATGATTTTTAAAGTGTGGTAATACAGTGGTAAAGCAAGCTGTAGCATTGGCTAAACGTACTCCAAGTCTGTGGCGAATTAATGAACTTGAACTTCTGAGCTTTGGCTGCATCTGTGCTGTCATCTTAGCTTGAGCATTAATCTTATAGTTGAGCACAAATGCTTTAATCATCAAATCTGCCAGAAGGCTGGCTTTTGTTTGCTCTTCAGATGGGGAAGTTTAGAGAGTTTCTGAGCTGTATGTTTTCTTCTGGGCTTGTTTGTTTCATACTTTTGTATCATCTAGTATGCCAAGTTCATGACCAGGCCTTAATAAATACACAATATGCATTAAGAAGTCTTTGTGTGTATGTGTTTGTGAGACTAGTGGTTCTGTGACAATTTTGCTTTGGGCAGTGGATCACTGCAGAATTTGAAATATTTGCACTGCACTGGGATGCTGGAAGCAGCACCGTGACTCTGAGGTTGCACTCTGCCTTTGAAAATTACTGCTCACATAAGCATCAAGGGACGTAGATGTGAAAATGCATTTCCTTTTTCAGGATGAAAATGGTCTTTTAGATTGTCACTTTGCCGCCATGCTAGGAGTCTTAGTTTTGGGGTAGTTTGGGGGCATGTGTTGGAGGCAAACCCATTCACCTAAAGCAGGTGCTTCTCGTGGAGCACCCAGTGCCTCTTCCCCACTCGGCACCCCCTGCTCCATCCTTTCCCAAGCCAGGAAGACAAACAGACGTGCAGATGTCAAGCAGCCGAGTGAACCAAGTCCAGCAAAGGAACATGCAAAATGAACTCACATCCAACACTAGGAATGAATCTTGGCTGCAGCTTGAGATTTGCGAGAGTTGTTGTTAATTCCAACCCTGGAAACTCTCTCTATTTCTGCAAGCCCAAACGGGAGATTTTGCTGGGTGAGAGCCTAAGGGTCAAGCCCCTGCCTCCAAGAAGGTTTTATCAATTGTACAAAATGAGCCTGTCTTAGCTGGAGAGCCTCAGGGAGGCCTCCCCAGGGCAGAGGTGCTGCAGGAGCCCTTCCTAGCAAGGGCCTTCCAGGCACTGCCCCTAGGATGCCGGGGGCATTAGCTGAAGGCTGGCCAGTCGGCCCTTTTTTGGGAGGTTTCCTTCCACTCTTCCACCTGGACATGGGACTAAGAACGTGCCTGAAAGCTTCACAATGCTTCAGGCCAAAAATCTGATTCTCAACCTTCTCTGGTTAAAGGCACCTATCTGCAAAAAGAAAAAAGAGAAAAAGAAAGAAGAAAAAAGAAAAAAAGAAGAAGAAAAAACCTCTAGGAATTAAGTCTATTTCTATACCTTGATCACTCAGGGAGAAAAATAAGAAATACTTCTAGTCTTTGGCTTTACATTAGTACCCAGCAGCAGACACAAGGCTTCTCTTCCCTCATGCTGCCTAAATACTTTTGATCTAAAAATGTGTTCTTGACTTTTACTTATAGATCAATAAAAGAAATGAAAGACAATGGCAGCTTGCTGTGCACTTTGAATGACAGCTAAAAGCAATCTGAAATTCAGAAAGTCAATTTGACCTTTGAGCAGTAAATCCAGTAAAAGAGAAAGAGGGTCAAACTGCAGCCAGCTACGGCTCATCTTGAAGTTAATCAGTGTGAATAATATTTTCCTTAGTAATAGTAACTATTTGCCTGTTGATGGAACAATATTATTTCATTTGTGTGTCTGATATTATTGGTTGAAATGATTTAGACTGATGCATGCTCCAAAAATGACAGCTTTGCACATGTTTTCAGATTGGTAAACAGAAAAAGAAACAAGAAAAGGGATTAATATGGCCACATGTCTGTATGATCAATGGACTTTTCTTGTTAGGAAATGCTTGTTTTGAGGGTCCTTGCCCTTAGGCATAGATAAGCTGGAGCTATTTTAAAAATACTCCCTGGAAGTCACAAATGGAAACAAAATGAATATTGGTGTCAGTCTGTCTCTGATGGGATGTTTATAACTAGACAGAAGAGCACAGTATTTGATCTGAGTTTGTTCAACAAAATGCTTACCTTTTTTTACCTGATGGATTAAATAAATTGATACTTATGCTTACAGACTGTATACACTCTGTAAACTAAATGCACTGTCTGTCTTTCACAAACAGATGCAGGTCTGATTAGGCCAGCTGATGACTTGAATAAAATGGATATTTAAGTAAGACCTATCCTGGGTAAGGAGGCTACTCACGAAAACCACTGCCATGGTCTGGACCAATATAAAATCAAAAGAAATGAAAATGTAAAACATGCCTTAAACAAATCCAAAAGAAAAAAAGAATTTGAATACATTTCTTTTCCTCCTGTATGTGTCAAATGTTAGTGTTTGACAGACAGTTTGGAATTAAAAATTGTCAATATGCAATTGCAAAACCATACATTTGAGCATTGAGTGTCAATAGCCTAAGAAAACATTTATTTTTACAGCCTTCTTTTATTTGGTCCCCTGGCAATGGAACTAGAAATTCTGAACATGAATTAATTGGCAGCCTATTGCTTTCACAGAAGGATCTATGAAAGGCTGAAAACCTGCTAAAAACCTAAAGAATGGAATCTCATGTAGATAGCCTTACAATAAGGGCAAAACTTTCAACTCAGTGCAGGTGATCAGCAATGTATTATCGATGTCAACAAGAATTTCTTGGTGCTGTAGAGCAAGTAACATCTCATGGTCTACAGGGTGGTCATTATATTTGTCCACTCTGAAGAATTTCATCTGTAATATATCCCTGCCTATTCTCAACCTTTTATTAACTCTTCCTGTCATATGCATTCTTAATCTTCTTTCTGTAGACAATACTTTGATGAAGACCAATGGCTTTTATGGAACAGATTTTAAGACCTTTTTAGCGAGAACTACATTTATACCTACTTTGTGACATTAAAAATAGCTATCTAAAAATAAAGGCCATGGTCTCAGCTACTCATCTGTGTTCCCTTGGTAGGGACCAACAGAATCCCTCAGAGATTAAGGACTTGCTCTTTGGAGGTGACAATGTCTCTCCCTTGACTGCAGTGAGCGCTAAAAGGATTATCTTAGACTAAATGGATGCATTTCAGATATGTAAAACTAGGTGACATTAATCCCATCATAGCAGCCTAACATCCATGTGGGATGCTCAGATTCCCAGCTGATGATGCAGCAATATCTCCTGCACCTTGATGAAGTGCAAGCAGAAGATGATTCCTTCAGTGCCATTTCTTCCCAAAAAGCAGCCATGGTTCAAAGCACGGGCCATTTGGCTTTGTTAGCATGTGGCCAATATGAGAGTTAGTGGGGGAAACTTTCGGGTTTATTTCTGTTTTCAAGAGTATTATCTGATATTTTACAAAAGCATGATTAGCATGAAGTCAGCCTGGTTTTAAGTTGTCCCAACATTTTTACTAAGTGGACCGACTGGTCAGTCATATCAGAAATGTGTTTATTAATCACCATCACCAGCTAAATGTTTTTGAAAGCTCCTGTGCTATGATGTTTATATTCTGCTAGTTGATCCTTTACATACTGCTGTAAACATTCGCATTAAAAATAAATTTAAAGCAAATATTAGTAAAGGATTTTTAAGCTGAGCAAAGGTATTTTCATGACGTGAGCAGACTGCTGACACGATCAACATCTCACAGACAGGGCTTGTGTCTGTTAAACAACTTTCTCTCAGATGCTATTTTGTGTTAGCTTAGAGGGCTGAGCTCTTCCCTTGATTTATATTCGTGTAACTGTGTGGAAGGCTGCATGGTCAAACCCGTGCTGCTTAAAGCAGTAGCTCTTTCTGTCTGTATTCCCCCTTTTGCCTCGCTGACAATCTGACCAGGTCAAACATTTAACCTCACAGTTCAGAGATCGCTAAAAGCTGCCCTCATTTGACCCATGCGAACAATAATAAGCCTCCATTTCCAAAAGTCTTTCCACTGACCAGCTCAGCTACCCTGACAATTAACTTGGAAAGGCTTAAAGCTCCTCTGAAAACTGCTCAGTGCCTGAAGAATGTTAATAGCAGAACAGCTGCTTTCAAGAATTTCACACTTTGTGTTTCTTCTATTAAGAATTTTACTAATTCATCCCTCATTGTTTGTTCTCATATGACATAAGATATAAACAGATCTACTGACCTCAAAAAATGTGTTTTTCTTGCAGAGGGAGTTATTTCTTTAAGAAAAACAATATTTGGTTAAAATGTCTAAAAGAGTTTAGTTTTGTTTTCTGCAAAAGGCTATAATTTGGCTTCTTCAGATTCTACTAAAAGCAGGAGTTTGGGCCAGATGGTTTCCAAGGTCCTCTCCAACCTAAAATATTCTATGATTCCCTAAGTGTCAGTTATTGACATAAAAGTTGCTTTAGATTCTCTCCTGCTCTGGGCTTCTCAGTATGGCACAAGTTGTGAAGGAACCAATTTCAGCAGCTGAATCATACTGGCCTTACAATAATTTCCCATAAACAGTGCAGTTTTAATCTGCAACAGGAGAAAATGGTCTATAAATCATGTATCTCACCACTTCTTACTACAAACAAGCAACAAGAGTCCTTTCCACAGTAAAGTCCTTCCTTCACCAGAGCAAACCCTAGTCTAGCCCATATATTTACCCCCAAAATTTCCAGCCAGTCCAAAGAAACTACACTAGAAAATTACATATAGACAAATATCTGTTTTGAATGCCCAGCATTTTAAGGATAAACGAATGAAAACATGTTATTTATTTATTTATTTATAAGTTTTGTCTTTGGAAACAAAATTAATCTTCAATTTCAAGGTGAGATCTGCATTTTCAAAAATGAGGGAAAAGACAAAAACTGATGATGATTTATCATCATGCAACCATTATACAACTAGAAAATAAATCCACAGTTTCCCTCTTTCCCTCCATATTTTATACTTTGGTCTTCCCACAGCCCCATTTTCTTATATCATAGTTCCTGTGATTAACATTTCCCTCCTTACAGATGCTTCAAGTCTCAGATCTGTCCCCTCAGGCTCATTGTCCCAACACATTTATCCAGGTTTCGTAGGAACAACAGCACATACCAGACCCCTCACTCATCTCTGCCAAATCTTATATTTCTGTTTCAAAACTTTAGAATTTCAGGCAAGAAGGTCACCACAACCCTAGTTTTGTTCTTGGAAAGATCCATTTTGACTGAAAGTTTCCAGATTCAGCCTGAGGAAGGTACCCATTGTTAAAAATTTCAAGGTTAAAATTTGGCAAAAGTCATAAGCAACTGAAAAAGGATTTTATAACGGAACTGATGGGCATTTTTAGTAGATGGTGCCACCAATCCAATCTACCACATACAAATGCATTTTAAATTTTATAACTTTTCTGGAAATCATTAACTTTTTTTTTCCATTGCGTCCCCCAGAAATAGTTTGTTGTACTCGTGAGTACTCTAAGTGATTGCTGAGTGCCACCTAATACATCCTTGGAAGCCTTGGCAATCGAGGAAGAAGAAAATAGATGTTATATGGGAATTAACACATCAGGGATAGGGCATGTGCAAGACATATGCTCACAGGCTCTCTTGATACCGCAGGATTGTTCACATTATTTTTATTGTGACAAGCATTTTGAAAAAAAAAGGTCTGAATCAATACCAGAAATAATACAGACCAGTTTTAAAATTATTGCTAAGGAAAGCTGCACTAGTGAAAGCACTAGTAGAATGCTAGTATTATTTAATTTTGTATGCATTTGAAGATGCTACTGTGAAGTTTCACATTGCTTTAAGACCTATTCATGTCATAACATCTCAAGATTACTAGCAGTAGTTCTGAAATTACAATTTCAAGGCATAGATACTTGCATATATACACACACCCATCAAATAGAGCGCAGGGTCCTCTGCCTTCAAACTCACGTATCAATATGTAGGGAAAATTCAAGAGGATATTTTTATAAGATCACTACTCAGCCTTTGGAAAAGTTGAGTTTGTTCAGGCCTAAAGCGATTCTTCATGATGTTGAAATGGAATTTTCTTGATTAATTTTTTACCTTAGTGGTTAATTTAGTACGAACAGTAGGGCTTTCAGGTCTTGTCAGCAAAGCAGCTGGCTGATACTTCAACTTTCAGATTGTTTTGGAATCTTTAAATTGTACAATATAGCATTGAGCTTATATAAATCTTGTTTAATTTCTGGTAAAGGAAATCCACTGTTTATGAGCAAGGCCAACGGTCTGATACCTGTTATAGCACTTGTGAGCTTTCATTCTGTTCAAGAAGAACCAATAGTATTGATAAGATAATTTCCTGGCCACGTCCATAAATTTCTTGTCCTCTCTGCTATGGTATCGATCCCACTGATGAACACTAGTGAACAGCAACTGAACGGAGAACTTCAGTTTGGTTTTCACAGATTAGTTGTCCATGAGACAAAGAAAGCTTTCAGTTATTGAATACAAGTAGAGTCAGACTGAAGGTGAATTTATTCAGTACTACACTAATGGTCCCTAAAGATATCCAGTACCCTATAAAAAGTTATTTTATGCATTATTTTGATACTTTAAAATAATTAAAATTATAAAGCGACAAAAGTTTTATCAGAATATAGTGAGAAAGAATTCAGATCTTTTGTGATATTATTTGTTAAACAAGAGAGTAAAATGTGTCAGAAGTTACACTCTGGCATTTTTTTTTTACTGTTTCCTAAACCATGAACAACTAAAATACAAAATACATACTAAAACCTGTTCTTAGCCTGTACCTGCCTGCCTGCCAGGAGCCCTTCCCATTCCAGAGCTGGGACTTAAGAGCGGGAGGAACCCGTGAGGACGCCCAGCACCAGCGCGCCCACCTCAGCCCCACTGCCCCCGCCAAGGCTCGCCTTGATGCTGCGTCCTTTAGAAACGAATCAGCTCTGCAAACTGGAAGTTCCACTGAGAATCAATCTAGGTTCACTGCAGATGTTTGAACTTGGCCGTGTATCTCACAGAAAGAACATGCTGTAAACTTTTTTTTTTATGCTGAGGTGCCCATGCTAGGTCAACAAGAACCAGGAAAAAGTGAGATGCTGTGAAATTGGGCTGACTTGCTTGTGGAAAAAATGAAGAGTGGGCTCATGAACATCACCCGGGGAGCGTTTTGCTGCTTGCATCTCCTGTTACCATCTCCTGTTTCAGCAGATGAGAAAAGCAGCCTGTTTAGACAAAAGACCAGAAGGAGTTGTAGATGGTGAAGGATTAATACTGCATGACCTTACTTGTCCCCTGCACGCAGGAGCCAGCTTGCTGGCACGAGTATGTTGGCGAGGGCGGCCGGTGCAGCGTGCGGAGGTGCACGAACCCACCCGTGCAGCGGATTCGGAGGTGCTGGTGGAGGGTGCGCGCACCCGCGCGGCGCCGCCTCCAGTAAAGCGGCGCGTGTGCCCAAAGCGCCCGCAGCAGCCCCGCCGGCGCGCGCGGGGCTCAGCTCCACAAACTAACAGAGCTAGCCTTGCAGCAGGGGCAGCGTGAGCCCCTCAGCAGCATTACAGGCTGTAATGCACTTCCTGCTCCTTCCAAGATGATGAACATTCCCAAGTGCACATTTGTAATCCTGATTTGATGAGCTAAGATTCACTGCCACAGAAATTTTATTCACATTAACCTTCGAGGACATGTAAGCAACCAAGTGCCTAGAATAATTTGCAAACGGAGATTAGAGTGCACTGGCATGACCAGAAATAGCATGGTGTTTGGGATATCCACGCGAGCTACAACACTTCCAGCCCCTGCCCTAGAAGGAAGGCAGCGGCGGTGCCTTGCTGCCACTCCAAGCCCCACTTGTTGTGCGTAGCCTGTGTCTAGCCCTGGGCGTTGCAGGCCACTCCTATGATTGTCCAGTGCTGAAAGTGCCTCTCAGTGCCCTTGCAACACTGTTTAAAATAAAACAAACAAACAAAAAACCTGTTCTCTCACTGCTGATTCAATGGTGTACTAATTAGCAAAATTTAGATTAAGAGAGTTAATAAAGAGCAATTCTGGTGGGATATTGTAGAATTGGTACCAACCAATGAGGCCAGTGCAAGGCACGTCAGGAAAACCCAGTCAGGAAGATGTGAAGCTGAACGAGTGATTTATTGCTCTCACATGTGTGACAAACCCACTCAAGGAGAGGGACATGAATGGACTCCAACCAGTCATGTTGAAAGAATATGCCTTAATTTATAGTAAGCAGAGCTGCATTTCCAAAAAAAAAGCCATACCTGCCTCTGTGACCTGGAGGCCTAATTCCTGCGGAAGCAGAACGTGTTTGGAAGTTTTCAGTTTCACTTGTCAACAGTCTCTGTGTTTCTGAGGATACACTGAGAGCCGTGTGATCTCAGGAGGGCTGCCAGCACGCAGGGGCTCATCTTGCAAGACAAAGTCTCCCGGACTGGCACCAGGCAGGGTGAAAGCCCCAGAGATGCCAGTGGTTTCATCCCTCCCTGAACCTCACAGCAGAATTCCTGCTTATCATCTTCCTTTCCACGTGGATCTCAAAGGTTCATCTACCCCCAGCACTAGACATCCAATACCAGAGGCAAGCTAAGGTATTTGCTTAGAGAGCATAGAAATAGAAACAGAAAAAGGAGTAGCTTCCAACAGCTGACGTCAAAGGACATTTTCCTCTTCTTTCGAAACAGTTCTCTGTGCAGGAACATGTCTTCTGAATCATCACTAGAAGAGACCAAACTGCCCTCTGCCCTGCTTTCTAAAATGATTATCCCTCAATGACTTCTGTTTTTAAGTATCTAAAATTAACATTAATCTCATTTAACATAAGCAGCCCTGCTGGGGCAAGGGAAGTTAACCCACTAATGGTGTGCTTTCTGAAAAACGATTCCACTGTGTCTCAATCAGTGCAAGCCTAATGAAAGGGCTGTTTGTATGGGAGCTAACTTATCATCCCTGCAGAAGTCGTCTGCACCAGCAAACTTCCCAAGCCACCACAAGCTCTTGGCAGCTGTGTATACTCTTTCAAAAGTGCTGAACATCATGAACTTAGCCGCATGGTTCAGTTTGTTAATATTTGCATGAGAAATGAAAAATGAATCTACATCTGAACATAGTGAGTGCATTTCTGAGAAACTGAGAGGGAGAATACACAGGAAAGAATAAGCTCAGGACTAAGTTTTTTGCTCTTGGTGTAATGGAAAATGCTATTCCCCAGGCACCTCCTTGACTCCTGCTTATTACACAATGGTCTCTTCCTTTCCCACTCAGTCCATGCAGGCTTTCATGTTTCTACTAAACAATTTCTTAGATATTTCAGGCCAAAGAAATGAGATGTGCTTTTTCTAATATGTAGCCAAGTCTAGGTCAGACACTCAGCTGAATAAAACCACAAACTCTCAGTGGAGACTGCATCCCAGAAATTGCACTGCCTCTGTCTACCTACTGATCAGTAAACTGCCACTGCATCTTTTGTCTTGTTTACCTCCTCTGCTTCATCTTCTAACCCTAAAATATTCTGGAAATCCATTTCCATAGACTTTGTTCTTGAACAGTGAATTCTCATAAACCTTGAGTTGCCAATGCTCGCTCAATGCCACCCTTTCTCAAACTATCTAATTCCTGAGCAAAACTGAAACAATTTTTCCAGGGTGGTTGAGCACGTTCAGTAAATCTTAGGGTGGACATGAGTAGGAATCACAGGAGAGAAGGACTTCAAGATTTGGTCGCACATTACACAATGCTCCACATCACTAATACTCTGTAGATTACGAGCTGAAAGACGTTCCTTTCTTGAAATTTCAAAAAGCCCCCAAAGTTATGATTATAAGATTTAGCCTAACTGACTTTTACTATTTTTAATCGAGTTGTTGTTATACTACATTTTCTGTGCACCACAGAGGGAAATTATTTCCGAAATATTTATCTTGGATTAGGGCATATTTTTGTAGGACTGGAGTTAGCAATGCAGTGACCTTCTCCTGCCCAGGACTGATCCTTCGTTTAAGAATCTGCTCCGAGTGTTTGTCATTTGTGCTGCAGAAAAAGCCATTTTTTTTAAGCAATTCCACATGGAAGAAAGAGCAAGATCCATAGCAGCAGCAAAGGTGTGAATGGCTGGAGTTTCTTGGTGCAGTGCAAGGGGAAATTAAAAGAAATTTAAATCCTCCATACAAAGATACCTTTACATTTATTATAAAACCAGGAAGATCAGAATTGTCATTAACTAGAAATCATGCATGACATCAGCATAGTAGGATGCTTGTTTTTAAGTAGGCTCAGGGACAGAGTTACCTTGTGTAAGCCTTAGTCTATGTGACTTCTGTGCATGTGTCTGTGTGTGTTTCTCTGTGTGTACAAGTTTATGAGTGCATCCATCTGTGTTTAAAGGTAATCTATTTTTTTTATTTGGTAGTGCTTAAGTCTTTTTTTTGTGGCTTCTTGCTTAATACTTCACTAGTACAGTCAGTTTGGCTGAGTTTTTAAAGCAACAGGAAGACATATAATACACAATAAGATGACTATTAAAACTAAGTTAGGAAGAATTAATCCACAAGTTTTGATTGAAGAGAGTAGGAATTCAATACTTATAATGTAATAGTACTTCTTAGCTTGCTTGTTTCTGATTTTAACTTGGTGATTTTGAAGGAGCGCAGCTGGCTTAATTTTCCTAAGGTAGAAACAGGGTCATTTAGCTCTCTCCTCCTTGCTCTCTCTCGCTCTTTCTCTCTCTGCTTCTTATTCCTTCTTTTCGTTCTTCTCTCTTCCTCTGAGGTNTTAGCTCTCTCCTCCTTGCTCTCTCTCGTTCTCTCTCTGCTTCTTATTCCTTCATTTCGTTCTTCTCTCTTCCTCTGAGGCAAACATTTTTTTTCAGTGGCTCTAAGGAAAGCTGTTACCTGCAGCAATGCACATCTCACATCCATCTTTTCAACTATAAATTGGGTGTTTTGACAAGTATGGAGCATAAAGTTTCACCTAACACCAAGTCAAAATAGTTGCGTACCACATCTGGAAAATTAGAAGCCAGGTATTTTTACCTCTAGGGTCTCTGATATGATAATAGCAATATTAGTACAAATAGTAGAAAGTTCTAAAAGTAGCAGCAATATTATCAAATCAGTGAAAAACTAGCCAATGTACTGGTATATCTTCTTTGCTATAGTCAGCAATAAGAATAATAACTTACAAAAGTCTCCCCAGTCATTTCCGACTAGATTAGAACAGAATCTCTTGCACTGTATATATTGGCTAACACATCTGCTTTAAACCACAAGCACTGAACGAGTGCTATCCACTCACTCCAGGAAGGAAGCTGGTAGAGCAGGAGGAGCCCCAGGAACTGATAGCGAAATACTGCCTTCTCAGAAGCTAATGAGAAGATCCATCAGTGGGAACAGAATTTCTGTCAGAAATTCATATAGGGGAATGTCTCTGTTATTACGTTTCTTTGAAGACTTACATACTACAATTCTAGTATCCTAGAAAGCTCACAGTTATCTTGTCGACTGAGACCACAGTATGTTGAGGCTTTCTAAAGCAAAACTATTCCAATCTTAGGCCAAACTAACATTTCAATGTAGCTCAGATGATTGTTGCCAAAGCAACATATGAATCTTGTTTCTTATGCAAATGCTTTTCACAGGTTTCAGACTCCCTCTACCTGAAACAGTAAGCTGGCTCAGCTGTAACAAAATTGGAGTTTATGCTTTCCTTGGGCACAATGAGACTAGGAAGAAGTATAATATAGATCATAAAATCTAATTTGAAGACATCAATGCATTTGTCTAGCTTATTGCTGCTTTTATAAGCAAAGATTTGTAATAACACCCTCTATAATTTGCAATCTTCAGCCCCTCATCATAATGAAACACCTCTTTTTCTGTGTACCAAAAACTTAACATAATGTCTTCTGTACGAATGGATATTTGGAATCCTAAAGAAAAACACTTTATATTGTCTTTATTATCCATCACAATAAAGACAGATAAAGGAAATGGCAATATTAATGTGACATTCTCTCTTGCTGGCTCCACAAAGACTAAGCGCGCAGGCAAAGATCTCCTCTGCTGTAGGAATCCTGAATGCCAGCGTCTGCTTAGGATGGAAATGCCTGGGGAAGCCTCCCAAAGCTTGGTTCTTTGCTATACTCAAAAAGCAGCATCTTTCCTGGCCTAGCTGCCTATAGCATATATATCATGAAGGCACATCCAGCTAGCAGATATGTTACTTTTCAGCCACACCTAGAAGACAGAAACTTTCCCTCCATCTATTGCACCAAAGCAGCAAATGGAAAGATTTCAGTCTACATGGTTAGCTGCCATTCACTTTGCATTCTGTACAAAATACGACCCATAAAGAGGACATTGTCTATGGTTTTGTACTGACAACATTTTCCATTAAAGTTAAGGTTTCATTTCTGTCAAATTTAAGTTCCACAGGAAAAAAAGAAAATGTTTGTAAAGCAAAACAAACCTACTGCTTGGTTTATTTTTCCGTTCCTTGGAAGGGACTTCTGCTAGTTCTGGTGGTGAGGACCTATAAGAGAGAGAAGCACTGAGAAAAGAAACATTTTTGTGACCTGCATTTCACATCTTGGATAAATACATAGGTATACCAGATTAAAAAAAAAGAATGAAATTTGCTGTGATCCTATTATCTATGCTTGACTATTCCTTTTAAAGTAGGAAAAAAAAAAGCACAAAAAAAGGAAAAACAAATATGAAAAATTCTCTGTTTGGAATTGAAACCATGAAATCTCTTTCAGTGTGATTGGCACAAATTCTGCAGGACTGTATTGCACAGTTTTTGCTTTTAGTTTTGCCATAGCTTGAAAAGAACCAGAAATAGATATTTACTGCATATATATTTCACACTGCTTTAGATTTTTTTAGATAAAAAAAATATATTAATCCATTCACCTGCATCTGAAAACCCTAGGTATGCAAGCAGATCATGCTTTAGGAAGCTACTGTAGCTCTATAATGACTTCAGCTCACCTAAAACCTAGTAGGGATGGGAAAGACAGTACAGTAAACAATCTTCTTCTGACAGAATTTATTAATCAAACATGAAAATGTTAAAATTATGTTAACTCTTAGTATACAAAAATAGTATTCTTTTTTTCAGCAATCAGAAATCTTGGTTTTTTCACTTTAATTTCAGGAGATGATTTTGAAGGTGTGATATGGGACCTCAGTATCCAGCACACGTTGATATCCTAAAAGGAATGAGATTCTACAAATATCCAAGCAGATGAATGTTTGTCCAGCAGACAACTCTCTAGCAGAACTCATCTACAACCTATCTACACCTCATCTCTTTGTCCTTGGAGGGAAGGAATTTTACATCTCATACATATGAAACATAGAGAAGAGCATGGATGGTCATTACTGAAGTGACCTATAGGACTGCTACAGGGTATTTACTGCCTCTCCTAGTCAATCCTCTAGATTTGATTAAATGCCCTCAGTTTACTGCAAAAGGGTTGGAACCAGCAGGCAGTAAGATAGGACCTGTAGCACATTCCTTAACAGAAACACAGAATTATGTCTTTCTGATTACACAGGAAACTCACTGAGAATCAGCTCTCCTCATCTCCTATGAATGAAACTTTCATTAAAGCTGATAAAAATGTTGAACCCACATGAAAGAGCCCCCAACCTGAGAAAGAAACACTTCTGTATTTCGCTGCTAGTAGACCTAGGAGGATATTGGCCTATGAGCTCATCAAAGAAGAACTCTGAAAACAGAAGGTCAACAGACTTGCAGGCTTTCCCGTTTCCTGCCTCAGAGCTCTCCTACTGGGGCTAACGATTGCTCCTAGCTGATTTCCTGATTTGCCATAACTTAACCCCGCCGCTCACTCAAGCTGTCACATAAGCTGATGGAGAAGGTCTCCCCCTGGAGTTCTCCGGTATTTGGTTCTGCAGGTCTTTGCCAAACTAAACTTTCTTCCAGGCTACCCAAATTTCTCCTACCACTCTCAGTGTTTAGTGAGACGATGGTTGGCTGAGCCACCACTAACTCGACCTCAATCACATTAATACATTGTCTTGACAAATTAATGACAAGTAAAATATTCACCAGCTCTTTACCTGTTTTTCTATTTCAAAAGGTTGCCAAATGGCAGGAGCAGAGATGTTGATTTCTTCAACAGTCCCTGCGTTTTTGCTCTTTATTGAGTTATGTAAATTCATAAGATGATTAAGCTGTTAGGAGCTGTGTTCAAAAATGTTCCCAGCCAACCGAAGACAATATCAGCCCTCAAATGGGCATATACTATCCCTTGTACAAAGATGACTCCATACGGTCTCATTTCTAGCTAAAAAAAGCCCTGCCTACTTGACCCCAGTGTTGCCATATACAACAGAGAGGCCAAGCAGTGCGCATGGTCTCTTTTCAAGGTAGGCTTAGTTTGTCGAGTTAGCGTAAGAATGCTGTGCTTTAAGTCTCTATTTTCTAAGCTTTGCAAGAGAATTTCCAGTTTCTGGTTTGTTATTGAAATATCCTTGACTTGCACATGTTCAGTATGGCCGTGCAGTTCTTGCAGTTCTTGATGTGACTTTCTCCTCAGTGATATTTGACCTGTTTGTAATATGAAACAATTATACAATTACAATGTATCAAATTTTAATATGAAAATTGTTCTGTGCCCCAGAATCTTACTCTAAAGAATAAGGGGGATGATTATGTCAAGGAGGAAGAGATATGCAGCTACTTCCTAGAAGAAAAAAACACTTCTCACTTTTTATCGTCTCTCTCCTTTTTCTGCTTGCACTATCAGGCTTTTTTTTCCGAAGATTGGCTCATTGCTATATATTTAGTTGAACTCTGCTCAACTTGTATTTAGTTCTGGAGTCTGCTACTTCCGTTTAGACCTGAAGAAGGCCTAACCGTGTAACCAAATTGTATTCCCACACTAATTTTTCTGCTTATTCAGTATTCCCAGTGACACAAAACTTGTGCTTTAAGTATATCTCATTTATGAGACATGACTGTATAAAAATAGCAGCTTCTTACTCAGCAGAGCTGTTCTCTGTCTGCATTCAGCAACCAAGCTGCTTAGTTCCCAGACAAATATAGTATCTGACTACACTGCAGAGATAACACAGAGATGACTAACCGAAATGAGGGTTCCTTTCCTGTTTGTCCCTGGCAAAATTGTTTATTAAGCTCTATTTTAAATCACAGTTGCTGAAAGCAATAGGATTGCAGAGCGGTTACCTCAAGTATGTATATTTGTCACCATTAGCTGCAGTACTGAGCCACAGAAAATAGATTTTAATTTGGATACAGAAAAGCCCAGGCTAAGGCCAATGTAACACAATTGATCTATGGATTCAGGAGAAAATATGAATGTACACTGCCTCTCAATGCCATTCTTGGGTAATATACAGAGTAGAACTATGGTACCATATACAATATATTGTCACAGGAAAATTTCTGTGTCTTCATTTACTGTTTCAAAAGAAGTGCTTAGGCTCAGATCCACACAGAGGCTTCAGTGCCTGAAGGGGGTTTTCTACAGAACTGAGGCATTGAAGCTAAGAATTAATATGTCAGATTCTTGACTAGACCCACAAGTGCCCATGGTCTGCAGGTGCCCAGGTGTTTTGCCAGTTAAGGCCTGTAAGTGCTTATGATTCTATTTTATTATTTGGCTATAACTTAAGGTATCAGTACAGAACTTAACATCTGTTTGAGGATTCTCACGTTTTTTGCACATAAATGGTTGCATTTTTTGCATATAAATGATTACCATACTGTCTACTGTAATTTTTAAAAACCAGAGATGGTAGGGAGATAAAGAAGCTGAATACAGTTCCGCTCACATCTTTAGAGACTACTGTGTAGAGGACACAATGAAGAATATATGTGTAAAGGGGGGATGTGGACATCCACAGGTCATGGGAATGACTTTCAGGAGGTGGGGAATGAATCAGTTCCAAGGCTGACCCCACGGAGAAGTGTTAGCATGCTACTGAGACATGCATGTCTGCAGACCTTTTAATCCAGGAGACTGTTCCAGGCTGAGAGTCTCAAACTGACATAAATGTTTGCATGCTATTTAGTCACTCACGTACCACAAAGAACGAACGAGGCCAAGAAGGGCGACATTGTGGAGGAACTGGATAAAGCTTTTCATAAACACGGAAGAAACTTCATGATGGCAAATCCTGGTTCCCATGAGGAAATGTATCCACCATGACATTTATTGAAAAGGCAATACTGGAAGGCACAAGCAATACAGGAAATTTGTGCGTGCAGTACACTAAGGAAAATTTTGTGGACTAGCCAGCATCAGGGGATGGGAAGGCACTTCTGCTCACAGACAAGATAGATATAGAATTGATGTGAAGATCTCTGGCTGACGTGGCTGCTGTAACCATGAGATAGTGGAGATTAAGATCCTAAGGGAAATGAAGACATAAAGTAGCAAAATGATGATCCAGGATTCCAGATACGCTTATTTCAGTTAACTGAAGTAAGGTAAGATAACCCTGAAGAGCAAAGGGGACTAGAAAAGTTGTTTGGCCTGCAAGACCTACCTCCTGAAAGCAAAAGAGTGATCATGACAGTGTGCAAGAAAGCAGGCAGGTAGGGCAGATGGCAATGAATACTCTGTTGTTTGTACAGCCAAGGTGAAGGATTCTAGCAAGGATTTCAATACGGTCAATCTCCCACAGTTCCTCTGTTGACAAATCAGAGAAATACAGACTGGATAAGTAGACTACAAAGTAGATGGAAACCTGGACAGACCACCAAGATCAAAAATTAGTGATTAGTAGTTTAAAGCCCAACTGGCAGCCAGATATTAGTTCCACAGTATAGATGTCAGTGCTGAGACCAACACTGGTTAACGCCTTGTTGATAACTTGGATGATGGTCTCACTCCTTGTTCCTCAACAAGTTCTTGGGTGACACCAAACTAAGGTGAGTGATCCCTTGAGGTTACGCTGCCAAAGGGAGCTCAACCAGTTGGTGAAATGGGCTGATAGAAACCTCATGAAACTCAAAGACAAATATAAAATCCTATTTACGACTGACTAACCTTTTGCAACAGGGCAGACAGACTGAATGGAAGGCAGTTTTACAGAAACAAAACTAGGTGTCTTGGTGAACAACAAACTGAACAAGAGCCAGTAGCATTCCTGACTATATTAGCAAGAGTGCAATGTTCAAGTAAAGTGATTGTCTGGCATTTGTGAAATGATATCTGAAGTACTATGTCCAGTTTTGGTCTGCTTAGTACATATTAAAAGACCAGTGGAAGGCCACCAAGAGGAAGAGAGGATCTAGGAAGTACAAAGAGAAAGTGACAGAATTTTTCTTCAGCCTGGATAAGAGAAGGCTAAGGGGGATCTATTTTTTTTTAACATTAGGAGGGGAGGAAAGGGAAGAAGGGTTTACAGAAAAAAAATGAGCCAAATTCTTCTCAGAATAGTACAGCAAACTAACGTGAGGCAGTGAACACAAACTACAGAAAGGGAAATTCTCTGCAGATACAACAAAAGCAGAATAGTGAAAAGAACAGCAAAGATAATCATCAAACACTCAATAGGCTGCTCAGAAAAGTTGTGGAATCTCCATCCTCAGACCCACACATTCAAAACTCAACTAGACAAGGTCCTAAACAATCTGACCTAACGGGTTAGCCTGCTTTGAGCAGTAGTTTGGCTTAGATGGCCTCACGAGATAAATTCCTATGTAAATTATTCATTTATTCTATAAGTTAAGATATACTTTTCTCTTGAGCATCTCCAGTTGACTGTAATAAGTTACTCCCACTAACATCGCCAACTTCTCTTGACTCCAGTTTGGAGGAGGTGTCACAGCTCTTACTACTACTACAGTCGGACCTCTACGTTTTAAAATATTTTAGAATATTGAAAACCGCAAAGAAACAATTCAGAATGTACCATAACCCCCATATCCACAACCAAAATAATTATATCAGTATAGCTCTATTATAGCCTAGATACATGGATTCACAACACAAAGCTTGCAGAATCACACCCTGCACTATGATATAATTACTAGCATCAACACTGAGACTGATCTGTTTGTTTGTAGCCTTATACCCTAAGGATTTTGAGGACTGGAGTAGTCAGCACATGGAGATTTAAAGCAGCCACAGTGGTGAAAATGGGAAGAAAGAGAACATGCTTCAATTTAAAATCACAACTTGAGGGTGATTCCTGTTAATTAAGTAACTGTTGTGGTTGCATCTGTGGTTTATCTTCTGTCTTTGGTTACAGCATTTACTTGCTACAAAGTCTTGGCAACTACAGTAAGTCTGCAGTTATCTTTAAAACGTGAAGCTTAAATGTAACGCATATAACTAGATTCTAGAAATTTTAGTTATCGTGAATAGAGACTGGATAGAAGAACCAGAATTAAAGAGTGCCTTGAAGATTCATCTATAGATCAGTGTGAGTCAGAGTGGCATATTGAGACTCAAAGAGCTTTTAGAACAAAATAAATTCCTGGCTCAGCGGCTCTACACTGCAAGCTGGCTAACTGTTTACCATAGCCGACCATATTATAGGGAACAAAAGCAACTTGTCTTTTGATCCAGGACTGCTACTTTTATCAAAATATCTACTTTTTTTTTCCTAATTTCCCCCACTTATTTTCTGCATCTTTAGATTACAAGATGATAGAAGGGAAATACCCACTGTTAAAGAAAAATGTTACCTATCAAGAATTTACAAAACAGAATTAAAAAAAAAACTGTCTTGGATTTTGTATAAGTATTTGTTGCTTCTTATTGAATTAATTACCTGGAAACATGAGTTTGTCTTTTGTGAGAACACATAAGCCAAAGTGCATCTAGCTGCTTACTTTAAAAACTAACCATTCTACCTAACCTGTTTTTTTGCCTCAGCACTTTTAACTCTACTCTGAGTAAACTGTTGGCTGGTTGCCATTCAGACAAGTAAAGGCACTGAGACTGTGAAATAAATAATCTTAATGATTTTATCAGGCATTTTATGTTGCAGCATGTTTAAACATACTGAAGGAAAGTAGATTAATGGATCTTTTTATCTAGCTGTTTTTAAAATAATTGCAGCCTAAGCCAAATAAAATGAAGGTTCCCTCTTAGAAACCTCTGCTAATTCAATCTACATGACATTCATTTATTCTGTTTTTCATTGTTCTTCATAGCACAATCACTAGTGAGTCATAGTTAGTTTTTTCTCTCAGAATTAGCAGTGATAAGCATGCAAAACTCTTGTAACCAACTGGAGATAGCAGCAGCAGTTTTCAAATTTTGGTCTGCTTCCTTTGTGCTGCTCCAAAGTCAAGCTAACAAGAATAACAGCAGCTGAATCCATAATCAGCCAACTTTAAAACCATACCAGACTTTGACAATTAAATATGAATGGTACTGTGAATCCATTTTGCATCTTCATATAAAACTAGCCCTTACATATTCAGATCACAACATGGAAAACATCCTTTGCTTAGGATATTGATTTGAAAGGATACTGAACACTGATTGCTGTCTAAATTACTGTATCTGCATTGCTCTGAAAACTGTCCTAAGGGACATATCCGTATATGGTACGTGTCTTGCTCAAGGTAGGCTGTACTCATGTTCCAAAGATGAGAGAGAAAGAACCTAGAAAACCTAGCCTAGAAAACCTCCAAGGATGCATTAACCTGCAGGTCTGCCAGTCTCAAGACTGTGAACCATTTCATCAGATAACTTCAAGCAGAAGAACTACCAATGGCTTTGTCTTGCAGGATATTCCTTGCAGGAGTCCATTCTAGATGCTGGTATTACCTAAAATTTGGACAATCTGAGCTAGGGTAAAATGCAAACCAGTTGTTCAAAAGACTCATGGATAGCATCAGTCAATGATCCGCCAGGCACCATGGAATTCATATTTCAGCTACGGGGTAGATACAACGTTTGAGGATATTTTTGGCGAAATTAAATGAAAATCTTCTCAATATTTGTATTTTAGAAGGTAGCGATAATGTGTCATGTTAGGCATATTTTAAAGCATTTTTTATTTTTTGCTAATTAAAACTTTAAATTTCCAGAAAAGCCACAACATAGATCATTAATACAAGATAGACATGGACCTTAAGAAGTCTCCTACTGTGCTTGGCAAGTCTCAGAGTATAAAACTCCTAACTGTGTTTTACACCTACAGTCCTAGAGCTTTGGCAGACATTTTACAATGGGGAGATCTGAAGGTAGGTAAAATTTCTGGCATTAGACTAGAGTGCAGTGTTTAATGCTCAGATCCATCGGCAAGCTGAAACATGGTTTAGAGAAGGATAACTTTGTTGTTTTTTCTCACAATGTCCTATAGAGTGCATGCCAACACTTACAGAGCCAAATTCTGCAGTCAGCTATACCAAAGTAAATCCAAAGGACTTCAATGAAGTTCATTGAATTACATCAGATTCATGTTTATGTTGTTCAGATGAAAAATGCTCCTTAATTTCTAAGACAGGCTGGTCACAAGGTGTTATGAACACACAGTCATTCAAAGCCTAGAGATTTATCAAAAATGTAGAGTGCTCTAAAAGTTCCTGGCCTAGACTGCAGATTATCAAATTGCCATATGTGGGGTATGGCAGAGCAATTATCCCTGTTCAGAAGCTTAGGCAACCTTGACTGCAGGATTATGCATCTCAGTTTAAGCTTCTCCCATTTAGGTTCTGGCTTTGTAAGTGGCTGAAAGCGTTCACAGATACCAACATGGACCACAGTTTAACATGTGCAAACTAATTATGTCATAGCAACTTTATCATGCCTCTGAGTTCTTAATTTTCTCTCTTTTTTCAGAGATAAATCAGTAAGGAGTGTTGCAAAACCCCCACAACAAAATCTGTGAACACTAAGCTATAGAAGTTGTAGCTTTATCGATGCGTAGCTACACCAGCTATAAAAAGGTGAGGTAGGGGAGATGACACTGTCAAGTTCATCACCCAGTGAAGGAAATAACTCAATGTTTTAAGAAAGTAATAAGCATTTGGCTTAGCTGGTGTCCTTGCTGAGAACTGGCCCTGCTACTGCTCACACCAACCCGCATCACCGCTGACTTAGCAGCACTCCTCTGAGGGTTGGGCCTGCTACTGACCATCCTGTGCACATCACATAGCTCCCCCACAAAGCCCTCTTTTGAAGCACAGTTTATGTAATACACTTTTATGGTAACTATCATGAAATTCTCTGACTAGCGGAAAAGAAAAGATGGAGAATCATGGATAGATTAGAAGACAATTTGTGTCAGAATTCGTGACAGAAGGAAGCAGACTGTTGTACTCCTCTTGTGAGAGATGCTTTGCACTGACTCCACTTTGGCCTAGATACCATTCACTAGCTTGCAACAACCCAGGTGGCAAATCTGGAATCTTTTGCCCAAGGGGATCCAAGCCTACGCTGCCTGGTAATGCACTGATCACCAGGGCTCTGTAGGCTGGGCTGGGACAGGCTGGGGAAGGCAGAGCACTCTAAAAACACTAATGAATTCATGCTTCCAGGCACCCAAGAATTATAAATCCTTAATCTATTCCAGCTCACTAACAAGGATGGGGAGTTCAGTACTCAGATCTCAGAGATTTCCTCTGTACCTCACATTCAATATCCATAGGTGCCAGCACGCTGGTGAGTAGGAACCGGACCCCATGGCTCTCTCTTCAATGAGGGGCCTAACCACTTGCCTACGGCAATACGCTTCCTTTAGTGCTTTTTTTCTCTCCATTTAGATGGCTCTCTACCCAATGGAAAACACATCAGCAGAAGAGGTGGAGATGACGTATCCATAGCTGAGCTGATATTCTGGTGAACAGGGCTTGCAGATATGAGTTTGATCTCTCTCCTGTCTGAATGAGTGAGTCAGATGGATGTCATCAAAAAGCTGGGGTGAGGAAACATTTGCTTCTGAGATGTGTCTGGGCAGAGAAATATGTTATCAAGTTTGATAACTACATATATAAATTATCAGGTGAGATTTCTTTGGAAAGGTGGTAGCACAATAGAACAATTGACGTTAACCAAATGTCTACAGGTTAATTGCCTTGTATATTATTTAATATGAAAGTATGCATGGTTCCCCTAGAAGGAATAATTTGCATGAGGCAGGAAGGAATTGGCTAAATAGAAGCAAAGAATTAGAAAATGCTTCTAAGTACTCAAGGTACATAGCTGTAAACAGAGCTGTTAAGGGCAGTTTCAAATGTTTCCAAAGACTAGGCTTCAAAAGTCAGTGGAGGTGAAAGACATGAGTGAGTCACTGAGGCCACATTTGGATTGGATAATTCAGGCAGCCAGGCTGAGAATAAAGGAGACAGAGAGGAATTTCCTGAGAAAGAGGCATCTGCCAAATGCCATTAAATTCAGAACTGAGAGACAGACTGCTACTGTGAACCTTGGGCCTCCCGTCATAAAGTTTGATACACATTTTAGGTAAGAACCAAGCAACTAGAAAAGCATGCAACTGGTGCTGCACAAAATGTGCTCACAGAGGAGCCATTTTTTATCAGTTTAGTTGCAGCTTGGTGTCTTAAATCTTATAACTAGAAGCCAAAATTCAAGTCTTTCTCAATAAGGCTCTGTTTTGTTCCTCCATTCAACTTGTGTGAGAGCTTAGGGCAAAGGTGAGCAAGACTGAAAGAAATGGCCTGGGTTGCTTTGTCTGCTCAGATACAGTGAATAGGCACTCTGAGGGACTAGCATCCCACAGCATGCTCAGCAGACTCAGACTCTGTAGGGTATGTCCTCACGGCCTGAAAAGGCCTACAGGCTTGGAGCTGGTATTGCCAAACCCTGAATGCTTGAGTTCCTTCAGTGATCACCTCCCTGCAAGAAATAAATGGCAGAGAGACACCCCCAAGAACCAGCAAGACTCAAAACAGAACAGGACTCAGATCTTGTATTTTCTGCAGTATACTAGCTACTGGGCTTTCCAACATACGTCGTGACCATATAACATACGTGCATTGGATCCAACAGCTTTAGGCGGTTTGGTTATACCTGATTGGTCCTAAGAAACTCCCTCATTAACAAAAAGTTGAGAACAACTGGGGACTGAAGCACGAAGAAGCGAGTTGAGAATGTAACCTTTAAACTATAACTCATTTCCAGAGATAATCAACAAGAAATACTGATTATATGCTTTTGGCAAGAAATAAGCAAAATAAGAAAAATACACATAAGAAGAAAACTTGGAAAAAAATCTTCTACTGGCATCATCTATATTTGTAATACCGCTCAAACAATTCAATATATATTCTTGTATAGCATATCCAAACCATTATTAGTTCATATCAAATAACAACAAAACAAATGCTGTGCTACAAACAACTTTATAAAACAATATGCCTGCCTCTTCATTAAATTGCAAGATATATAATGTTGAAGATTTTTCAGTCTTTTTAAGGATTTACTAACAATGCACAAACGAAAATACCCAGAAAACTTCTCTTATTCATTACATTTCTGCTTGTCATCCCTGTAACCTTTTACAATATTAGCTGTCAAAAATGAAATTCATTTTGTAGGACCACCATGGGATACCTACTGGCTCTTCACAGTCTAGTGAGTTCCCACTAGTAGGACTCAGTCATGCACTGGAAAAACAAACAAACAAACAAACAAATCTAAACAGATTAATTTATATTAATTCATAGTTCTTTTTCCAAATGCTGATTATAAAATGCTGCTTTATTAGTCAGACTCAGGTGTACCATTGCAACTAGATGACTACTTAAGGTTATTCCTCAGCACCATAGCTAACATTATAAAATAAAGAGATATATATTATGCCACTGGTGAGACTGAATAAATTAGGACTACAAAACCTTTGTTCATTTTACAGAAACTACATCTTCAGCTTTTCTCTCCACAAGATTCAATTATGTAACAATTCATTTTTTTTCTTAGCTGAGGTATTCAAAGAAAGGGGAGATGATAGTCAGTTTTGCTCACTGTTTGATTGATCACTGTCCTTGGCCAAGCCAGAATTCTTGTGAACCTCTCAGTTCTGAAGGATCCCCTGAAATATGTTACTTACAGATTTATCATGCTGGGCTGCTTTCTCAGCACAGCTCATGGATAGAACTGTCAGTAACAGCAAGGAAGATTTCTGAAAGAAAACATGGGCTGCTATAAGAGAGGATGCTATTTGACACCTTCTCCTTTGAGCCAAGATGTTGAATCGGCCTGGAGGCTCCAAGCAACAGTTGGAGATCCTGCCTTACTCCAAAGACAGGAGAAGCTGGGCAAGGAGATGCTTGCATTAAAGGGCATTTGGACTCTAGTCCAAGAAAAACCCAGCCCACACAACTGCTATTTATGAACCCTGGCTGCAGGTAGCCAGCTGAGCTCATCTAACACCCTCGCTCATCCAAAACACCCCAACCCTGAGGGTGAGCTCTGCTTCTTCCTCTCCTGGCTCCAGCTCTGCCCATCTGCTTGTGCCCGCAGGGTCCTGTCCTCTCCTTTGTGCCGCCTCTGACTTATTGGTTCTGCCAGTTCAGCTCACCAAACTGGCAGAAAGAAGTGTGGGGTTTTTTTTGTTGTTGTTTTTGGGTTTTTTATCTAGATGAATTAGCTCAATTCTGCAGGTCCAGTGAAAGCCAGGACTGAAGTGAGGAGGTGTTGTAGCAGGGAGCAGCTGAGTTAGGGGAATAGCACTAGCCACCTAGCAGCAACAAACCATTGCCTTGGCTTAGCCTATCTGCTAATTACACCCCAAACTCCTCGGGCAGATTTTGTTAGAGAAGTTATAGTTACAGTACTTGCTCCTGTGGATTAACCACAGCACCTCAGAAAGATCTGTATTCAACTGACGCTTGAACTGACATTATTTTCAGAAAGAAAAAAAAATAGTACATTACAATCTTTCTGAATGAAAGATAAAAAATAACAGAAAGCTATACTCAGTCCTCAACAAAGAATGTCAAACCAGAATCTGCAGCAAAGATGTTATAGGAAGATTTAACACAATGAACTTCAGTCATGTAAGGATTCATATCAATGCAAGGCCTAAATGAATATGTACATACCCGATGCCTCAGGCTTTTTTTCATCTTGCATTTATGGGAGACAAAATTCAAGAAAAAAACTCAACCTGTTCAAGATTAAAGTCACTTCTTACAGTTAAGTGTGGTTTTCTTGGCTGGCTAGAGGAAATCCTATGAATTAGATAAGGACACATTTGCACTGTAAAAGCCTCTATTCAGTGCAAAAGAATGCAATAGCCAGCTTGTATCTGAGGCCAAAAAGCTAATGTGCAAAGCTTTTTGAATTCGGAAAGTTCTGTGTTACAAACTGGATCTGAAAAATGCAGCTGACAAGTGTCTTAAATTCTTGAGTTATCCAAAAGATCATTCTGCGCAGCATCAATGAGAGCCTGTGCTCAGCTGAAAAGCCATCAGGGTGACTCAGCACCCATGTCATTCTATATTAGATGTGCTATCTCCTGGAGAAGAGAAAATCTTTTCAGGTAAGCCAACTGGGGATGGTCTCAAATATCCTCTTTTGTTTACCTTATTGTTACGTCCGCTGGAAACCTGACCTCAGCCTGCTTCAGAAAGAACAAAAGATCTTGCAGAACCGAGTACAGATGTAGGGTTACACTTTAGGCATGGATGCCATATAAAACTCTGTCACAGATAGTCAAAAGGCTGTAGTGGTCCAAAGACAATTTTGCAAAATGAAAGTTTTGCACTGCTGCAAGTGGCTAGAAATGGAGATACATCTCACCTGCATGACCTTGTCAGTGAGTGGATAGTTCAGGGACTTGCTAAGCAGCATGCAACAAATCTCACTCTTTTCTCCTTCACAGAGGGGAATGCTGCCACTCTGCAGCATTCAGCAACCTGGGCATCCTCTTTGACTCAGATCTCACCCCCCGATGTGGTGAAATGTGCCACCATTTCACAGATGTTTTTGTAGAGTGTCTNTGGTCCAAAGACAATTTTGCAAAATGAAAGTTTTGCACTGCTGCAAGTGGCTAGAAATGGAGATACATCTCACCTGCATGACCTTGTCAGTGAGTGGATAGTTCAGGGACTTGCTAAGCAGCATGCAACAAATCTCACTCTTTTCTCCTTCACAGAGAAGGAAATTCTCCTTCACTCTGCAGCATTCAGCAACCTGGGCATCCTCTTTGACTCAGATCTCACCCCCCGATATCCACCCTATGCCACCATTTCACAGATGTTTTTGCAGAGTGTCTCTTAAGCCTTTCCATGTGTTCTCCTTACTTTCTGTCCAGAACACCAAAATATCATTTTCTTTGCCCTTGGTACTTGCAGTAAGAGGCATCCTTTGGGATTTCCTCCATCTTGGAACAAGCACCCTTTATGTTTTCTTCCATTCTGCCTTGAGAGTTGTCCTGTGCAAATCTGCAAAGCTACCTTGCTACCATCCTTCAAGATCCTCAGTTCTCTACTAGTGCAAAGCCGAGGAGAAATTTGACAAGATTTCAGCTGTTAGTGCACTAAGGATTGCACATCCATCAGACAGCATGATATTTGGTTACCAAGTGTCATTTTAAATACTGTGGGCTTTCCAGTACTGCTCCAGAGGGTATCCCTAAGTGCTGTGTCAGCCCTGCCATCCTCGTGCAGCTGGCTTAGGAAGGCATCCCAAATAACACTGGACACCTTCATTTGGGCAAAATAATCCTATCCACGTTGTCTTGTTTCCATGTATTCCCTCCCTTGCCTACATCCATAAAGACAGTAAATGAGATTCGAGACAGAGTGAAATGTAACAAAACTACTCAAACAATCCATGACCACCAGAAGTCCTTGACATTCACGCATATGCAAAGAACCTGACGAAGGCTGCTAATTACAGGCTGGTGCTCAAGCAGGAGCGGGAGCTGTGTCTGGGATGTGATAACCGTGACGAGTGGAATATTCACCTCTACAAGGACAAGCCAAGTGTTGCAAGAGAGCCTGGAGTTTTTGTGCCTGTAATCAGCTGTCCTTCTGTTGATACTGCTTTTCCTCAATAAAACTGAGGCACAATCTGCATATCGACTGTTTGTGTATCGCTAGGAGTGCACCACAGGTCACACTGGCACAATTTAGCATGCATATTCATTAGGAATTTAATTCCAGACTGTGTTCATTCTGTGTGCATCCTGATCACGACCATTTGACACAGCTTTCTAACAAAGCTTTCTATGAGCAGGAGAAAACAAGCAATTTAAAGTCTATTTGAGCAGGTGTTTGCAGCAAATGTCCTCTGAGTGTATAAATGTGGATTCATAATTAGAAAATTATTTGCAAGAGTTGCAATAATTACATATTACATAATACAATATATATATATTTCACTTTTCCAATGAAATAAGAGGCATCAATTATCACGAGTCTTTACTTGGCTCCATAACCATTTTAACAACATTTTCCACATTTATTGCTGGGAATAAGCCCATAGAAGCAGTTTTGTTGTGGGGCCTTTTTGTTGGTCTGTCTTTGCTTCATGGACAGTCTGCTTAACTGAACTTTGTAGCACACAACGTGCACTCAGACTCTTCCGAAATGCAAGATTCATTTGAAATGGTATTCATATAGTGTCTGCACTGTGAAACACAGGTGCTCACTGTTTGCTACGTAGAGCATTTAAATCATTCTAACTGAAGTAATCCCAGTAGGTGCTACGTTCTGTTATAAGTTGGTATAATTCCAGCATCAAGACAATTAGAGGATGAGCCTTACTCTCCCAGGGAAACGTCTCTGCTACTTTCACTGGTTTTCTCTACAAATAGTCAGGTTTTTGCCTCACTAACACTTCATTCATCTCAAAGACGTATTTCATCTTTCCTTACAAGACCAAATGCACAGTGTTTTCCTGAAGACCAGCCAACGAGACAGACTGCGACACAGATTCCCAGTGTGCTGCAGGAAAGTGTGTGAAATAGTAAAGTACCTTTTCTGAATTTTCCATGTTGCATTACAAACCAGATCACAGGCAAAATATTTGTTTTAAGTGTACATGAAAGGCAATTTTTCAACTTAAGAGATCAATGTATTATAGTGAAAAAAATATAGGAAAGTATTCCAACAGAATATAAATAAGGATTCCACTGAAAAAACATAAGATTACAAAATTAAAATTATGATGTTCACAGAGATACTTCTCTGTGAACATATCTTCTTATTTATACACAGATACGAACTGCATGTTGATACATGCAATCCATATTTTTCATGCTTCCTATATTGATATTTTTCACCAACAAGTCAGAGGGGACTCACTAGAGGAGGAATGGTTTGTAGGCTTAGGGGTATAGAGTTTATGGAAAAGTGTTGGAGGTGATTTTTTGTGGCTGGTAGTTTTTACATAATTGAGGTTGCTTAGATTTTAAGGGGGGAGGTTCTGCTAATTTTAGCTGCATAGGCACAATATTACTTATAAGTGAATACAATAATTTAGATACAGTTTTACTCTGTGGTAAGGGCTATGTCAGCTTCCTGTAGCCTTTTTCCAAATTCCAGACTTCTTGCGAAATACAAGTGCATAGTTAGGAGTTTATAAATTTAAACATCCAAAATAGTCCACTTGTCCTTTTCCCATAATCTTCCTGAATAAAAACAAAAACAAAACTCAACAACAACAAAAAGACTTTGCATTGAGGCATTGTTTTCTCCCGTAGTTCTTATACAACAGGACAATTNTGCATAGGCACAATATTACTTATAAGTGAATACAATAATTTAGATACAGTTTTACTCTGTGGTAAGGGCTATGTCAGCTTCTTGTAGCCTTTTTCCAAATTCCAGACTTCTTGCGAAATACAAGTGCATAGTTAGGAGTTTATAAATTTAAACATCCAAAATAGTCCACTTGTCCTTTTCCCATAATCTTCCTGAATAAAAACAAAAACAAAACTCAACAGCAACAAAAAGTCTTTGCATTGAGGCAAAGGACAATTCTGCACACTAGGAACTGCTCAGCAAATACCCATCCCTGCAAAGACACCAAACATACACAGTGCCCTTGCCTTACACATGGGGGTGTTGCAGCTCAGCCCGTAGGACACCCAATGGCCTCAGTCCCAATGGCTGATGCTCTTTTTTTTTTAAAGAACCCACAAAAGTATTTGTGCCTAAACACCTTCCTTCAGACAGCAATAGCCAGGCATGCATATAAAAACAACTAAAAATATTAGGAATAAAAATATATATAAGACTCTTTAGTTTAAATTCATTTAAAACAGCTCAAAAGAAAGGCAGATTTTTTTTCTGCCTTTTTGCAAGTGCAAGACCCGGAATACAGGACTGTGAAACCAGCTGGCGTGGAGGAGCCAGCAGAGCTGCAAAGGGAGCCCTGCGTTCTGCTCTGCCCTGGCATCACACTGGCTCCACCACAAACATCTTTGCCTTTAAGGTAGACAAATTGGTGAGGTTTAATATGCTCCATAGGCCCTCCTTCTTTTATATGCCACTGAAGCACCAACAGAGACAGATAATCTTTTGAACAGCAGCCATGAGGTGTAACGAGCAGACAGTCTATGGCAAAGCCCTACTTTGAAGCATTCCTCAACTTTTAAGGGGAGATGTAAATTTGAACAACCGTTGAAGCCACATCTGCTTAGCAAAACCTCTTGAAAGGCACAGGCTTTCTGTTTGAAAAAGCTATTTTGGGCTCCCTCTGACAGCTATGACTGACTTTCTCAAATAATTTTCTTGTATCAATTTAAAGCACGTGTGGTCTCATTCAAAGGAAACTGTGGCAAGTGTGGTGAGCTTCTTAGAAAGAACATGATTCAGAAACGGCCGTGAGCGGCATGCAAGCCTCGCAACTGCGAGCTGGGTATTTCTCTTTAGTGCGTGCACTTCTTTACAGGACAAAGACCTCTTTAAAAGTATATAAGACAGGTTTTTGCTCCATCAGAATAAGTGAGGTGCTAGTTTGGGGTCGTTATTGGTTTTAGATACACAGCTAGTGAGGCTGATGAGTCACTTCTACACAGGGGAAACATGCAGTGACATGATAAAATTGTGACATGGGGACTGCAGCCTGACCAAGGCAGAGTTACTTAAACACTTCAGCTAAAATCCCAGGACAATTAAAAATTTACAAGTAATGTAAAAAAAACAATGCTGTAAAAATTTCAACTCCTGTCCTTGTTTAACTGCATTTCAGTGTTTTGCAAATGATATAATAAAAGAAAGATACTAGACTGATGGGTTTTAAAGACCTGAGAAAAAAAGACTGAGCTATAGTCCAAGTAAGTGATTTTTCTCTGATCTTTTTTATTATAAAATGAATTATTTAAAACTAAATGAAATTTATTTTGGAAAAATCCCCCTAAATCCTCCCTTATGCTTGTTTAATGCACACTTTATAACTGAATAGGGAGAAAAGGAGGTGGTAAAAGATTACTCCAATGTCAAACCAATTTAAATATTAATAGGCATTATAAATAATATATACAAAATATGTTAAAATAATATACTTAATATTGTGAAACAAAAATACTAAAAAAAAAGAAAAATCTCCCTTTGCAAGCTTAATTTGCTCCTTTGGTTACTTGATTTTTTCCTTTCACATCTCTCAGCTGTAAAATAAACTTGCTAGGAGAGACGGGCGTGCTATCACAGCAGAAGCAGCCAGTCCCATACAGAGCCCTTTGCCTTATCCTGCCTCAAGAAAACACACAGGGGAAGTGCCAGAGGGAGCAGGTAGAAAATGGTCCTTCTAAACGGGTTTCCCAGAAGAAGGGGGTGCTATCCCTATCTCTGTGAAAGCACTGCAAGGAGATGCTTATTCCCAAGAGATTTAGATGTGACTGAAATGCCTATATGAGGCACTTGGCTTCAGGAGAGAAAATACAAGTTAGCTCCTCATTTTCTGTCATAGTGAGCGGGGAGTCTGAGGTAGCTAGAAGTAAGTGTCATTGTGCCCAACATATGGGATGGAAATAAGTCATTAGGAAACACTGAAGAGAGAGAGTCTGCCTGAAATCCTTTCATTTCTGGATGAGACAGCACCCTGAGGCCTCAATATTTTGACATCTATATTTTCTAGACTTTTCTGAGCATAGGATTATTCAAAATTAGATACTAATTTCTCAGAAGGTAAAAATAGCTTAATGTTAGATTATAAAATAGATGCAGACTCATACCTGCCTGGCTTGTCAACTATATTAATGACATTTCCCCACACACATCTCAGTTTTAACCTTAATTTGTTGCATTCTGACCTTAATTTGTAGTGTTCTCTTTCTCTTCTGCGTTATCCCAGTGTCTTTATCCAATCACTTCTAGGATCATGTTAGTCCATTACTAAATTTTAGCCAAAAATTGACAGGTCCAGACTTCTTGGCCAGCTAGTACTCAGAAATCATCTTCCCTCTGGAGCATCGCCAGCCTCTGCCTGCAGTCTGTCTCTTCAGCTTATAGAAGACTTCATCCAGCTCTGTGTTGTCTGTGTCCAAGACACAAGGAGCAAAAAGAGACACCCTCTGACTTCCAAAGATCAAATACTTTTCTCATTAGTAGCTTGATTTTTTTTTTGTAAGATTTTAAAACTGTTTAATTTTCATCAGGCTGAAATTCCCTGTGGCTTTGAATCATTTCTTGAGCTTCTTTATGTATATTTTGGATCTGGAGGATTTGGGAGGAGGACGGTGTGTTAGCATGTTCCCAGGACAAGTATTTTAATTATTTTGAGCACACAAGTGAATCAAAACCAGAAGCAAATAGAAAATAAATGCTATACTTCATACTGCTTTTTTTTTTCTAAAATAACTATGTCACAGTGAAGAAATTCCACCAGCTGCATTCTGACCAGCTAGTTGTGTATTCCTGTGCCTACGGTTTTGAATCCTGACTGTGTAGTTATTGTCAAGTAATCAGACAGACAACATGCAAATAAAGCATGCAGTGACAGCTTTAAGGGAATTGTATGTCTAGGAAAACTAACTTATGTGGTTTGAATGTGGTTTGCATGAAGTAATTTTAGAGATTCATTGCACCTGGGATGGCTGAAACTATCCACTTCATTGTCATGAATGCAGAGCATAAAGAATGAACTAGAGCAGGAAATTATGGTTGTCATAGACATTCATTTACTAAATTAAAACATCATGCATCGTGTTGCATATATTTTTCATAGTTCAAAATTCATGGTGGAGAGTCCAGCTTTCTACAAAACATATGAGCTCTAAGAAAAGGATCATGCCGGCAAGGACAGTACATCAGTGTCTCAGAGCAACAAATCCCTCTGCATTGATTTAAAAAAATACAGCCAGTCCTCTGCTATTTCACTTGTCTCAGCTGTTTCCAAGTCAGGCTGCAAGATAGGATCTGCCCAGTAAGAAACAGCATTTCTAGTAGCATGTTTTCCTTATCCCTTCATCCTTGGTTGGACTAGAGTTTTGCTTCTGGATATCCGTCTCTGATCCAGTTGCTAATGCTACGCTATACATTACAAATGGTATTACAGAACATTTAAAGCACTTCTGCAATGTAACTTTAAGTGTTCCCAACCTGAGAATACACAATATGTTTTTAAAGACGGAATACGAACTTCATCTTATGATTCATTCACAGAATATTGACATATAAGTTGTACTTTGTAATTTATACAGTACTGTTCAGTTATGAGTTACGGAAACTTCATCACTGAATTATGTTTACAAACAATGAAAATGCAGTTAGCCATCTAAAGGAAGAAACAAAGTTCAATAATGTGAATAGGAAATTGATTTCTAGCAGATTTTTGGATTTATGAGTCGAAAACACCTGCTTAAATATTAAATATCATACATATACAAAGCAAACAACTTTGACCCTCTCCTTGAAAAAATTTATATCTACTTGAGTAGCTATATATGATCTCCAGAAACACATATAAATTTCAGGCTGACTAACCTTCTACTTATCAAATGGCAAACCTATAATTAATATTCTAGAATAAGATCTAGAATCTACTTGAGTAGCTATATATGATCTCCAGAAACACATATAAATTTCAGGCTGACTAACCTTCTACTTATCAAATGGCAAACCTATAATTAATATTCTAGAATAAGATTTTGTATTTTTACAAGAAGGTACAAAAAGCGTAGTCCAATAACTCTTGTATTCTGTGCGCGATTATACATGAAATCAGTGCAAAAACAATGAAATCTCAGAATTAAAATCATCTTGTGGTTGCAGTAGCAAGAGTATCATATATGCATATATCAGTGAAACTGTCAATTTGGAGGGCAGAACAGGAATAATAAATATTACATCTAGCGTTTGCATCTACACAGAAGCTCCAATCTAAACCTTGCAAATAATCATATAAAATCTTGAAGAATAGCTTAATCATAAGGTCTGGAATCAGATTTGCACACAGATGTGTAAACTACATACGAATGCTTTCTGCTTAAGAAATAGAAGTTCTTTCATAAAACTTGGCACTTAATCATTATTTATCTGACTTATGTTACATTCTTTCTGGAAAGGAATTGAGAGAAAAAGTGCAAGAGAGAGGAGGGGATTACCGATTAAAAAAAATGTATTTACACCCTTTAGAAGAGGTACATTGCATCCTTGCAGCAGTGGAACTGGCACCAAACAAATTCCTTGCTTATCCTGGTAACTTTATTGGATTGGCTTTGGAAAAAGATGACAACAATTAAACTTTAAGGCACATCTTTGCAAGTCATTATGGTTTTACCATTGTTTTCAAGGCTTCTAAAAAAAAAGATAAAAATATCAGCTCAGCTATTTCTGGCAAAATATTACTAGAAAAAAAAAAAAAAAAAAAAAAGGTCCCAGTAAGGAATCTCTGTTGTAATGCTTGAACTTTGTTATATCATGCGGCCCAACCGCAACTGTCGAACGATGGCCAGACGCTACAGCAGGCTCAATGATTTAGTGGAGTTTCTCCATCCGGTGTTTAATCTCCCGGTGTGCCCTTCCTGCGCATGAACCGCTGCTGAGATTTAAATGGAGATTTTTGTGGTCTGAAAGCAGCCAGGATACCTGACACAAAAGAAATCATCCTTCCTGATTGAATCAACAAGAACTGTTTTAAGTGAAAGCTTGTCTCGTCCGGCAGTTTCTCCTTGCATATCCTGCTGGTCCCTCCCAAAAACCATAGAAATATTCTGGCAAACAAATGGGACTGAAAAGAGGGTTCTTTGTTCCCTGTTTTGCAGTACGGATTGACAATGCAGATATAAAGATATCTGCAGGTCACTGTAGGTTCCTATTGACTCCAGCAATACCAGTTTGATAAGCAAATAGAAAACAAACATGTCAACCACACGAACAGAATGGCAGAATCATTGCAAATCCAGAAGCAGACGGCGCTAATAAACGAAGGTTTCATTTCAGCGGCATCCAAAGCAGCATCCGACTGAGGATCTGGATCAAGACTTTCTCTGGAGATTTAAGTAGGACAAAGAGCTTTTATGTTCCTTCTTTGGGCACCTGATGCTAAATCCAGATGGCTGAAGCCTGGTATTGGACACAGTGGCTGCCCATTCATTTGTTGTGCAAATATTTTCCCTCAGCCATAAGTAAGCCAATTTTGGTATTATTGAGCACAGATCCAGGGAGCAAGTGACCACATTACTTGATCACTTATTCATCTAAATGAGTAAGTTATGAAAAAAAATGAAATATTCTTCAAACTAACTAAAAGACAGGCAAGACTGTTAAATGTTTAAAAAAAAAAAGATCGAAGCTATCTATCCTTTATTAAATAAACACTTTTTATAAAGGTTCTCTTTGTTTTTCCTTTTTCTTTCTTTTTTTTTAATTGTCTGCAGTACGTATGAAATGACTGGGAGGAGTTATTAAGCAAATCATCTAAAGCATGTAAACCCCCTCTCCTTTAGTTACAAAGATAAGAACAATAGTGTTATGTTACACCCATTCTACTTCAACTGAATTTATTGAACAGTAACTATAAGCAGGTGTACTTATTAACTTGCTAAAAGTTATAACAAGGAAAGGAATAATGATTAGGGAGGATATAGGCCCTCTCCCTACCCCAGATCTGCTTAGCCTATGCACAAGGGCCACCATCTAATCTTGTATCCCGCAGGTTCCTGGTTAATCCATTAAGACAGGCTGGAGAACAGCACATAGAGCCAGGACACATGGGGAAGTGACGCTTACTCAGACGAAAAGGTGCTTTGGCTTCGAGGGTGCAAAGGGGGCATCTCCGTCTTCCAGCATCCTCCCTGCTCTGGCTGCGAGTGAGAGGAGCAGCCGTTCCAGCAGTGCGCAGGGCCGGGCTCACCTTCGCCCAAAGGAGACAGGCGATCTTGCCAGGTGAGATGGGCAACCAGGACACGGGCAGACGCCACATCAGGGTACTCTGCATGCCGCCCAGAGGAGTAGCCTCTACGTTCACCGAATCAGAGCAAAACGCTTTTGCTAACTTTGTTCTTCTTAGTCCCTCAGTGCAAGGTTAGGAGACGGGGCCAACCAGAATGAGAGGTACCACAAAGAGGGTAAAGTGGAGGTGCAATTGCCACATACAGCCCAGGTCACTCATTCATCATATGAACTATATTATTTGCAAATCATTTCTGCTTTTAACTAATCCCTTGTGACAAGTAACAGAGAGTCAATATAACAAATGGACAAATTCAAAAAAAAAAACCCTCAAAAGAAACAAAAAGCCAAAAACATAGTGCTACATCTTGAACTCAGAGCAGCTAGACATAACAAAACTGTTTACCATATTGCAACTGTTAAGCTAGAACAGATTGGGAAAAAACAATGAACACAATGAAACATATTTTCTCCTAAGCAAGCAAATTATTCATTTACTGCAACAAAACCAGTATTGTAAAATGACTAAAGAAAAAAAAAAAAGGTCTAGCAAAACTGCCTTTATCGTAACCAGTGTCACTGGAGACATGCAAGACTAGGGCCCTTGTTCTCTGCCTCCAGCTACTCGAGTGACTCGACCCCATGCTAGTCCTTGTTCTGAGAAAGTCTCTTCACGTCTGCCAGGCCCTTCCTTTGTGAATCAGTGGATGAAGTCGGTTCCTTCTGCCGACAGGAAGGGGACATCGAGCATATGAGTACAATGCTGCTTTAGCAGCATTGAGTAGAGTACAATTCTGCTTTAAGTATCCTTTTCAACTCCTCCTTCATTCCCTCCTTATCTTGAAGTCCTTCCTATTACCATCCCCTACTTGGTCTCTCCTTATCTCCTGCATTGTCCTCCTCTTCATTCTTCCGATTCCCCTTGTTGATTACCTTCACATTCCCTCTCTCATGGTCTTCTCTTATTTTCCATTTCTTATTTGATTTTCCAACTTCGTCCAACTCCGTATGTTCCTTTTCCAGCTTTTTTCTTTCCTTTTTTTTTTTTTTTTTAAAAAAAAAACTGCACACCTTCAGCCAGCTACCATTATTTCAGCAGTTGGGTTTTCATGACCTCTCTTCCCCTCATATCTCCCATTGCTGATTTTTTTTCCTGCCTATATCTCTCTGTCATTTACTCTCTATCTTCAACATTTTTCTCACACAATTATGGATATCTGAATAGAGTTGGATCTGAAGTAGCTGCCCAGAATAGAGCTCCAGGAGTTGCTTCTAGAGGTCACTTTAGCAGGCATGGTGTGCAGCTGCAGGACATTTAAGAGCAGTGACAGTTGGTGACAACCCAGCGTTTCAGCCTGGCCAGCTGGTCACATAATCTGCCAGAGATATACATGTGCTTACTCTCCCCAACTCCCCTGATGAATTTAAATGCAGAGAGCAGAGCCGCAGCTTTTGAATTAACTGGAGTGGAAAGGTGTTAATGAGAGAAGTCAAAAACATAAGAGCATGAGAAATGTCCTATGGGATGAGGCCAATGATCCATGCAGCCCTGTACTCCGTGACCAGCCGTGGCCAAGGGAGAGGGTATGTAAGGACAGGATGTGATCCTGGGCATTTTGGGAGTTTCACCTCCCTTTACTCTCTCAAAGTCCAGAAGGATAAAGCAGGGATGAACCATCCAGCATTGCTTTTGCTGTTCTTTTTATGGACCTGCGTTCAAGTATTTGTCTAATCCTGTCTGAATCAGCAGATATCCTCTGTCTCCACAACTTCCTGTGGCAACAATATCCAGAAGTTCACTACCTACTGCATAAAGTAGTACAGCTTTTTACTTACTTTAAAAGTCTCTGCCAGTTCAGTTGGATCCTGGTTTCTAAGTAACAGAATGCTATGAAACATCTTCACAAGTTTCATAATTCTTTAAACCTTTTTTTCGATATCCTTTCTCAGCTTTCTCTTCCTCAAACTGATGTTTCTCTTCACTTGCTCCATTAATAAAATATGGGCAGTGAGAAAACCTGAGGACAAACTGAGGTGGCAAAGCCACTGATGTGCCTGAAGAGTCCTGGGAAAAGAAAGGGTTTTGAAAAATTCCGTTATTTCCCTAAACAGTGCTTCTTTTCCAAGCTTAGTGAACAGATTTTCTTTCTTGAATTTATATGACATATTAAGACTTTTCTGTTCCATAGACTTCTGCACCAGCTTCAGCCATATCATGGCCCGGTCCCTGCCTGGTTTCCTGTTTAAACCTTGGGCTTCAGAAATCACTGAAATGCATGTACTAAATGGAGCTAAATACTGGCACTTCAAACCTCTCTTCTATAGAATTCTTTATAGAGATTCTTTCTTCCCTCTGTAGTCAGTCTTCAGTATGTCTATACCTAAATATTTTTAATAGGAGTAAAACAAAGGGCAATTTATAGCGATGAAAAAGAAAATCCTTATTATTGTTTAATATCTATGCAATGGAGAGAAGTGATTTTTATAATTACCAATATTAGACATAAAAACAACTGGCCATCCAGTTGAAACTCTCTATTATTATTCACTGGCTTGAGGACTAAGTCAGGACATCCAGCACATTCAGAAGAGAATACCCATCCAAAAAACTCTGAATATTTTTGTGCTTTATTGTTATCAATGTTTTCATGGCATTCACGATGTTAGTTTTGTACCTATGTAACCAAAGCCATAATTTTAAGCTGTTACTCAGCCATTGTAATCAAAAGAAATGTGAAGCCTTGAAAATGAATCTCAAATGAATGGATTCATTCATTTGAAAATAAATCCAAGGCAAACATTCCAAATGTTTGAATCCTAAATACTTCCTGAGATACATGGTTTCTGGAAGCATTTGGAAGTCTTAATTAAAACGCTGTTTACAGAATGTACCCTGATTCTCAGAACTGCTGGCTACTGTGTAAAAACTACCTGAACTGATGGGGCAAAACAGAAAATTAGAGAAATCACAAAGTCTTAGAGTTGCTGGTATTCCTGTAGAGAGCACGATTTTGCCATATTTGGGAATGTTATTTAAAATGACTAAAAAGGATAATAAAATTAGGGCAAAATCAGGGCAAAACTAAATACATAAAAGGCGTATCCAGTGGCAGCATACACCAAGAACGGCATCAGAAGGGCAGCTCAAAAGCACTGCTGTATCAGTTACAGTCACTTCATACTCTTCAAAGTTTTTCCTCACAAATGCAAATGTAAAGGTTTAGAGGTTTTTTTTTTTTTTTTGACTGAAAGCTTCATTTCTAAAATATCGACCTATGTCAGATAAAGTTAACAAAAGTCACCTGCCTGTGGGTCTCAGGTGGGTCTCTGGGATCAGATCTGGCAGCACAACCTAATGGTTTCCCATTGCTGTCCTACAGGTAGGTCCAGCCAGCAGGACCTAAGCAGAGCAGACGCTCAGCAGAAGATATCTTCACTCAGCTCCCACTACCTCCAGACTCCACTTCCACTTTGTCCATTCGCAAGTCATCTCTTGGCAAACAGCTCATTTGAAAGAGTCCCGTTCTTTTGCTTTGGATCCCTCAAGGATCCTCCCCTCACCTTCCTGAATACAGACTTTCCTTCTCTCTGCTGGTCTTTGGAGGCAGGGAAGTCCTCTCTTTGGTGGGTGTTGATCCCGCAGTAACACTACGCACTCGCACTGCCTGGGTATCACATCACACTTTGAGTTGCACCAATTTTGCAGGCATTTTACAGGAAACTGTTGTACAAATTAGATCCAAGAAAGCAAAAATGTACTATTCTGGCCAGCATAGAACAATTTATTCAATAATGTCACACATCTCATCTTTACCATTTCTTTCCTTCTTTAAAAGACTACAGATTTAAATGGCAAGGCAAAACAAAACAAAACAAATAAACAAAAAGACTACACATCAAAACCTTGGGATTATCTGTTCTATTGAAGCTCAATGTTAGGTCTCCAACGCCATGCAGCCCTCACTAGGCCAGAGCTTTGCCAGAGGACAGGAGTTTTTTTCTGTGACCGGAAGATGGGTCTGTCTTTGGTTGACTTTGCATTCCTTCCAAAATAACTCTAAGTACCAGCAATATGAAATCCACATCATTTATGGTAAGGTAGTGAACATTTTAAGTTTTCCAGCTTCTTAAATACCTTATAACCCTCAGAAAACAAAGATGGGAGCCATCACAACAGGGAAGAGAAAGCACACACAACACATCACCGTGGGAACCAGACTCCCTTTTGGGGATCTTGGCATTAAAAAATGCATCTATTCCCTCGCTGGTAGGTTCATAGGCTGACTTGTTTCACACAGTGCACTGCAAAGTGGGTCACAGCTCAAGGATGCTGCCTCTCGTCTGGCCTGGGACACGCTGCTCCCTGCCTAGCAGCCCTGTTTGTTTGTGCGCATGATGACCGGAAAGGCTTGTCATAAAGGAATTTTCAGCCATGCATCTCAGAGATGCTACTTGAAAATGGCATGTGTACTTAACTCTGCAGTTCACTGACATCCTGACCACTTGTCCTACTTTTTTCAGCAATCGCTAATGAGGCCACCATATCTTACTGGATTTTTTTTTCAATTTTCCCCTTTCCCCAGCTCTACATTTCAGTAGAAAAAGCAGAAACCACATCAAGAAGCCTCATTTTTCCTTTTATAAACAAAATCATACTGCCAATAGCTTGACAGTCTTGACGAGAGAGGCATAGTGAGTGGTCCAGCCATTTTTTTTCTTGGGATACTGAACTCTGTAAGGTCACATTACTGGGGACCACAATCTGCTTCAATTTATGCATGAACAGTAGTTTTCAGTTTGACCAATTCTTCTTCAGGAGGCCAAGCTCACTGAAATAATATTTTGACAGTCTAAAAACAAATTCTCTTTCAGACAGTGTTCCAGCTCAGTTTGCTGTTGACAGAGTGAACACATTTATTTTGGAAATCCCCCAGAGGTGACTTAACTAGGAACCTGGATCATTTTGTCTATACTGTAGGACCCATGCTTCCCAAATCTCGGTCAGGGCTTGCACCCTGACTGTGCCCCAGTGCCATGTCGGTGTCAGAGGCAGGAATCTGTTCTGTGGCATCCATGAAAGCCAAACCACACATGCACCATGATACACTGAAACCGGGTGAAAACTGAAAGGCTTTGAAGGAGCAGAGGCACAAAACCATAGGTAGGAAGAATTGCACCCTTTTCTAAGATCCACTTACGGTAATACCCAACAGCAGGTGATTTCAGACTCTGGAACATTAGCAACATTTTTACAATATTGGATGCACACATTTTTTTAAGTGTCCAGTAAAACTGAACCTCCTTTCTTTTCTCTGCTTCTAGACTGCTACTTTTCCTGGTGCAGTTATATAACGTACAGACCTGATCAAAATCTTTAGTCTAGAAGAAATTTTCTTGATTAGTTACTTGGCTGTTAGAAAGAAAACACAGCAGAAAATGCCTTTTCTAAAAGGAACACATAAAATTTAAATTTAAAAATGATAAAAATTACCAACACATATTATTGTTTAAAGAGTTTTCTATAAGCTTTTCACTGGTCAAATAATAATTTCAGCAATGATGTTCTTGTGATTCTGACACCAGATGGAATAGTGATAAAAATACAATTTCTAGAGTTCCCATTTGTTGTTTTCCAGTTTTGTGCTTTCGATTCTGCAAAATGGAAAAAAAAAAAAAAATTCTCTCCACCTCTTCCTCCCATTTTTGGAGCAGATTTAGCTCCTGTAAGAGTATAAATAGGCTTTATTATTAGAAGAAGAAAGTAAAAATGAAGAAAGCTGAAAAACTCTGCTAATTCAGGAAGTTTTGCATCTGTGAGATCTCTACTTAACTGGCACAAAAAAGGCAGTAAACAGCAGTGACACACTTTTAGTGACACAAAAACAAAAAAAACAAAAGGCCTGACAAAAACCTCATGTTAAAAGCCAAAAGCGTTATATGAAAAATCAGTCAAGTCAAAATCAGTCAAAATAGAGCCAGAGTCGATTCTGGGAAAAAAAAAAAAAAAAGAAAAGAAAAAAGAAAAAAATCTGTAACTGTCAGCCTGCAGTAGTGTCATCTTATGAGTAAGCTGAGCCCTTTTCTGTTACACAGGTTACTTTTAGCTTTTCAGAAGTTTGTATTAAGTGTAAATTGTTTACTATAGCAACAGAAACAGTGGCAAACACAGAATGAGGAAACCCAGCAGAGTCAAGGTGGGAAGGGACCTCTGGAGATCGGGGAGTCCAACCTCTCCTCCAGCAGGGTCATCTCCAAGGATGGAGACTCCACAGCTTCCCTGGGCAACCTGCTCCAGTGCTCGGGCACCCTCACAGCGTGTTCCTGCATTTGAGTAGAACCTCCTGCATTTCGGTTTTGCCCATTGCCCCTCATTCTGTCACTGGCCCCAGGTGTGAGGCTCCAGACAGTGTCTGAGAGCACAGGATTTGCCGTGGTGGGCACGTGTCAGACCAAGATGTTACGGGGAGGCAACATAACTGTTTGCAGCCTGTGGCGCTGTGTCTTCCAGGATGTGTCTGCTGAGCATGGGTCCAAGCAGGGTCCTACTCCCCCTGCAGAACAGCACAGGGAATAAAGAGTAAATATGAAGTAATATTTGCTCCTATAAATAAGGAATGTATGGAGATAAAGTCATTCCATGCAGAATGCAGCAGCTTTGATAAGGCTAGAATTCCTGCATAACGGATTGGTTAAAAATTGTAATGCTTGTAATCCGAAGTAGCAAAATTATTTCCCATGGGGAAAACCATCAGGATCTGCAGGACCAATATCACTTTACAAATCTGCCAACAAATGGCTTATTAAACCAAAGGAGTTGACTGATTTCCTTGAGAAAGGTAGATTGTGTATAGCAGCATGACCTTCAGTCAGGTAAGTATTTTACAAGTTATTCTAATTTATGATTATTTAAAACCATACCTTAACATGGTTGCCTGTGGTTTCAATAAAGAACCCTGAAAATACTCCAGTGTATGAGAAGCAGGATGCACGTGCAGAACACATGGGAGGACGCGTGTACAGCTCACATAGGTGCTAGAACCGGGGTCTGTAAATATCATTTTACTGATGTGTTCTGCAGAAAACCTCCAGCTCCAAGATGAACTACTCTCCACTGGTAGCCAACATCCTTTATGTACATCACAGCTCTTAAGTGAGAGCCTCTCTCGCATTCTCCAAGTCTGTGGAATGGGTCAGACATTGCTTATGAACATAACTTATTTTCATGATTAAAAAATAAACAAATGTACCAGAAAACAGAAAAGTCAAAGTCATGTATTTATCAAACCATGCTAAGCAACGCATTTTGAGCAAAACCACACTACAGCTTTGGAGGACGACTTTGCAGGATTCATCATCTCTTTTAACTCAGCGAACACTTTCTTTCAGAACTGAGCAGTGCTGTTCCAAGAAAAGCTGCTGACATCTCCCACTAAGCTGTCAGAAGGCTGGAAGCAGCTAAGCACTAGCAGGACTTTTCAGTTCAATTCTAAAACTACAAATCAGGTAACACATCCCTTCCCATTAAATAAAAAAGGAAGGAGGTGCACAGAAAGCTCTTTTGTGCCACAACACAGCAAGGACTTAACTGAGAGCCCAAGCAGGTGGATGACATGGTGTTCCAGGTCGCAATGCTCTATGTGACACAAAACACACAGCCTCTGAGATGCATCTCAAAGACTTTGAAACAAGTTCTGGTTATATTTATAAAGCAGTCAGTAATACTTACTATAGATTGCTACTTAAGAGTGAATACAGAGACATTTTTATAACTCAGTTGCTCTTTCAGTTTAAAAAATCCTCATTCCATTATAAAGATTTAGAGAAAGCAGCACTTAAGAGTTAAAACTTATGTTAACATTTATAGTCTTCTTATCAATCACATTCAGAACATATTCTCTCACTTGCACTACTAGACTTAGTTTGGATGATATCTAGAGCTATTATAGTATTTACAGAACTACAGTTTTCATCATGCGCATCAACCTAAATTTTATTCTCTTATATTGAAGTGTGTGTCTCTTCTCTGCCGCTGCAGCTCATAATTCAGTATACTCACACAAACAGAAACCTTTGGGAACTCAGTTTAAGTTATAAAGAGGCTAAGGATAGTTGTTCTTACAGTCTCTGTTCTGCAGGCAGTACAGTCAGTCTGGGGGAGGAGAACAGACCTTTGGCAAAGGGGATCTCTTAAACTGGCTCCTATGCGCTGCTAGGATGGGTGAGTTGGGGGCATTTGGAAAAGCACAAATTGACACATACAGCACCTCAGGAAGTTATCTGGAAACTGAGTACAGACAAAGAGTTTGACTATGCTATTCTTCTGGAGGTGAAGACATCTAGCGTGAGATGCTCGTATTTACGAAATAACAGCCATACCTGTAGTCTCGTGCAGTGGAAGAAAACATATCTGCACATATCTGAGACAAATCAGTTGTTAAAAAAAAAAGGAAAAGAAAAATTTAAAAAAGAACCTCTGTTCACACATCTCAGAGCCATTCCATGCCTTTGGAGCAATGAAAATGCACATCAGATATACAGAGAGATATGTTAATAATGAAAAATGAAAATATGTATTCTACATAAGTATTTTCTTTTATGTACTTATCTTTTTGTGTATTTATCTTTTATATATTTGCATTTTCATAGAAGGATTCCATAATAATCTAGATAAGTAACACTTTTCCTCACTTTTACAGCTTCAACAGCCATTTTCCAGTTGACAACCCAATCTGCGAGATTTTCTAGGACACATTAGTAGATAATTGGAAAGGAATCAAATGGAAGTTAAGAATTATTAACATTTTATCTCTGGTTTAATGAGAAGAGTACCCAAAGACCAGATATATTCATCTACATTAATATGTATTTATTAATTTGTACTCCTTAATTTGAAGAGCTTTGTTAATACATGTATTTTAAAATAGCCATGAAATTATGTCAGAGCTACCACACTCCACCTCCAATTTCCTGCTTACACACAGCATGACTTACACACACAGAAAATATCATATTTATTAGAGAACTTTATTCCTTTTAGGAATGTCTGAACATACTGGAATAAAAATAAAACATGGCTGGAAGAAACCGTATCAAAGTACAATGAGATCTCTTTGAGGGGGATCTGAGCTCTGGATAGCTTTACAAATTCAATTGTTTGTGTTTTATTTTTCAAAGAAAATCCTTTAATTCCCTTTCCTCTTCCATCTATGGCAGAGCACTGAAATTTTCACATTTTCATGAAAAATATTATTCTTGCAGGTCCCTACGTTCTCATCAAAAAGCTTAGCAAAATATCAGTAATTTTTAAAAAGGAAAGAAAAGAGTACCTCAGTTATTCTGCAAACAAGTCCAAAACTCCCACTCAGAATGAACCTCTGCCAAATTACAGCACAAAATGGTCCCATGGTGAGAATCCTGAAAAGCGAAAGTAAAGTTTTAGTTTGCACAAAAAAAGGAACAGGAAAAAACTCCAGTGTATAATACTTGCTGAAAAAGCCCCAGTAACTTGCAAGAGAAGATGCATAAATTACAGAAATTATTGATCGTATTCTAAATGTTACTTTGTTAAGACTTGATTGAAAACTGCTTTACCTAAGAATGGAGCTTAATTGTCAGACATAAATCCAAAAGAATTTTGATTCAGATTCTGTGATTCAGAAATGTCTCTGGCTCACTGGCTCTCCAAATACGAAGCAGGCCATCAAGAAAGGATGAGAATTTGTACATTTTATGTGATACTGAAAGGAAAGTGAACCCATAGATATTATTAGTTTGACCCTTGGCAACCTGTGTTTCCATACAAAATTCTGGGTAAAGCTTTATTAGATCCACAAAGCACTTCACATTTTATCTTTCTTAGTGAATGAAACACACTTAATTTTCTACTGTGCTGTACACAGGAAAAAGTATTAAATCAAATCCATGGAAAATTTGTCAAGGATATTCTGAACACAGCAAAAGTGATTAAGATATAAACTCTCTGATTTCCGTGGGCAATAGCATTTCTTCCTCTCTATACCACAAAGGCAGGCAACTTACATACTTATTAATATAATTCTGTCCACAAACCTCACCGGACTTTTCAAACTGATCACTACTGCAATTATATTAAATTCATAGCATTTTTTTTCTTCTTTTGCTTAATTTCAGCTCTTATTCCTTTCTCATGGCCCAGAGGAGAGGTTGGTGCGCTCTTAGCGTTTCCATTTTTTTCTACAAGTGGTGACCTTGTCACAGTCATATCCCTATACGATGGCTACAACATTCCTGTCATGATACAGCCCTCTTTTTTTAACATCCTGCTATATGTAGGCCCATGGTTATCAGTTTGTGGCTGTGGAGTATTACCGAGAGCCTGTGAAAAGGCCATGCCGGGAGAAAGCCTTTTTTCAGGAGGTTTAAATTCTTAAATGTAGGGTTGACTTTTCCACTAGAAATCATCTCAGGAAATGCGAATTGTAAAAAGGGCAGAAACACCAAGGATTAGCTAATGTTAGGCCATTGACAACTGCAACCTCCTCCTTCAGGTAATTTGTGACAAATTTCATTTCATCTGTGATAAACAGCCCTTAGAGCTGAAACCTCCCCTCATACCTGCTAATTATCCTCCCGCATGATAGAAGTTTCACCTGAACATGTACACGCACACACACAGACACACATGCATGCACACAGAAAGAGAAATCTGCCACAGGTAATAGCAAGGGGGGAAGGCACCAGCACAAAAGATTACTTATTTGCTGGAAATGTGACTCTCTGGGCAGCTTCAGGAATTCCAGAATGTCGGATACAGACCTCTGAGCAAGCCATCAAGGAGAGAAGCAGACAGGGCACGGACACCAAGCACAAAACAGTGTGATAACTTAATCACCTGGGAGTACGACTGAGCGTGCCTCAGAGCCCGTCTTTGCAAGCGGGCTGGATACATGCTTGCTGTGAACTTGATTTATTTTCAGTATTGCCAGCAAGGCAAAGAATTTCATATTTATTTTGGAACATAACAAGTTCCATTCTTTCATTTACTGAAGCTGGCTAAGGAAACCCCTTAATACTGATAGCGTTATGATATTTTAGCAAAGGAATTGCTCAGAAGCCATTGAGGAGCACGGCCTGCTAGTATGCAAAGACTGTGTCCAAGCAAGAGAGCTGATGGTCCTGTCCCTGAAGACAGGCTGCTTTGAATTCCGCATTCCTTATCTACTGCAGTCTTTTTTGCCACTGGTGAACTAAAGCCAGAATTTACATCCTCATTCCTGAAGTGGTCAAAGAAAAAAAAAAAAGAAAAAAAATTAAAAAAAGACAGTCACTATTACATTCTTTAGGACACATTTAAAGAACGCTGATTAGTATACTCTGCCAAATCTTCATGTCATTTCTCATCCTTTTTACTGCCTTCTGCAGAAGTACCAAATGGAAAACTGCCAAAGCCCCATGTATGTCTCTCCTTTCTTTTGCTTAGAGGAGGGAGCAGTAGACTCTGGATTTGGCATAAATTAATCTTTTCTGCACGGTAAAATGTAGTTTTTGACATTAATTCTGAAGTTTCAAGGTCCTCTCTGCTGTCTCTCACTGTCTGGGGCATAAGGACTAGCTGAGGAGTGCAGGGAGCGCTGGAGGTCATTGCTGAGCAGAAGCACTGGGTGCAACTTCCACTTCCCTGGGGAATATCAGCAGAATCAGCCCCAGTTAAACCCCTGCAAGAAGGTACTATTCTGGCCCCTATGCTATCCTGGGGGCTGCTGTACATCAGGATGTGCATATTCATCACGAGTCAGGGCTCTGTTTTCTAGTTTGACCCAGAAGATGGCTGGAGCTAGGGCAGTCTGAGTCCTCATTCTTATTCATTCATACATCACTTCTGTTGATTTTGGCTTTCCTTGACATGTTTAAACATTCAAATTAACTTTGAACAGAGTTAGTTCCTCTGTCCTATTCCAAAATCTAGGGGCCTTAAAACCACTACTGATATAATTTTATAGCCATGTTAGGTTCTGTTCTCAGTGAATATGGTAAAGGCAGCCTCAATGTCAGTAGGAATCAAGTCACTTAATCCCGAAGTAGGGCAGCCCAAATCTGAAAAAATGAAAGTGATGCATAAAATGGATGAAAGCAATAGGTAAGAAAAATAAAGCAGATGCTACAAAAGTGTCTTGCTTTCATGCAGCAGTGATATAAAACACACACATACAGCAAACATACCATATAGTCCAAAGCAAAAGCCTTTGGCATGAATTCTCTGCAACTTTAATGAAGTCACAGAAATTACTCTTAAACCACAGAGCTGATGTAGAATACTTCAGGAGAACAAAAAATATTGCTTTTCTATTAAAAAATCTAAGCAATTAAAAAGAAATGTAAAACACAAAACTGCTTTCTGGGGGGTAATTGATGCCTGAAAAGTTGCCAACTGGCTGTTTCTCTTTATTTTCTGGTTCTGCAGACTGTAAAAAAAATTGATCTCAGAAGCCAAGAACAAGCCATCTGCAAAGTCCATTTTAATGATGGAATGTAGAATGTTGTCCATTCGCTCTTTGTATATATTCTGCTTATCTTTGCAAAGGTAAACTTCTTTGCAACGTCAGGATGCGTCAGGATTAAAACATCTAGATTGTTATTTCTAACCATTGCTGCCTGAACTCTGACTTCTTTGTTACAGAAGAAAAAAAAAAAAGAAAAAAAATCAGAAGCTTTCATTTGCTAATGAAATCAAAAGCTTCTAAAATGAGTATTATGTACATCCAATGCACTGGACTAGTTATTGAGAATTGTATTTTTGAAAGTCTTGTGAAAAATACAAAAATTTCTACTCCACAGATTCCTCCCTCAGCTTTCTTATGTTTTTATCATATCTCAGTAGTGCTCTTATAGCACAACAATCTAGTTATCTTCTTGCTGCTTTTATCAGTTTTAGCATATTTAATTCATTGTTTAGGATTTTTAATCGGCCACTCCAAGCTCCAGGCACCAACCAATCATTATAAAACATACTTTTCGGTAAGTGAAAAAATAGCTATGCAGTCACAAATTGCTTCCCCATCCCTCAAAATGTAATTCTTCTTTCTTCCCACCTCTTCCTTGAAATGGGGAAACTGATGAGTTCTGCAGATGACTTCCCTCTTCTACCAACTCCACAGAACAGCTCACTCCCATCAAAGGACAGCTGCGACCACGAGTGTAAAATGACTGGATACGACCAGTGCTGTCTGTCAGTCTCCTTTTACCCTGTCAGCTCTTCTAGGTGTACTGCAATACTTGTTCAAGTGAGAAAATCCTGAAATCACTTCACTTGACTGTGGATTATAATCACTATTAAATTAGGCAAACTGTCACACAGACTATGACCAAACCTTTTCTTTGTCTACTAGGAACTTTTACTGTTACAAACTAGCAACAATCAGATCAAAAGAGAAGAAAACATCCTATCCTGTCCTATACTCTCCTAGTGACACACTAATTTCAGATCTAACAGACTTATATGTAATGCAGCCACCTAGTTCTCCTACATTTTGTGTTCACCTAGTTAGAATATTAATAGTTTTTCTATTTTAATGATCATTACAGACTGTAGATGTCTTCATAAACCCACCCAGTTCATTGATAATCCTCCAGAAAAATACCAGTCTAAATACCATACACTTCCAAATCTGCATAGATACACTCACAAAATGCGTGCCTATCTCTCTAATCAGTGCAGTTACACTCAGCTGAAGATGCCCTAAAGCTATCTTACAAATTATTTCTGAGTGAGTGAAGCAACCACTAAGAATAAAATCAGTTCTGAGCTTTGATCTGGTAACCCAATCCCCACAGGTGTCAGAAGGACAGATATACCATTGGGTTTTAAATAAGCTATATACAGGAATGCCCTATGACCCACTTGAGATATCAGTAAACCACATAAACATAAAACTTTAGCTTTATCTAAAAGCAAGCAAGAAAACTATGCTGTATGGTAGCACTAGTATATTCCGTGTATACGCTGCCCAAGAGCACCTGAACTTTGCTAAGCCTGAGCAGAAACACATGGAATTCTCCGTAGCTGGTTAATTCAATGAAGAAGTCATGAAACAGTCTGGAGCTTACAAACCACCGTATCAAAGATGGATACTGGGTTTATGTACCACAAGACCAGTCCCTTCAAAGGATCAGGTTCTGAAACACCACCTAGATATCACTCTTAATAATGTGAGAATGGCCTTTGAAAGATGCTGGAGGGAGAGCTGTAGTATTTCAGATATTCTATTCCCATCTGGATTCACTCTGAGAGTTTCAAACTGAGAAAGAAGCTTTCATTTTAGATCCTGCTCAGTTCAGTAATAATCTTTCTTTTTTCTCTCTTAGCTATTCACAGAGTCCTCACTAGCATAGAATCTCACAAGTCTACTATAATACGGGGTTTTATTGATAAACCACTAAGCAAGGTTGGCGCCAGGCACAAAGTCATTATGGTCAGATTTTGAAATGTATTTAGCTATTCACCTGCAGTGAAGTTTGAAGACGTATGAGGATGTGAGAAAGCAGTGCCCAAGATGCCTGGACAGTCAGCGAGTGCTAGAACTAGTACCAACCTGATCCAGTTGGTGCCTAACAAGCAGATCTTCCTTACTATAACAGTACTCCTTAAAGACTGACCATTAGTTTTTGAGAAAGGAATTTATTAATTTTGGTCAAAATACAAATGAATGGACAACAATTTCACTTCTGAATGCATGTTACTGTGCACCAGCAGTTCTTCAGTAAGCACCCAGCTGTGTTTCCTAGCCTCGGGTAAATACCAGGCAATTCCAGGAAGCTCACCTCTCTAGCAAAGAAGTTATTTTGATAAGTTATTGAAGTAGCTCAGCATTAGCTATTACAAATTCAGTCTGTAAGTATTCACATGAACCCTTTCTTGTTAAGCAGCCAATTTCATGCAAATTCACAGTCTAATTTATCTCTTTTCTACGCAGTCACATGGTGATAGTGGAACTGCAATTGCAATGGATGCTCCCCTTTGTGAGCCTACAACACAAGGACTTTTGGGTGACAGCCTAAAATTTTCAGGAACACAGCATCTTAACCAATGAAACTGGGGCCAGCTATAGACTTACACTGCTATACACAGTGCTGCAAGGAAGCTTGCCAATATCTTTTTAAGAGGGAGACCCAGGTCCGTAGGGCATCAGCTGTCTAAGACCCACTGGGAATCAGTGCCCAGAGGGGAGTCAAGCAGCATTCCTTTGTCAACAGGGACCTGAGCTACCAAATGGAGTAACTGTGGTCTACTCCCTTAGTTTAACTAATCACTGATTGAAACTTGTCATATATGGCACCTAATTTTGCTTCAGATGTACTCAACCTTCACTTTATCAATAAGGTTTTTGCCAGAAACAGCAGGTTAGAAATTGGAAGAAAATGAATCAGAATATCAGGACAGAAGTGGTGCTTTTTTCACAGTGAATTAATAATTGCCATTTTCATAGCAGTTGGAACATTACCAAGGATAAAAGACCAACACAAAGACTGCCACAGAGAGACTTTCTTTCATAGCCCTAGTAGGAGCAAGCATCTACAGGAGAGGTTGGATGCCTTTACTGGATGTATTTTAGCAAGTTTAAATACTGAAACAGTGAAAGAACTTTTATAACAATTTATATGAGCTCAACCGTGATTGCATTTTAACAGCTGCTCCTGGTCCCCTGGGCCACAGCACTGTAATGGAGTCGGGTTTTTTGCTGAAAGAAATGATTAAATTGCTCACATATAGTCCCTGAAAAGGTGTCGGTATGAGCAGCTGGAAATTTAGGATCTAACAACCCAGGCATTGGAAAAAAAATCATCACTGGTTTATGTTTCCCTGTGGAGATAAAAAATGAAAACTTAAATTCTGGCACAACTCACGCATTTTCTACAACCAGGCACACATTTAACTTTAACAAATTGGAATGAATATCTAGTCTCATTGTTTTCCATGTAAACTCAACCTGATGGTATGTGATGTTTATACCATTTTTAAAGTCACAGGTCATTAATGATTAATAGTGACCTACATTCAATATAACACTATGTTGCTCTCTAGAGGTTGTACATTGCTCACTATTGAAATCCAGCTACTGCTTTGGGGAGATGGACAAAGCACACTGTATTTTGGAGGGCTCTGTGGATGAGGAAGGGAACCCAAATGCTTATGCTAAGTAAAATTCACACAGAAAGTCCATAATAATAATAGTCTGCATAGGAAGAAATGGCTGTGTTGTTGGGGCCAATACTTGCATTGTAACAAACACTGTCTTGGGGCCTCTCACTTTTGCATTTTCCATGAAGTCTAAGACAAGTCAAAGAGCATGCCAACAACACACTGCAATTCTCATTTTAGCCACAGAATTCATCACCAAGGAAATTAGTTCCTCACTATGTACAGTGCCTTCAGCAGTATTTCAAATAGTCAGGATCCCAGAGTAAGTTTTGAGTGTTGATTATTTAAAAGCAGTTGTGAAATACCCTGCCCAGCAACAAAGCACCTGACTTCTGCCTGATGCCCTGATACTGTAATCATTGCTGTATGACTTTCTAGCCTGGATGACACAGAAAAAGTGCCACTTTGCAGCAGATGGTGCCAAAATTTCAATAAGTAGCCTCAAGGCTCCCTGTAGGAAGTCTGCAGCTAAGCAGTTTGAGAATTCTGGCCATGGAGGTATCTGAAAGAGAACTCCTGGTTCTCTTCGAGAAATCTGTCCATTTTCTTATTCCTGCAACATTAGAAAATAGTGTGTGAGATCACAACATGATGACCTGCTTTGCAGGTCTCTGCTTCCAGATAGTGCTGCATCAAAACTGAGGGGTTGTTACAGAAAGGTATCTAGTGGCCTACTCTACTCTCCTTTCTAGACTTCCTCCTTTCTAAGGCTAGAGGGTCCTCAAAAAAGATAACTTAGTATCACAGTCATCATCAGAGACGGCTCAAGGAGACAGATCACGAGCCAAAAAGAATCATATTACAACTTATTCCTTAGATCATATGGCTTTGCTTTGCACAACCAAGGTATCTGCAGAGCATGAACACTCTGTGAGTTAGCCAGACAAACCTAGGGGAGTCATCCCATTTGTCTTATGACTGTTTCAAAATGTTTTACTAGGACATGTCATAGTGGCTTTTATCAGAACTAGTTTATAATTAATCACAATAAACTGCAGATGCAGTTTACTTTACAATAGCTTCTGGTGACTGTATTAGAAATGTAAATCTTAGTAATGCAATCATCAGTTGATTTATGAGCATCATGAAAGGTAATTTCTTTTCTGCCAGACAGTAGATCGAAAAGCTTATTGTATGGTTCAGTGTATAAATTAGTGGTCAAGCAGAAAAGGTAACGAAAGGCAAGAACTTGAAATGAAACCCCAAAACATATTTCATCAGTTGTGATCTCTAGTGACTTCACAAGCTACTTTGAAACACTGAAATTAAAAAAAGTCTACTGGACCTCACTGCATCATTCTTCAGTACCAATGATTTTCCCAGTTTTAGATTAATTATTGATAAGTTTCCACCAATTTCAGGATATGAGGAAAGAGGTGATCCACAAGACAGGATTTATTTAAGACACAGAAGAAAACACGGTTATTCTAAAACTTTTGTGGTCAGTAAAAAAATAAATAAATAAGAACACACATAAGGTGTGGAAATGCATTCAGAACACTCCTGAGATGGAAGCAAAGTACAGAAGCTTACCCCACTCTCTTGCTTTCAGGGAGAAGAGAAAATGATGACTATTGAAAAAAATGCTGAAAGTTGAAAATGCAGAATGATGAAAAGAAAAAAATACCTTGGCATATGGAGTCACAGATCTCTAATCAAGACTTTCAGGTAACCTATCATGTCCAAGTTAATCATATCGATATGAATATCCACATCTGTAATTTAAAAGGCAGACAAAAATGTATGGGGCAAAAATGTATGAGTTTTAGCCTCAACTATACATAAAGCTATACATTCTGCAATAAAGACTCTGCAGTCATAAATCGTAGAAGTAGTAGATAGTATAATCAGATAGGACACAGTTAATACTCACTCTTTGTTTGATATTATTTTCTGGACAAATGGAGTAGACCACATCTATATGGCTCTCAGTAAAGTATTTCATACAATTGCACTTCTCTGTTATGTCACACAGTATCCCAGATAAAGGGAGCAGAAAATATTTAGATTTCAAATTTTGTTTTCAGCAAAGTATTTGATACAGTTACACATTTAATGTAAACTTTCTAAACTGGATGAATAACTAACAGATGCAGTATTACATGGGAGAAAAAAGACAGTGCAAGCAAGGTTTCTAAATCTGTTCTTTATGGACTGTTTAGGCACAAAAACATAGGAATGTCCTGATGAAAATTATTGATGACACAAATATATGTGCTATCAGAATTGCAATGAAGGAGGCATTAAGGTAGAACAGATGACTTCTGGAAATAGAATAATAGAAATAGGATAAACTTAATAGCAAAAAAATGAAAGGTTCTGCAGAGAAAACCAAAAAAATGTTTTTTTTTTTGTTTGCTTGTTTTTAATAAGTGTTTTTTTTCCATATGGAAGAGACCAATAGACTCTATACTATTCAATAGCAGAATGAGCAAGACTGTTAGTGTGACAGAAAAGGGAAATCGATCCTAATGTATATCTGGTCAAATGCTTCCCGAGGAAAAAGAATTACCTGGGTTGTTATCTTGCATACAGTTTTGTTCTTCTCCCTTAAGAAAAAGTATTTTCACTGGAAAAAGTAAAAGAGAAAAAGTGGGATGATCATATGACCCAGAGCCTATCCTGCGAGAAGAGATGACAAGAACTAGCATTGCATAAGGAGTATCACGGGTCTCAGTGCCACTAAGCGCAAAAGAATACAAACAGGAATACAAACGCATGATGTAAGACATTTCTGAGCATCCTTCCTGCAGTTCCTGCAACTGCAGAAATCCATACAGAAAGGCAAAGAGCACTAAAATGTTATACCATTGTCATGACAGCAGTAACTAATATAGACTCTCATAAAATTGTTATTTTTTTATCTTCATACGGATTTGTGTCATGTATGGAAAGCTGTAGGAAGACAAATTTATTCTGATATTCACAAATGGTGTGGTGTGACCATGTGAAGCTATGAAAGACATTGATTTATTAGTTCCATTTTAATCTAATTTTCTACTGAACAAGATAACATCTTCTACAAAAGGCTCTAAGTTATCATGCTTTTCATTTCTTAAGAAAAGAGGTATGTAAGTTGTAGCAGCCCTGTGATTTATGTATCTATTGATCAGTAATTAGTGAGCAACATTGTGAACTGGACATGTATTTTCTCTAAATTACTAATGTATTTTGCCATGTGCCTAGCTAAATGCCAGGTCAGTGTGTGCTGTGATGAGTAGAAGTATTACTGACTTTAGTGACCAACCGAGCAGACTTTTATATTATTACTGCAAACGAAAAATGTCCTAAAAAGAGAAAATGGAAAGCTGGTTAATGCATTAAAAAATGAAAGCTATTCACTAATTTACAATGACCTAGGAATCAAAGACTGTCATACTAACTGATATCAAGATTTATTAGCTCTTGAATAGACAAGCTGTTAGAAAAGACTTTGAAATAAGAAGATCAGGACTTTTGGAAACAGATGAACCAAGGAAGGCTTCCATGACAAAAGATGGGTTATTGACTTTATTTATCTTTCCACTTTTCTGTCCACTTACTTTTTTTTTTTTGCTGTGCTTTGGGACACTACAGAAAAGTATACTTAAGCAACTCATAATTTGCAGGTTAAATATAAAAATCAGATGTCAACACATAAAAGCATTTCAGAATCTGCACTCATATGAAACTGCAAAAGGCATACTTTGGAGACTGATATTATAACACTAATTCCACTAGTAAATATAGGCTCATGGGGTGCATTGAAAGGGCAGGAGTTAGGAGAAGACCTGAAATGCTCACAGTAACAATTTTCTGATGTTGAAGGATACACCAACAGGTGTTTATATGCAAGTACTGCTTTGCCTATTTTTGTTTCACTTCCATATTTTTTTCTGTTCTCTCTGTGTGTATATATATATACATATATATATCAAAGGATATCTATATATATATATATCAAAGGATATATATATATATACACATCCTTTCTGTACTCAAAATTTTGATTTTTTTCTTTAAAAAGAAAATAAATAAAACCTCCTACGGTTCCCTGTGTCTATTTATGTTTCTGATCCTCCTTTTTGACCCACATTAGCAAGCAAAAGCTTGGTCTTGCTTGGACTGTTTCTCTACTCCTTCAGTTGAATCTACCAATTTTACCACAGGATTTTGTGATGTAGTAGGAATTCAAATCTGCCCTCTCCAATTCCACATTGTGAATATATTTTCACATTTTCTAAGAAGAATTGTTAGTAATTTAAACTTTTTTTTTTGAACGGCAGGGGCAGGGGAGGTGGTTGTATTGATTATTGCAAATGATTTGACAATACAGGTGAATTTTCTTTTTCCAAAAGTAGAGTGACCAGTTGCATGGAGGAGTTGTGAATGTGAAGTATGCATGTGGAAAGAGAAAACTCTACAGTTCCTTCAATTCCTGGAATTTTGTATGTATTCCCTGAAAAGCAAATTACTGAAAAACGTTGATTCAGCTTTTGGATGAGTGGTAAAACTACCAGCCATTCCATATACAGACTACACTTAGTTGTTGTAATGCCTCATAATCTACTGCTAGAATATTTATTTTCCAACAGGAAAGATCAGTTTCTGAAATAAAAATACAATATCGTGTAAGTTAAACATAAAACAGCAGTGTAGACAAGCTATTTATTTTAGCTTGGAAATGCAGAAATTTGCAAGATAATAACCTGGGACAAAAGAAGTATTAATATTAGGTATATTAATACATAAATGCTTCATAATATATTTACTATAGATTAATTTATATATTTATGTGTTAATATATTTTGGATATATTATTTTGTATTTTTTTAATTTTTCAAGAATTTGAAGAAATTATAAAATACTTTTGACAGACACATAGCTTTCTAAAACCCTTTATATTAATATGAAGATATAGGAGGTTTGCTAGCAATGTCTAGAGGAAAGATCATCTACCAATTTGAGAAATCTCTGGAGCGTGGAAGTAATGTAACTTCCTCACTGAAAGCACAAGGGATAATTTTGGAATGCCTCCTGGCCACATGTGGATTCCTAGAATCACAGTGCACACAACAAAGATCTGGTGTCAGTCCTGGATCAGCCTCTGGTCTGTAGACTTTCCCTTTTCAGGAAACTTGAAGAGGTCCAGCCACTTTTAGCTAACAGATAAGAGCAGATTCGCAAGCTCTCTCTGCTGTCTCACCTTCTCACCTCTTATATGATACCCTGTTAGCTGTGGCAAGAAAGACTTGATGGGGGAGATTTGTTTGAGGAAATAACTAGTATATATAAAACTAATGAATGAACCAGGTGGGGTGGAGGGGATAAAAAAAAAGAGTTATTGAGAATCTTATTGTAAAACTTTTCATATAGAAACTAAATCCAGAATTAATTCAGTACAAAGAGTTTGGGAACTCACTCTTCCATATAAATTCAATAGCACTCATGAACCCTTTTCTGGAAAACAAAACAAAAGCAGCACAGATCTTGAAAACCTTCGTTTTTCTTTCTTTCCTCTTTCAGGCAAAGACAATGGAGGCAAGGAAGAAAGATTAAACAGACAGAGTCAAGAAGCCTACATCTTATTCTTCTGGATTCCTTAAGAATCCAGTATGTTATAGCCATATAAATAAGAAAATACATGTAATCCCAGGTCACAGCTAAAGCTCATCTCTCAAATATAGGTGCCAGGAATTCTCTGTTCCTTAGTGGGTCTCAAAGTGACATCAATCAATATTATTTCTATACAGAAAAGAAAATTATAAATATGAGCAGTACTTTGCATTTAGTGATAGTCTTAAACAACTGACTCCTTAATCTACCAATTTCCCACGAGATTTTGTGATGTAGTAGGATTCGGAGCCTGCCCTCTCCAATTCAACAGTATGAATTAGAGCCACCTGAGCTGGGAGTAGCCCATACACGTTCACGTTCAGTACCAGGCACACTCCCATATGCAGAACTGAATGGAAGAGGGTAAGCAGTGGTGGATGGCTTCCCACAAAAGCAGCTCATTGCTTAGTTAAGGAACAGAAGTCAAGAGTAATAAAACCTTTAGAAAAGTTACTACTTTGCACAGCAGCGTTAGGGAAATATTGGTAGCTATAGCCAGTACCATATCCACATCTAAGATGACCACAATATTTGGGCATTCTTCTATTGCACAATGAATTTAATATTTGCATTTCTTAGGCTTTTCCATCTATGATCACTTCACCGAGATGTGCCACAGGACATCAAATAAAGGCATTCTATTGGCCTATCTATAAACAGCGTTATAAGCCAGTAAGGATATGGGCATCACCACTGGAGACTGGTGTTATTGATTTTGACCAGGTTACAATATTAGACTATTCTGAGAATTTTATCTAATACCCAGGAAAAAAAGGCCAAATTAATAAATTACGTGGAAGAAGAAGTTTGTCATTTGCTAGCTCTTTGGAAATTTTGACTGCTGAATTCTTTGAAAACTACTTTCAGACATTCTGGCAATATCAAAGCGTTGATTAATTTTGGTATGATTTGCATATTTCATATGCAGGGCTATTTCTCTGTCTTCTCATGGCAACGCATGCGTTCCTACCACTTTTTCCAATTAAGGCGAGCCAGGAATGACCATATAGGGAAAAAGTAAGCCTAAGCCTTTAGACAACCCGAATCTGTCTTTACAACAAATGGAAATGTCATTCCAGAAGACTGTTTGTTCAGGAAGACACTGTAATATTACCTCAAATAATTGCCATTCAACCATTCTTCTATTCACATTCCAGGACTGGTCACCAGGGCACAAGCTGTTCTTGGCTATGCAGTCCCATACTGTTGAATACTGAAGCATGACAGTTCAGATTCACACAAGGAAATCTTTGCGGTTAGAACCAGAACTTCTGTGGATTAACCTAATACTACATTTAAATCACTGAAAACCCAAACTATACTCCTCATGCCTCTGAAAAGAGATTAAGATACTTCTTGATTTGGTTGTGTTTGTAAAAATTCTCTATGTGCTTACACAGAAATAGAAAATTATGTAATAATCTTGCAGAAGGAAAGCAGAGGTCTAAAGAGTGTCCCCTAATGAGATGAAAGAGCATATTCTATCTCCATGCCTCATTTAGTGATTTCAGAATATTACTCAGGTTGATTCAACTCAGCAAATTTAACCACCTAAAAGTTAAGCATCTAAATTTGCAATAATCAATTGACTACCTCTAAAGCAAACAGAGTAAGAAAAGCATCTTCTAAGATAGTTTACAAAATAACTATGTTAGTGCTTTCTTGATAAGCATCTCTCTTACCACTATTGAGTAGGTTTGGATGACTCAGAGAACCAGATGCAGTTCAGAAGGCTTTTATAAGTTACGCCAGGTCTAGGGTTTCTCAATAGTCCATGGAAGATAAGCATATTTAGCCCATGGTTCATCATACTTTTCTCCAAAACTTATTTCGGAATGGGATAAATGACTTCTGAAGATGTCTGTCTGTCTCCAGACAGGCTACAGCAACCAGCCTGAAATAAATTCCTGTCAAAGGTGGCTCAACCTAACTAGGAAAAATGTCACCTGTAGACATGTCTATTGAATGGGTTAAAGTAAACATTTTTAAATTGTTCTTAGCTATAATTGAGTTTTCAGTTTGGTCACTTTAATAGACACTGTTAGGAGAACACCAAGTTCTCTCATCAAGTTAGAGACAGAATACATATTTTACACGTTTTCAGTAAGGACTGTCCTGTCTGTTCAAATAACACAAATTGAAGCTAGTCATTAAAATATATGATAGCGTATGATCATTGAGTGAAATTGAGCTTTTTGATAATATGTTCTACATACGATGTTCAAAATATACTATTTAGATAAATTTTTAGAATACTTAAAAGAATTTATCTAAATAAATTTATTCTAAAAATCTATTTACATAAATACTTAGATTTTCATTGTAATTATTTTATTGACAGTGCTATCAGAATAATCGAGCATCTCCTGATATTTTATTTTCCTATGGAAAGACAGTACTGTTTCATCAGACAATAAATCAGACAATACTCATGTCTTCATTGCACAAACCCTAGTGTTTCACTTTACCCTGTAATTCAGTGACCAAGACATGTACTTTGCATGTATAAATGACTGTTCTCCCTGAAAGACACTCAACCCTTAACTGTGGCATGAATATTAAAGTACACATAGGTGAGCAAGCTGAATAAATACACAGTGTGAGAACTGCCAGTCTCATTTTGCTAAGAACAGGGGTTAAGTGGCACAGACTGCTGTTGAATACTTTAAAGAGAAGGGACAACTTGTTCATGAACATAATGAAATGGAGCCATTAGAACAAATGCAAATTTTATAGAGGAAAATTTCACACAGACACTTTTCCTTCCAACTACTTTGTTCATCTGATTATTCTCATTTGGCCTTCCATTTATGTATTTTAAAGTTTTTATTGTTGCATAATGACAGCTATGTGAAGAATGGTCACACATACCTAGGCAATGAAAACTGAAAGGAAAGATGCAGATCATTTACCAAATACCTAGACTGTGAGTCAATATATTTTTGGATGCCTCAATTTCTACTAGTGTGTGATGGAAATTACTAAAACTGAGGACAGCAAGACTGCTGCTGGTAAATTATGGCTTAGAATTAAGCCAAATGATTCAAACCTTAAATCAGTGGTAAAGAGAGAGACAGTCAGGTGCAAGGAGCAATGCAATCAAAAAAATGCTTTTAAGATTTTAAAAAGCAACAAAGTATGTAATTTTAGCTTGTCAGAAGCTGTCTAAAAATCTATTTAGTGACCAAAGTGTCCAATTCATTCACCACTTTATCACTTGATGTGTCGTGCTGGGTTTCGCAGTTGGAGAGTAAACATGCCAAAAGTTGACATTCTAAGTAGTTCTGAAAATATTCAAGTCCCAGACATATTTTTTTAAGCAAAAGGCAAATTTGGCTTCTCCATTTAAGAAGACACCAAAGGGCATGTGGCTCAGCTACTCCCCAAGCTGGCTTACCTCAAATTGATTTGTTCATATAGGCAGTAGGCAAGCTGAGGATGGTAGTAATATTTTTGGAGATTCTGGTTTTAATCCACTCTAGGAGCAAAAAAAAAAAAAAAAATAATAATGAGTTTAGCAGTTTTAAATCAAATGCTGCTGGAAAGATATCCACAAATCAGTTCAGCATGGAAATATTTTCTTGTTGGCTTAAACTCTTTAGCTTTTATTGAAAAAGGAGAAATATATGACTTTCATTTATACCATAAAAGGACAACTTACAATTTCAGTGAATTCTAATCTTAAAATATATCAATCGCTGCATACAAAACATGCTAAATCATTTCTTTGGTTAAAGCTTGATTAAAGAATGGCTTAATAGTAAGTAAATTATCACAGATTATGCTAAATTTTATAGCAGGAAAAGGCTTAATTTAGACAGCAGCCTGTGAGAGGGCCCAGATGCATGATTCTGATTGTGAAGTTTCTCTTTCAAAATGGTGACACTTAAAAAAAACAGGCAAGAGAACATTTAATTTCTACTTCATAATTTTCTAAGGAAAATATATGAATGCTCTTCAGTGGCTTGGTAAAACTTTGTGGAAGGTGCCCATGTAAAATTAAAGAAGCAAAATGCATCTGGAAGATGTTGGATCATTATAGAGGGTCCTCTTCCACCCTCCCTGGGGAACCTGCAGGCTCAGTTACTTCCCTGAAATGCCTGTACACCAATGTGCAAAGCATGGGGAATAAGCAAGATGAACTGGAGATCTGTGTGCGGTCCCAGCGCCACGATCTCATTGGAATCACAGAGACGTGGTGGGATAGCTCGCACCACTGGAGCGCTGCCATGGAAGGCTATGTGCTCTTTAGGAAGGACAGGCTGGGAAGGCGAGGTGGTGGAGTTGCTCTTTACACGAGAGAGCAACTGGAATGCATGGAGCTCAACCTGGGGGTGGATGATGAGCGAGTTGAGAGCCTGTGGGTAAGGGTTAAAGGGCAGGCTAATGTAGGAGACACTGTGGTGGGTGTCTGCTACAGGACGCCTGACCAGGGCGAGGAAGTTGACGAGGCCTTCTACAGGCAGCTGGATATTGCCTCACGGTCACAGGCCCTGGTTCTCATGGGGGACTTCAACTTCCCTGACATCAACTGGAAGGAAAACGCAGCCAGGCACAAACAGTCCTGGAGGTTCCTGCAGAGTGTTGATGATAACTTTTTGATGCAGGTTGTGGAGAAGCCGACGAGGAGAGGTGGGCTACTGGACCTCGTGCTAACAAACAGAGAGGGTCTTGTAGGAGATGTGAGGGTGGGGGATAGCCTCGGCTGCAGCGACCATGAGCTGGTGCAGTTCAGGATCCGACGAGGAGGAGGCAGGGCTGTAAGCAGCCTTGCAACCATGGACTTCAGGAGGGCCAACTTTAGCCTCTTCAGA
>VWPW01007383.1:1405877-1526501 GCA_013389825.1 Crypturellus undulatus | reverse complement strand
GTGAGGGTGACAGAGCACTGGAACAGGCTGCCCAGAGAGGTTGTGGAGTCTCCTTCTCTGGAGATCTTCAAGACCCGCTTGGATGCAGCCCTGTGCCACGTGCTCTAGGTAGCCCTGCGTGTGCAGGGGGGTTGGACTAGATGACCTCTAGAGGTCCCTTCCAACCTGAGGCATTCTGTGATTCTATGATTCTATGATCATTGACTGGGAGAACGAAATCCTCTGAAGTGTCTGAATTCTAATAGCCTAGTGGCAGTGGTCAGGTAGTCAATTCAGAGTTCTCCAGATTACACCAGAGATGTCTGCCAAGCAATGGCTGAAATCGGTGCAGAGGCTCTGCAGCCTATTATCTTTTCCTCTGATGTGACTGATTATTAGTATTATCAGTGAGTGTCTACTAGCAGTGAATATGAACAGTATTTTTTTGTATGTTTTGATTTTTTTTTTCATTTTGACTCCTTCCAAATTTGATGTGCCACAGAAGATAAGAGGAGAACAACTGCCCAAATTCTTCACTCACCCTCCATTCAATCCTGCTTTCCCTAAACTAACATGAGAACAGAGCATGATGATGAGGTGGAGCAGATGATGCTGGAGCACAGCTGGCTTTCCAAAATTCTTTGCAATTCAGTCTAGAGCATATTNAACGGGGGAGGTGCCGGAGGACTGGAAGAAGGCCAATGTCACGCCAGTCTTCAAAAAAGGCAAGAAGGAGAACCCGGGCAACTACAGGTCGGTCAGCCTCACCTCCGTACCTGGAAAAGTGATGGAACGGCTCATACTGGCCGTTGTCTCCAGGCACGTGGAGGACAAGAAGGTGCTGAAGACTAGTCAGCATGGATTCACCAAGGCGAAATCATGCTTGAATTGCAAATTCTTTGCAATTCAGTCTTGAGCATATTTTGACAGCATCAACAGATTCTTAAAATGCCAGAAGAAATTAGCGAGAATTGCAACATTACCTGAATATAATCTCTTGCATTTCTTGTTACCATCAGTGATGATTTTAAACCTGAATTTATCACCCAGAGTATAGCTATAATGTTGGATTTTATCCTATTTTGGCTAATGATTTAACTTGGCATTTCATATGCAACTACTTCATAGATTTTTGTTTGTTTGTTTTAAGAGTAAAATATCTGAACTTTTGTCATTCAAATAAATATCTTGTCTAGAAGACCTATTTGCCTATCTTGCCTATTCAAGACCAATTTTGACAATGATTTTCAGATTCAGTAACTTGCCCAACAAGCAGCAAAGTGAGACTTTTGATGCATTTCAAGAATAAAAACATTAAAATATGGTTTAGTGAGGTTTTTCAATTCTGAATAGTCTTCACAAGATCCAATCTAGTAACCTTTTTCACTTGCCCTTTAACTTACAATATTTTGCATTGCCTTGAATCTTCTTCCTGACCTACTAAGTAACTCAGCAGGAGGTAGAAATGCTGTAAATTTTTCTGCTTTTATCATTCATCCATTTTAATTACTTATATTCATATTTTGTGGGTTTCTTTCTCTCAACAAATATTAACTTAATAGAGCAATACGAGTAATACAAGCTACTGACAGTCATGCAGTGCAATACGAGATAGATTACAAAGTGTTAACATTTTTCAAAGAATTTATCATTTTCTTGGTCAAACTCTGTCCAAATTCAGGTATTTACTGGGAAAGCACCAAGAATGAGAAAATGAGCAAATGAACGAATGAACAAAAGAAAGATAGTTGCAAGTAGAAGACACCTGATCTGATTTTTTTTTAGGGTAATTACAGAATTTGATACCTGTGAGAAAGAGGTCACATCAGTATTGCCTACAGGTGGTTCACTGTAGTGATATTTACACTATCAGCACTTCTCTAATATTACTGTAGAGCTTCTGAGAAGAAAAGCAATAAATTAAAGAATCCTATATCAGACAAAAGAAACACAGTACAATAGACTTGTCAAATCAATCCCCCCTTCTGTTCATCTCATATCCTGAAGGTAATTAATAGCTACCTCATTTCTAAATCAGAATGCCATCTGGAGCTGCGAGCCGACCAGAAAAAATGCATTTTCTGTTCTATTACAGAAGCACCATTCACTTTGCTATAAACATCAACATTTTTACTTTAAAACCCCTGCAAGCAGCTGTTTATGAATACACTGACTGTAGAAGCAAATATACAGGTACACAGTATACAGGTCACATACAGTTTTTGCAAAGTACCATTAATTTTTCTGTAATCCCTATATGGTTTCATTATATGTAAATAATTTTCTTTTGTTTTAATTAATAAAGATGAGGGTATTTTGGATTTCTTTAATAAAGATAGAGGGATTTTGGAAAGATTAGGTGTTTTTATTCAACTCACAGTTTAACAAATAATTTTTTAATCAGATATTTCTGATCATTTTCCTCAATATACTCTATCCACTTAAAGAGTATGAGTATCTAGGCAAGAGCTTTTTTTAACAGCATGCTAACAATTGCAATTCTTAGTATTTTTTAAGGAATACATTCAGTGATGTATTTTGACTGCATAATCCATAATATTATAATTAGTTTGGTATGAGAACACATATTTTCTCACTTAAATTCTGCAAAAATGTAACAAAAGCAGAATTTGTCAAGCGCAGTGTGAATATAAATGAAAAAATAGACAAAATTTCCTTAAACTATGTTTTTTCTACTCCACCATTGTCTTGATATATTGATAATATTCCCTGATTTATTTTTAATTCACTTCTATTATACTATAAATTCATTATATATAATGTAAGAAAGTCTGAATGGCACTGACAAAAAGGAAAACCAGTTGTTTTTAATATTCAGACCTAGTAGCCACTCCAAATATATTGCTTCTGTTGGTGAGATTTAGAGTTATCCATGACTTATTCATTCACAGCTTATCCACTCCACTGACTGAGGGCCAAACATTGAAAATCCAATGTGTGTGTGTGTGTGTGTGTGTGTGTGTGTATCTATCTCAAACTGTCCAGTTCCCTTAATTCCCTGGTTTTAGCACTGTCAGAATAGACAGATCACGCTTACATTACAGTCCATTTATAAATAGATGCTATAGGCATGTTACAGACAGGGATGAAGGGTTAGATTGAGTAATGTACTTCCAAGCTGGGCATAGCAACATCTCCCTGGTCATATTTATACCTCTTAAAAAGAAGGATCTAATCTAGGACAGTGGCGAACATGGTACTGCGCACAGACTCTTACCCATATCACCACACACCTGTCTTGGAGACGGCCTATAGATTATTTGCGCAAGTGCAATAGTGTCCCTGCATGTTCTTGCAGGCAGGTTCTGGTCACAGATGACCTGCTCTTGCAGGTTTGCTGTCTGCTCTCTGTATCAGCCCCAAGCTACACCTCTGAGCCCAGGAACACTACTTGCACTAGCACCCTCCATCCAGAGCAGGGGCAGAAGTTCTTCGTGAGACTAGTATTGGCAATTGGCAAACTGAGCAAAGAGTGGCTAGTGGACAAAGAGGGAATACAAAAGGATTTGCCCCAGATCTCGCTTTTATAAAGTCATCAAATACTTGTTATCATGTATAATTCTCGCTACAAACTTTCTTCAGGCCACACTATTTTGTCTAACAAAAGGTATCACATGCATCACAAAGTTTGCCTTACAAAAATGCTCACTGACAAAAAACACCTGAAAAGAAAAGAACAGACTCAGGTCCTGAGGTTTGCAAGGGATGCCTCAATTAGACTGTGGAGTCTTATTTTCTTCTCACTTGTTTTCGCTCCCTCCGTCCTACCCCACATTTCTCCTCTGCAACTGCCCTTTTTCCTTTCCCTCATGTCCTGATCACCAGATTCATACACTTATTATTCACTGAATATCCCTTTTCCTTTTTTTTTCCTCTTCCATCTGGAAATACCTTGATGTGCTAATTAATCTTCAAAGATGTGTAAGATAAGGGTCCGGATTAAGGAGCGTGCTAGTGTGTTGAACACTTCCTATCAAAGGTTGAGTACTATAACCACTAGCCTAGTAGATAAATGTAGATAAATGATGGACTTTTATATAACTGGTACCTTGACACCTATTGAAAGTGATAACTCCTATTGAAAGTGACACTTGGGAGCTATCGGATGCAGGCCATGAGTGGCAATCACAGCCTAAGACAGGGACTTTCACAGGACTTGAGTGGAAGGATAGGCACTCCATGGGCTAAGAAGTTTGGATTTGGGTACCCAGGAGCAGGCAGGGGTGCAATTTTATATTCATAGTGCCTTAAAATAAAACAGTAAGCGCTTAGGTATCTAAAGCGTACCAGGCTTAACTGTTCGGGAAACTTGATTATATGAGAAATTATGTATAAGTAATAACTCACAATATTGCATGGGCAATACAGTAGCTCCATGCTCCCGATACTTTATGCAAAATAATTTAATCTAATAGATTCAAAACAACATTAGGAATTTTGTAACAACCAAATGGAACAGATAGCTCTAATATGGTCCACTAATCAGCTCAGCATCTATACTTCACCCAGTCTGGAAAGTCTTCTGTCCTCTCTAACACTTTCATTTCAAACATCTCAGGTTTGCAGAACTAAGTTATTAACAGCAGGCATTTGCCATGCGTGCGCATGGGTTGAATGCTTCCTGGGATGATCTGCGTGCAGTGTGGCTCAGTTGCATTCACAGGACATAAGGCAGCGCTTGAACTCCTTACAAAAGGCATTGCCTAGTATGAATAGACCTAAGCAGCTAAGTGACATTTCAAAGGAGTATTATAATCAGAGGCAGCTTAAATCAGTGCTTGAATGGCGATTTTTAACTTGCATAGTTCAGATGTTTCTCCTGGCTACATTTCCTTAATGTCATTATCACTTACTAAAATTTGATACTATCTACAACCTGAGCCTGAATTCTTGACACACAGTACCAGAGAGGTAAATATTATGCCAGATTAGAGAGTAGCATGTTTTGACAATTATGAAGACAGACGTTCCTCTTTTGCAACGAGGAAGTTTCAGAAAATATGTAAATACTTAGGCAGTTAAATTGTGTGCAATGTACCCACAAGAGAAATAACTAAAATACATAGCCATAAGCTATTGAAATATCTTTGATTACGTACAGCTCTGTCAAGCAAAACAAGACATTCGTCTGCTTCTAAGAAATCTGATACTCGTTTGTAACCTGAAGTCATATAACTTCAGGCTGTGATCCCCTCTGATCTCTAGCTAAGTGCATGCAAGTAAGTAGCTACACTGGGGAACTAACATGTTTCTCAAAGCAGCAAATAGACAACATTCTTTGTTGTCTGTGTGCTCTTGAAGGTGCAATACTTTGCCCAGAACTTGAAGTTCCCATTCACTGTTGTCACAAGAGTCCACCCATAGACTTTTTTAGGAGACAAACTGGCCTCAGGTGGTTAACTTCAACAACAAGATACTCGAAATTTACTTTCTGTTCATTAGAATTTTCTAATTTCACATTTCATCACTATTTTAATTGGTTAGATACATTTCTCCTTTCTTAGCCTAACTTTTTCCCAAAAATTTTCCCCAAAATTATCTTCTGAATTTACTACTCTCCATTATGCACACATGGAGGCTCTGATCAAAGTCAGTTTTACACACATAGTCAATAAAGGTTGTTGAAGAGGTGGTTCTTTACTAAAAATAAAATATAAGAGGATAATAAAGTAATTCTTTACAACTTGTATATATTGTCTTTTTGCATATTTGTGAGTAAATGCTACTGTAAGATCCCTTGGGACTAAGAACAGTAAACTGAAATGTAAACAGCTACACAGATGCTTTCAATACATTTTCAATCTGTTAGAAAGCAAAGAAAAATAACAAAATATTTTCAGATCTCACATCACCATGGCCAAATAAGCATTCAGACATTATTTGCACTAGTTTTTATATGTTCACTGAATTATTTCTTGTTTTTTTTTTTTTTTCTTTCAGTGTTCAGTAGAACAAGTATTAAGTTTATGGTGATTGTTCATCCCTCAAGTAAATTCAAAGAGTATAAAAGCAGTAAAGCTAAAAAGTTACCCAAGATGAAAGTCTAAAGGAAAGGATGGTTGATACAAAGACAACAAATGACTTCATGTAGGGAGGATAAAGCAGAGAATCAGATAAGGAAACAATGAAGTAAAGGGAATTTAGTTGGAATTCATGTCATTATTTTTAATTATTTTTTGCTAAGAATTACTGTTGAAATTTTATAATGCATTTTTAAATGTACAAGGTTGTTGTACTGGATCAGAACAGAAAAAGTGTTAGCCACTGTGTCCTGATGGTAACTAGAGGTAATAAATAGGAGCGAGAAGATGAATACAGTAGCCCTACAGAGGTGAGGCTGCCAAGGCTTCATGCTCCTAAGTTCAGCCACTGGAAAGGCTTATCCCATAAAGATTTTTAAGCCTTTTCTTAAAGGGCCATGATATGGTTATAAAATGCCAGAAAATAATCTTTATATTAATGATGCTAGTGAAGTATTTAACTATCTCTGAAGAACAAGAAATCACTATTTGAGACATTCTTAGAGAGACAGTATGTTAGTAGGGCATGAGGTACAGCAAATATGCAAAACAAGTCACTTATCATTCATCAGAATCACATGAAGACACAGACAGTGAAAAGAAAGCACAGATTCGGTGAAAAGATCACAGAGTCACAGAATGGTTGAGGTAGGAAGGGACCTCTAGAGATCATCTAATCCAACCCCCTGCTCCATCCAGCAGGGACACCTTCAGCACAGGGCACAGGGTGGCATCCAGGCGGGTTTGGAAGATCTCCAGAGAAGGAGACTCCACAGCCTCTCTGGGCACCCTGTGCCAGGGCTCTGTCGCCCTCACAGGAAAGAAGTTCTTCCTCAGGATGTTGTCATTGCCACTACTGACAGCAATGCAAGTAAGTGGGGAGAAAGCTATTATCTTCAGGGCCTCCTTATTGCTTACCTGAAATGATTAGTGTTGAAAATATGACTTGAGTTTGTAAATAAGAGAACTTACAATATCAGTTAAAGGTATACTCATACACTAAAATGAACAGAACAGAAATTAAGAACAAGTTTTTCCAGGTTCATCGAAGAACAGCAAAGTTGTTCATGGTTTCAGCATCACATAAATATTATCAAAAATTATAAAATATTAAGGTCTTATAAATGGGATTTTCATTCCTATGAAATAAAGATAAGCTCAAATCTACACCTTTCTGTTGTAATTAAAGGCAGCTGTAGCATTACATTCCCTATCTGATCCAGGGAAGGGCTAACCCAGCCCTTTGACAGTTATGTTCAAGCGTCTGAGGGTCTGGGCAGGCAACAAGTTACTACAGGATAAACTAGACTACAACCTTGCTCATAAATCATCATTGTAGGACACTGGTTAACAGACAACTGAAAACTGCCCATGGATATATGTTCATACTCAGCCTGTGAAGAAATAAAGGAATGTGCCCTTACACTGGGGCAGGAATGGGCAGTTCCTGCAGAGCAGCTGACACAGTGCAAGTTCATACCACTCTGAAGGAAATCACACAGACTGCGAAACAGATCCAAAGGCTCACCACAGCTGACTAGGAAGTCTCACTTTGCTGCTTCATTTACCCCTGCTTTCCCCTTTCCTACCTCATTTATAGCTGCATGGATCTTTTGCTCTATTGCCTACTTCACTGAATAGATTCAACTCCTCCAGCAAAAAGAGGGAAATTAGTCTAGATAGATGGGCAACTAGATGTGTGAAAATGCATGATCAGGCTCCAGGTGCAGTGGTTAATGAGCCCATTAGAAGCGGGGTTTTATCCTGGGACCCATCCTGCTTAACATCTTTATGGACAATAGGGAGGAGGTGACAGATTGGCCCTACATTGTGCAGGAGGTTGGACTTGAAACCTTCAGGGGTACCTGCCTACCTGCATTATCCTATGACCCTGAATTAGCAGTCACCTTTGTGGTCCAGGCACACAGAAAAGTGTCCAGCAGCACAAGTATTTGTTTTCGTTCTGACCGTGAACGATTGCATGCCAAAGGTGAACTATCAGACGAGAGGAAATTATGCACATTGAATAGCTTTTTGTAGTGTGGTGGTTTCTAGAAAGGAAGTTCTGCTTGTGCTCTAGCCTCTTATGCTGTAAGCCACTTTAAAATTGGCCTGATCTGAAGTACAAGAATTGTGCCTTTGATGTCAAAGGCTGGCTCTGTCGCCGAAAGCATAGTCCTGAGTTTTAGATGAACTGGAGTGATAAAAAGGAAGATTCTGTGAGCATTTCTATTCAAGGCAAGTGGGTTTTCCTTATCTGATCTTGAAGCCAACCAAAGAAATGCAAGTAGATTTTTCTGGTCATTTAAGAGTGTCCTTGTGACACGAGCCCTGAAAAAGTAGCATCACAAGCAGCCGCTTCTTTAAGTTATATTCAGGAATACGCATAATTTCAGGAGAGATCAGGCTTTTTGGTCACAGTCCATCAATGGCTTTCACAAGAGAGTTTTAAAATATGAGGACATGGTAAATATTAAATAAGCCACATCACAAGCAAACTTCCAATGAACCTGCTCAAATTTAACAAATACAATGAGTCAGCCTTCTTAAACTTCCAAATTTACATTAAATTCTAACTCTGACACTCCAAACAGAAAAATATCCAACAATTAAGTTCCTAAATATTGCACATGAAATAGAGATAGGATTTAGGCATTTCCAATTTCAAACATTGTTGTCATAGATATGCTCAACGATACTCCACAATTTTACAAAACACTGCCACATTTGGAGTGTATCTTAGTTTCCAAAGCACTCCAGAAGCCACAGATGAAGTTAATCAGAACATTAAATACATTTCACTGACTGTTTTGGATTTAAAATATTCACTACATTCTTTTAAAAAAAGTTATCTTTCCAAGAAAGTACAGGAAGTAAGTGTGAAAATATGAAATTCAGTCAGATCAAAACACTATTGGTAACAACTTGGTATATGTGAAAGGAGAAATGATTATGGTTTCAGTACAGAATTATTTTGTGTAAATAATACTTTTCTTGGACTGGTTTGAAAGGTTACCTTTAACTACTGCAACTTTGGTAGGCTTACTAATTGCTTCACTTTCCTAGGAAGCCATAGGGGAAAACAACATCTATCAAAGGGAACCATTTCCAAATTTGGCATTCTACACCCAGTGAAGATGCATTAAAATAACAGGCCTTGCAGGCTTGGCACCCAGACAGTGATGGGTGCCTTAAAAGTATTTGGCAGACGTGATCTTTTTCTGCGTGGCAGCAGAAGATCAATGGACAGATAACCTCAAATGAGCAATTGATTAGCCCAGCCTTCAGAAGCCGTCCCATAAAATTGCCAACCTTACTAATCACCTCTTATTTTCTTATTTTTTTGTATGTGGATGTTGAGGAGTTAGAATAATGAACCTAAAATTCAGATGTGCTTGTTCCTTTTGGCATTATCAGGAAAAAAAATGAGAGAACTGTGCTTGGGCATATTTGATTCTTCTTCAGCGAGGATATCCATCAGGTTAGACACTGTTGGACAACATTGCTTGGTTCATGTTTAACTCCACTGATTCTATAATTAAATCCATTAAATGCATATTCAGATGAACAGCTAACTATGATATTTCAGGCTGTATAGTAAAACCATACAGGAAGACAGAGAAACGACTGAGATATATGGAGAATCATCTCTCTCTCATTAATAAGTAAAAGCCTTTGATCTCCAGGTGCCTGCCTGAACTGAAAGTGTGAGCTGGAGAAAACTGGCTGAAGATCAGTCCAAAAAAAATGGAAGAGAGACTAATAAGTGGGAAAAAAAAGTCTACCTTTAAACAACACAGTTGCCTGAAAGGATGTGTTGGAATTGTGTGCATCCCTTCAGATTTCTTCATCCTGTGTCTTAAAGCAAGTTTATATACACAATTGCTTATATAATCCAGTGATAGGAAAAGTATCTTAAATGCATACTAGACTAATCACTACCAAAAAGAGCTCTGGAATTTTCCTACAAATATCTGCAATCCATAGTAGACATTTCAGTATGACTGAAAAGTTGACCTTTCTTATTTAATGCTAGAGATGTTAAGATATCTGCCTAAAAAGAATTCATATAAGGATAAAAAGCCTCCTACATCAGCCAAGCATTTTCTTCGCATAACTCCAAAGGCTTCAGACTAGTCTTTAGGCCAAGCTCTGAAATTCTTACTCATTTTTTCCATAAGAGATGGAATGTATTCCTTTACCTTCCCATTCCCAACTGAAAGAAAAAGGAGTTAACTTCTACATATTATAACCTTGAAGAAACCGAAGAAGAATTTCAGGAAAAAAAAAAAAAAAGAAAAAAAAATCAGTTATCTCTGAGCAAATGCCAAGAGAGGCACAGGAAATCTTAGAACAGATCACATTCAAATGCACGTTCAAAGCAGCTAGTTCAAATGTCATTTACTGGCCAAGTTTTTGACATTCTTTGCCTGAATTCAAAGAGTTGATTGTAGCATGAAACTTCCGACAAATAGAGATTTTTGCATGGAATGTGAATAATCTCTCTTTCAGATAGAAAAATGAAGCTTTTCTCAGAAAAAAAAACCCTGTCATGCTGAAGATTTTAGCAGACCATTATGTACAGTGATCTATTACTGGAGTATAAATTGGTTTTCTGTCAAAGGGACAAGCAAAAGACCATAATTCCAATTTCACTTAAGAGCACAAATGAAGCCTGAAATGGTATGTTATTTTTTTACATAAAAAAAATAAAAATCCCCTTAAACCTATATAGACTTGGATATTAAAGTTTCTAAGCACAAGCATCTATATGACTGCAGAGAAAGAAACTTTCTTCTATCACTAGTGTTAGAAAATATGTGCATGCATGAAAATCAAGTCATGTTTAACTTATGAGAAAGTGCATCTGACAATTTTAGATAAATCATCTTCTAGCTCAGGTGTATCTTTTGCTTCTCTATTTCAAAATGAAAATTATTCAGAGTACCAAATATTAGTCCCCTTTAAATACTCTGTTTTTGTTTCTCAGTACTGTAGTATGTCACATTACCTGACTGGAATTTTCAGAGTTGTTTAAAAGAGGTTTTTTACAACACTGTGTTAAAATGAATCATAGGAAGAATGTGACGCTTGCAGATTCCTTAATAAAGATATCACAGGATGTCACGGCCCAAGAGATTTCAAGACTCATTATTTATTCTTGTGTAACTTGAGTTTTCAGACAGTTTTATCAATAAATCAAAAAGAAAAGCAGCTTCTTGTCACATGTATTGAGGTACTAACATTTGGGCTTTTATGTTGTCAAAACTGTCATAGTCTAGATTTCTATAGACTGCTGTACTGCATTTTGTCTGTATCTTACAAGAAGCTAACATTCATGATTTATTCCTTCAAGGAGTTGTACAGATTTTAAAACTATTTGTAAGGTTTTTGTTAATCACAGACTTAAGTAAGATCAAAACATTAAGATATTCTTGTGATGCTAAGTTATTTCCTTTTCTTTGACAACAGAAATGAGAGAAATAAACATAATTCTTCTCTGCATAGTTGTTTTCTCTGCACTTTTTTGTTTTGTCACAGATATACAAATAAGTTAAAGACCCACCTGATGGAATTTATGGGAATGAATATAGCTCTGGTATAACTATTATTCGAAGTCTAGCAGTCTGAAAGCATTTTAAAATGCTCTATAGGAATAAGCAAAAGGAAATTACTTTGAGTAATGTCTACTAAGGCTATCTTAAAATTCACTGTTTTCAGAATCCTCAGCAGAGGATTTCTGAAAAACAGAATCACCGGACAGAATCACCCTTCATTCAAATATTAATTTCTACAATTACTATGGAGCAAAAGATAACATAGAAAATAACAATTTATATTTCCACTGTGTTTCTTTGTGATCTGCTAAATTTGCCACACTTGGGATAGAGTTATGCCTACGGTTATGCTTGATTATGGCAGTTTTGAACTACCTTTTTTATGCTTGGGTAAAATAAAGTAGTTATGATGAGGAAAATACATAGACTTTAGCACTTATACACACTTGCCCAAGCTTTTACTTGAGTGACTAGAGACTCTGCTGTCATGTCTTGGTTTTGCTTTTAACCAAGCTGACTCAAAGAAAGCCCTTCCATGTCTCCTCATGCTGCACTCACATGCTCTGATGTGTGGACTAAGCTTTAGACAGGCTGACATTATGGGACATGTTAAGAGCACCCTAATCTTCTTGCTTTTATTATTATCCACAGAGATAAAGTTATTCTACAAAAAGAGGAAAAGCCTTGGTTTAATGTTAATCCATCTTCTGCTTCCTCTTAAATCTGTTTATTTGCACATCACATCCTTTCACTACATACACATTGGGCAATTCCAGAAAAAAACACATTTTTCTTGGTCATAAGAATTCTGGAGATGATTAAGGAACCATATAGAGGCAGACTGCCCCCAGCATTGAACCCTAATGAAATACTATTCATACATGCAATCATATGTTCCTCTGTTTGCATCCTATCTTTACTGTTTGGAGGCCAAATCTAATCACAAAATGTCTTTTTCAGTTATCCGCTAGGTATGCATTGAAAAAAAATGCATTTTTCTTAAATTGGCTTTTGTCCTACAAGATGACAGTACTGGGTTCAACAAGATTAATTGTAGGATAGGCAGATTAGATTTTAGGAAGATTTTTCAGAACACTACTGGGATGTTACTTTTAAATTTTTGATCAGAATCATTTACCTGGAAACCAGTTTCAAAGATCCATTGTCATCTAATCAGGAAACAAAAGTAATACCATGTGATTAAGAAGCTAATAAAAAATAGTTTGTATTGTCTCATCTTACTGAACAATATTTGTCATCAATTGTTTCTAAATGGGCTTAAAAGCTTGTCCAAATTAATTACCTGTCAGATAGTTTTGCCTAGGAAGCAATTCAAGAAAATTGAAAATTTGCAGGCTATTTGTGAACACAAAAAGATTCAAAGAACAAAAGAAAACATTTCTCAACTCTTTAAATGATTGTGTAATAGCACTTCTTTTGGGAGATGGGGAAAGGGAAAGAGAGGAAGACAACACCTGAATATCTACTTAGCTATCTATCTATCTTCACCTGCATAATTAATGTGATTTTGCAACAGAGGATTTGATAGTAGAATGCACTCTGGAATCACAGTAGATTGGGTTCTAGTTTGCTGTGTTCCTAGACTCTCCCCAAAATGGAGGAAGAACAACAATCTATCTCAAAAAGTCAATTGCATCATTTCATACTGGAAAAAAATAATAAAACAGAATAACACAACTTCACATGAAAAGTAAATATGGAGTCTGGCATTGTTTCTCGCTAGTAAATTTTCTGTTCAGCCTTGTCATCCCATCCATCATGTGAACTTGTCAGAAATAAGAGGCTCTCAACATGGCAGCACAGAAACCCAATGTTTCTTTTCCATTATCACATCACAAACAAGCTAAGCCTACTACAACCCCCCCGCCCCAAAAAAAAACAAAAAAATCACTGCCTACTTAATAAATAAATAATAATAAAAAAGATACAAACAATCTCACACAATGCCTGACAGTTTGCTTTCTAAAGATAGCAAATGGGAAGACATTTAGCTTCATGCAGTGATAAGGATTGTGAGTGGGGATATTCTCTGTCTACTACTGCTGTACACATGGATGGACAAAGTCACTTCTGCATGTGTGCTTACAACTCAGCAGTTACAGCTGAGGCTCCTGCATGCTTCAGATTTCCCTGGTAAAGAATCATTATCCATTATTATGACTAACCCTGGGTTCTGACAGTCCACATCACAGCAGCTAAAGTGCTCTGAGGAGGAAGAACAAGGACAGGACCCAAGAAAGGGTGAAGATTCCAAGTTTAGCCGTGAAATTGTTTCTCATGGAAAATTAGGTTATTTCATGAAATAATTAACTTCTTCCTTTCTTAGAATCAGTCCTAGGAAGAAAAATCACATCAGACATAGCAAATTTTCTGGACATTGAATGATGAATTAGCGCATTGATGTCATCTCTCATTTCTCCTTATATTAGTGTTCAAATCATAGAAGCAAAGGATAATGCACATAGTCGCTAGGCCAACCTCCTGCACAAAACATTGCCAGCTGTGGTGAGAACAGCTTATTCAGGGATTTACCCAGTAAGGTCTTGAAGGCTGGAGATAGCAACTTGCTCCTCTGCTTGACATTCCAAGGAAGTGTTGGGTTTTGGACTGTTCATCTTCCATTTCTAATAGCCTACACAGACCTTTACCACTGTTGAGGAAGATAGATACTTTCACTTTTAGCCCATAAAGGCAAGATTTTTTTCATCAAATGGAAACATACCTGGATCCTTCAGAAAAAAAAAAAAAAGTTCTACATATAGAACTCAAATATTTGATGGCCAAGTTATACTGCTTTAGAATTAGAATCTAGGCATTGGTAGGAAGCCCTCAGCTGGAAATGACAGACCAGTTCAATGATGGTAGTCACAAGTGAGGTGGGAACCATCTAGAAAATGATTGAGAAGTCACTCTCCACAATCTAAGAGGAAATTGCTTGTGCTGAGCAGCACCTATTTTAAGAAACGCAATATAAAATCACCAAAATTTGAATTGCTGACTGAATCTGGGTTTGACATACTTCACAGAATGTACTGTTCTTTCTTCTTCAAGTTGTTTTGACATGAAAATAAAATCATCTCCTAAAATAAGGGAGATGATTGGTGCCAAGGAATGCTAAAGCAATTTCGGGGTCTGTGCGTGGGGAAATGGCGATAAATATTCATTAAAGGATTTTCATTTCAAAATGATAGTTTTAGCATCCTAACCGCTAACTTTAATAGAGCTTGCCTTTCCCTGAATTTTCTACAATTGTGGCAAAAAGTTTAAATAGGTTTAACTTACATGCACATGTGATTCACTCTGTGAATCCTAAAGTTTTTAAAATTCTGCCTGGCAATGCTCCTCTAATCTGAGGCAAGGATTAAATTGCCAACAACTAACTGCAGCAGTTCTTGCTGCTTTAGGCATTGACATGAAAATCCAAGAAATACACCTTCTGCCAGAAAAGGAGCTAATGCTATAATAATTGTTCATCATTACAGTGTTTTTATGCCACTGACTTTATAATATTCTTTTTAATGAATCCTTGGAGTGCTGGTAGATACTTTTAATATATGACTCATTTTAAACATGACTCTCCACTAACAAAACAACATTCTGGTTCAACTGTACTGAATGTTTGAAAATAAACAGTAAAACTCCTGGGCAATGTTTACAATTGGGATGCTAATTGAAGTGGCCTTAAACTCTACAGTCTTGTAGTACAGAGTCTCAGCTGGAGGTAAACAGGTTAGTATCATATCACACTGTATTAGTTAAGATTCCTATTGTTAAACAGAGACAAAGCTGAGGTGAGAGGTAACCGGTTTCAATAAAAGAAAGTCTAAATTTATTTTTTGTTCAGTGTTAAATCAATTTGATGAACTTAAAAAGTCTTTGAGCATCCTGACCTGCTCTTTGATCTCCAACTTCTACCAGAGGAAAAAAACTACCAGGAGGAAGAAAACTATTCTGAAATTTTCTAAACAGGCTAAGCCATAATGAACCTATCTTACAAGAAAATCTAAAAAAAAAAACCCACTCAGGTTTGGATTTTTTTGTTGTTGCTGTTTTTCCCCTAAAAAATGGATTTATGGATACTTGCCTGAAGACATTTAGAAAATTATTTTGTATCATATTCAGAATCACTTAATTAGAAATATGTGGAAAAATCATAATTTAACTTTTATTCTGTTCTAACTGTGGGCAAAGGAATTCATATTTTCATAATATTCTTCACCAAAATGTGCCTGTAAAGATGTGTTTATTAATCTGACTTCTACATTTCTTTTCTTAAAATGAATAATGTAAGGTGCCAGTAGTTCTCCATAAAATTTGATACACTTAAACAGAAATGTCAGGACATGCCAGCTTCTCAAGCCTTCTTAGCCTTCTTCTTTTCCTAAAGGAAGATTACTTTCAACCTTGTTGTAATCTGCCTTGTTGTTGCTTATTCAATGAAGCTCTCTAACTATAGAGAGTTTCACTGAATAGAAAATATTCAAACAAACTATAAGAAATAAGCTGAGCAAACAAGCTTCCTTTTTCTCAAAATTTTGGAATCAGAATTTCTCAGTGTCAGTATCTCAGTTCACAGAGCAAAACACAGAGTATTTCTGCTCAGGTAATTTTAATTAGTGGCAAACTGGCAACTAGACAACAAGGCAAGAGGTAACAAGAATTATTAAAGCACTCCAGCAAAAAAAAAAAAAAAAAAAAAAAAAGCTTCCAGAGTGGAAAAACACTTCAGTATTCTGATCTCATGCATCTTCACATTACATTTACAATACTACTACCCATTGTATATAGAATATTTTGTAGCCTCGTTTCCTGAAGAAACAGCTGAATTCAAACAAAAGTGGCAGAAACTTAGTGTCTCAAAGACATTTCATTTCTACAAGCTTCTCTGAAGTAGGTCCACATGTACAAAATCTTTCTCGTGTCTCTTGATGATGCAAAAATGAGTTTTCCATTTAACAAAGGACTTCAGAAACAAATAACCAGTTCCGATACTCATGTAGGAACTTCTTTCATCAGACTTCAGCAAGGTGACAAGGGAACCTTCCGCATCCCTTATTGTTTAAAGGCACCAGTCCTGGAATGCTGAAGCTAACTTTAGAAATTGAGTGTACTATTTTAGATGTATGGATGACAGGTGCTTGATGTTTAATGAGTATGGTTACTAGCATTCATACATATTTATATGCTATATAATCCTTGAATAAATGAATAGATTTGGGGAAACAGCCACTATTTTTCATTTAAACAAAGCCCACTGTAGCATATGTTGTACATTTAAAACATACTAGCACAACCTTTCACAGTTGAGAAAGATAATCAAAGTAATAATAAAAAGGACTATTGTAACTATTGTACATTTTGATGTGCTTTGAGAAATGCAGTCTGCTTCTGCAGAGCATCGTGACCTGTGCTCACAATGGGACAGTCAGGAAAAGCAGAGCTTCAAGTCAAGCTGTCATAACCACCAGGTTGGGGCAGCAGAGTGAATTTTGTGATGTGCACCAGTGGTAGGCTGTTCATGATATTCACTGTGTAGAGAATTTAGAGAAGGAATAGAAGTACAGATACCGCAGTACACACTCACAAGCAGAAGAAGAAAAATTTTAGACAGAGCAGATTCTGCTGTAACCCAAAGCATTTATCATAGCCAGTGTGAGATCACTTCATTTCTAACTCAGGACCATCAATGATCTGAAATCTGGTATTCAGACATTTGCACACCACCACCCCAGAGTTAAAGGAATAGAAATGAGCTAAATGAGCTAATGAGCTAAATATCTTTACTCCTTTTAAAGATACACAAGAAACGGTTCCTTGAGATTTCTGATGGATGAAATATGCATTAATAATTACACGAGGAAATTCATAAACATAAAACATAACACTCTAGTATCCACTGCTTTGCAATAGCTCAGCCCAATGTGAGCTGCTTTTACTGGACAAAATGTTCTTCTCAAACGATTTCCCCCCCCAAGTAATATAGTAAATGTTTCATCTCAGACAGAATTTAGCAAAATATGGGATTATATGGAAAGTATGTGAAACATACAGGGCAAGGCCACTAAAACATCAACAGGATTTTCCAGTCTGGCCTCAATCTGTTATCCTGACTGTGATTTTGTAAGTGAAATGTATCCAAAGGAGTTTCAAAACCAGAGCTTCTGATTCAACTGAACAGGTTGTAGGCAAACCAACAAATCACGAAAAAAAAAGGCTAGAATGGATTTTTTCTTGCCCAATGTCAAAGAGGGTAAGTCAATACCAGACTTGAAAGATAACCTTTGTGTTCTGAAAACAGTGATCAGCTGCCTTTTTGTGGTGAGGGGGTCAGGAAGGGAAATCCTCAATCTACCCAAAAGGAAAATTTCTTATACCTCTCAAGAGAAAGTTTGATTTAATCCCAGAAGATACTTTGTCATCCCTTGTCAGTCTAAATGGCAAGATGAGAACAGTTCTAAATACTGTGCACTTCCATGAATGATAATAACACGTGCTTCTCTAATCAATGCAGACTTTAAAGAATGATCAGATCAACTTCAAGATCAAAGTCTTAATTTATAATTTAGAAGTCAGAAATAAAGAGGATAATTTGGATTTTAAAATTTAAAGATTATCTATTTAAGATCTCTTCCTAGTGCCTTCCTAATCCCTGTTCATGGGATTGGTTTCAGAGGTTTCTGGAAGAGAGGCAGTGAATCAGCTCTGCCTATTCTCCCATCTGCTGCACGGTGAACAGTTGCACACATTAGGACAGCCTTATCTGTCCTAATTGGTATCTATACCAATGTTTGCATTTATACACATATAGGTTTACATCTTTATGTACATCCTAAAAAATCCTAAGTTTGTGCAAGCTTTTAGGTATGATAGTACTCTCCTGATTTGAAAGATAATCAGCAGGATTTGAGACAAGCTTCAGTGCTATAGCATTCACTGTGTTGTAACTAGGAGATTGCAAACAAATGACATATATATATATCGGCTTAACTCATTCCACTTGCATTTAGCAAGATTAGGTCAGAAAGATGCAGGTCTCAGGTTTTTAGGCATACAGTTGTTTTGTATGTGTAGGAACAAAAAATGTTCTTAAGTGCCGGCTTGAGGAAAAAAATGTGGTCAGCCCTTGTTTCCACACTTAACACAAAGAACTTGAATCAAATCTGGCTCAGGGGTACATGAAAAAATAAGTGACCCCTTCAGAGTAGACTCTCTTTCCATTTACACTAGGCATAACACTAACTTAGGAGCAACAGGAAATATTTGAAAATTTTATTTTCCCCTCTCAGAGAAGAGACAACAGTACAAAGGGCCAATCACAGGAAGAAAGGAAAAATCTGGAAATTCCTCAATGCAATAACAGCATTTGTGCTGACATAATTTACAGTAAACCATTCATGTAATCGTCATTCATCCATAATCACTTGTTACCCTGATATAGCCGATATGATTCATTCAAACCTCTACAAAATATTCATTAATACTTTGCAGTTAAGAAATCATTTGAAACTGTACCTGTCCATGACTAATTGTGCTCCTGTTAGTGACTGACAACCACTTCTATAGGCACTAGAAACCTACTGACGTATGCATAGAATGATGGTGCTTCCAGTCATTATTTTAATACTCGATCTTATGGTCTACAAAAAATTAAATTTAAATCAAAAAAAGTAAGATACTAGTGATGCTTGATTGCACATAGGCATGAAAACACAACAGTCATTAAATAAATCCGACAAAAATCAATGCAGAAAAGCAGTGCTCCACATGTTTACTTATCAGGCATGTCTCTCCTTAGCACTGTGTTATTTCACTCTCAATAGACTTTCTCAAGAGCATTTCCCTTGATTTTGAGCCAACTTTTATAATGTAGTTGCAGTGAAGTCAAAATTCAGACCTAAATAAGCCTACATTTTATTCCACATTGTGCTTTTCCTTTGCTGAGCAATAACCAGCCTATTAGAAAAACAAACACAAAGTCCCTAAGATTTAACTATCAATGTGAAACAAGGGAAATAAGCTTTAATTTTTGTCTTTATTTCTAGTGTCCTCTTTCTTCTCTGTGTATTGCTTGTATAGACTCCTTGTTGTGATCTGAAACCAATTTCCCCCTATGTCCCCCAAGATGAGCTTTGAGCTGGTTTTTAAGGAATTACAAAGAAGAAAACCGTGTGTGTACATTTCTTTATAAGCATTTCATCCTTCCAGATGGTGAAATCCCAACTTACTGAGAACAGACACTCTAAGTTTATAGATGCAATGGAGAAGTCAGCTCTTAACGTATCTATTCCTTCATAATGCTTTGAGACAGGACCTGGGCAAATATAATAACTGTTAAGAATAAAAATGAAAAATAATTCACCTGAAGTGACATGCTAAGCAAGTGATTACATGATGATCATCAGTGGTTTATATCTCCACATTTTCTCTGTGCAAAATCTCTAATACTGAAGATTTTCACTGATGAGACCTTATTTGCATGGTGGGACTATTCACATCTGGAAGAGGAGATCACATCTATGCATTTAAAAATTATGAATCTTTTAAAATCCATTTTCCATCATATTCTGCACAGTTACAAATAAATACAAAGCTGTCCTGGAAACTCAGAAGGTTATAACAGGTTTAAGTAGTTACATTTTACTTTGATCTTTCTAAACTCCTAGTGATCCAATTGCTGGTCTGTTTAGTAGAAAGAAAGTTATATAGGCTGAAATTTTCTTATTTATTTATAAACATCTATAATGTTCTTACTGAGGTATCACTGCTATCATAAGTAGCTTTTATTTCATGTTTACTGTGATTTTCCAACAGTCCTTTTCAGTTTATTTAAATAAATAAAAAAGAAAAAATGTCAGTCAAGTGGCCTATGCCCTGCTGTCAACTACAGCATGCCTGAATTTTAACTTGACTGTAGAATTTGTGCACAAAACAATCTTACACCACTGTGCAGTCTTAACAGTTAGTAACTTGGCCTGGGAAGTAAAGCTTGTAGGTTTTGCATCTCCTAAATCTTTTCCCTCAGTCTGTACGCAAACAGTTTACTACACTAATTTTAAAGTTTATGGCCTATTTCTTTTTTGAATCTGCTCCATATTAGAACTGCTGGGGATTCTTCTAGAAGGCTTGGAAATTGTGAGTCTTGAAAAAAATCAAGCTAAGATTCACCCTACAGTTTCAAGTCTCTTATTTTCTAGAGTTGTACGTAATATAATATGCAGGTAAAACTAGTAAGATCTGACAACTGTGAGAGATTTAGTCCAAGCCTATTACCGCAAAAAATGCGAGCGCTTTCTCCTCTTTGTTTATCCTCTTATCTTCCAAGGAAAATCCTGCTGTACAACAAGTATCCAGGCACTGTGCATACAATGACAGTTGTCTAGGCTTTTAGGGACAGTCTAACTGAAAACGACATTAAGTATCCAATGACAATGCCATAAAGAAGTAATCTATTCTCGGAAGAAAAACAATGCCCCGCTTTTCATTTGTCATGATGTGAGAGCATGGAATTCCGCTTACATTAATAGCTAAAATGCCCAGGGAAGGAGGATGAAGAGATGACATCAATTCATATTTGTCATATTCCCCTCCTAGGATAAAGAAAGATCAGAACTGGATCAATTCACCCAGCCAGAAAGTTCTTCGAAGCTATACACGGAAAAAATGAGAAACTGGAAATATGCTCTTTTTTCTAATTTAAAAATTCCTTTTATATTTGCAAATTCTTTCCCAATTTACTTTTCAAAATAATCTATGTCTCTGGAAATTGTGGTTATAGCATTTTGAATCAGTTAAATCGTTTTCCTTTCCCTCTTGCAACCAATCTGCAACATTTTCATTGCTGGAACCTTCTTTTTTGAATTTAGACTGAATTTCACACTGACCACTTTTTGAACGCTAGTAGCAAAGAGTTATGCAACTGACCTTAACCCTACAAATGAAGAAAAAAAAAAAATCTTTAAATTCTACAAATGCGGGAGTCTACCATTGCCTCTTCAGTAGGATTTAGGCAACACATTGTGGAATCTTTTTTTTTCTTCATCTTTATAAACAGAAGTGTTATTTACTTAAAAATTCCCCCTGCGAATTGATTAAGATTCTAAAGTTTGTACAAAAGATCCCTACAAATCTAACTGGTTGGTGGTTTACAACAGGAAGTCCTCGCAAGTCTCTCAGTTTTTCATAACAGACTCTAGAAACTCAATTGGTTTGATTTTACCTGTAGGCATAATTATCACAAACTGGATTAATCATTCTGAAGGCAGAGACTAACTCTACAAAACTAAAAACTTTATGAATAATTCAAAATTATTCCTCTTGGTTTTTGAGTAGGTATATATATATAATCTCTTTAAAACATAGATTTTATAAAGACATATTTTAAGAAGAGCTTGCCCTAATCTTCGCCTTACCACCACCATTAATATCCCTGAAAAAACATGTTGATTGACTCATCTTGAATAAGCACCATTTATTGTGCACCATAAGAAAGCATAAATGACATAATGCACTTCAAACCAGTTTTTAAAGCTCTATTTTCCCCTTTGGCAGATATATTTATAATTAAATTCTGTGAGGTCTAATTTAACCTCCTTCTTTCAGAGGCGTATACATCACAGAATAAAACATACATCACAGTTGGCAAAAGTGTACCTAAAAGGTTTAATTACATGTATAGTGATTCCTCATAAACCTCACAATACTACTACCACATATATGTACCATAATAAAATTGTCTTTTTTATCTGAAAGAAAAACTGCTATGGTCAATCTAAACTCAAGCTGAATTACATATTTATCATTGTTCAGTTCACAGGAAAAACAAGAGGTATTTCTTTACAGTTCATTATTTTGGGACTATGTAAGGTATTAGTTAATTTAAAAGCATTCTTTCCAGAGGTCTTTCAGACTATCTGTTAATCAGACTTCTCTGATTAATAGATAATTGTTTCTTTTAAGAGAGAACGTATATCCAAATGCAGGCCTAATGTTGCTGCCATTTAATTTAATATGATTCACTTTATCCTCATAGCTATTTAAATCAGTTTTACTGCTACTCTTCCCATTTATTTGGCTTAAATCTAGGGTTTGCTTATATCAGATTTTCTCTTTTGCATGCCTTCATTTAAGCAACATCCCTGCAAATCTTTCAGGGTTGACCAGACCTCTGTGGAATAAGAAACTTAGTACCCATAGGGAATTCTATTTTTTATTTATTGTTCACTGACTTTCTGTACAAATGATGTAGATGTAGATGACAATATAGATGCTACAGATGACAGTAGCTCATGATGCACAAGCTGAAAATCCCCAGTGAAAGCTACTAACTGAGTGGGAGTCAAAGCCCACTTGCAGTTGCCAAACAGCCTAGCAGGCAAGCATGTTCTCACAACCAGATACAGCCTGAACTTGTTAGAGGGGCCCAAGATGCCCAAATTCTCCCTTACAGCATTCTGTGGATCAGGCAGACACTCTTATACATACCAAAGGGTGCTACTACCTATTTTACCGGAAAATTATTGCCTATTTTACCAGCTCTTCTTAAACCTCAGCTGATCATAAGGATATAGGCAACAACCAGGAAGGATGAAAAGCATAACATTAAGGACCCAGAAGAGTCCTTGGAGCAGAGGCCCACTTTTGGGCCTCTACTTCCTCTCCCAGGGTTAGATTGCAACCGTGTATGCCCATGTGCATTCTGCATTTGCTATATCCAGGGATGTCCCAGCAAACTACTAACATGGTATCAGGAATGATGTCTGCAAACAAAACGGTTCATCCCACAGAATAGTTGGGTCATACATTTCCTCACATGCATTCCAGATTTTTTTCCTTCAAAGGATTAAACTCATTCTTTTATATTTCAGCATTTAAGTTCTTCAAGTATTTGTTTAAAAAAAAAATCCAACTGCCCAAATGCAACCATTACTTCAAAAGAGGAATGCATAATTTTCATAAGAAAAAGCAAGAGAGACTGTAAATAACATTATAACTCTTATTTATAGTATTCTCTGTAAACAGATAGACTGATAGCAGTCAAGCTTTTAAATAGAGTTAAAATATACTATCAGGAGTCCCTTCATCATTGAAAGTAAACAACATAGTCAAGCAATGTCAACCTCATTTTCTATTTTTCAGTTACTGATTCTTAGAGAGAAGATTGATTTACCCTCCCACAAATTCTCATAGAAATTATACTCTTTAAATATGTAACATCATTTGCCATAAATCCATTGAAATTTTAATTAGAACCTTATATAATCAAGTTACTGCCAACATTAACCACTTATACAGTGGTCACTAATATATGAAGTGGAATAACTAATGGTTAATGAAATAACTTATGGTTATATGGAATAATGGTTAAATGGAATAACTAATGGTAAATAACAACTATGGTAACTAACATATAAAGTGGAATAATTAATATATGAAGTGGACGACCACTAATAGAGTGGTAACTAATATACGAAGTTATATCCCAAAAGTGACTTCTCTTAACTTCAGGTTACAAGGTTGTACAGATTTTTTCAAAGCTTAGTTTGAACACAACACAGATCAGTTTGCCAAGAGCCTACCCATGGTTCCATTTCAGTGGTGGGACGAGCCTGCTTCTGCATATACTGGTCTTCATTTCTCCCCCTCTTTGAGTTAAAAACACTGCAAACTAGCAATCCCAGCATTAAGTAATTTTCTATTTGTTCTTCAGCTCCCTAGGAAAATAAAAAGGCAAGAGTAGAGATGCTACGGTTGATTAGGCTGCAGAAGTGCAAGAATCTGCTTCCTACTGCCTCTTCCTATCATATTACATTAACTCAAAATTTACTACTGCTGTGAAAAATAAGAAACATGACCCACCTCTCCTGGTGTGGCATATGCAACCTACCCAAACACACCACAGCTGTAATCAATCCAACACTGACAATCACAGTATCCTTAAGGTTGGAAGGGACCTCCAGAGATCATTTATTCCAACCCCCCTGCACATCCAGGGCCACCTAGAGCACGTGGCACAGGGCTGCATCCAAGCGGGTCTTGAAGATCTCCAGAGAAGGAGGCTCCACAACCTCTCTGGGCAGCCTGTTCCAGGGCTCTGTCACCCTCACCGTCAGGAAATTTTCCTTAAATTCCTGTGGAACTTTTGGTGCTTCAGTTTGTGACCGTTTCTTCTAGTTCTATCAGTGGCCACCACTGAAAAGAGGGCGGCCCCATCCTCTTCATTCCCTCCCTTGAGGTAGTTATATACACTATTTAGATCCCCTCTCAGCCTTCTCTTCTTCAGGCTGAATAGGTCCAGCTCTCTCAGCCTTAGAAATGTACAAGAAATAGATTTGCTAAGGAGTTGCAGGCAGGAATAACAGTAACTTCCTCTTATTTCTCTTTCCAACATGTTTCAGTCAAGTTACACAGACCTAAGGTCCAAAATGTAAATGAAAAAGAAATCCAAGCTTGAATAACAACTTAATCTACCCTTGCCTTTTCCATCAAGACCACCAAGAACCCCGATTATTAAAAGAGCGAATTTCATCCTGCAAAGATGCAGAGCAGGGTTAAGAGGTGAAGCATTCCTCACCTCTTCATTCCTAACTGACCTGGAGTAAATCACACATCCAGGGACTCATTTTGAAGGATGCAAATGGGACCTAAGAGATGATCCTCAGATGACTCCATACAGGCTGAAGTCTTTTCATTTTTGCAGCTGGATCAGTCTTCCACAGTACACCCACACGCCATGGGTGTGAAATAACTTTAAAAGCCCAAAATATTTTCTGCTGGATTTGACCAGAAGTTATTTTTGGCCAATATAAGCCAAAATACATTTTGCTCTTGCATTGTTTTAGCCTAAGAGAGGCTAATAAAATTATCAGCAGAGGTGCTATTATTGTCAAATTCTGTTGTTAAGTTCCACAGACTGGCAACCCCACCCCGTGTGACCAGTGGTAGACATCTACGCAATTTACTCTTTGCCAGATGTCAGCTTTATTGACCTCCAGAAGGCAACATAAACCAGCACATACGATTTTTTTTCATTTCCAGAGATTTGGGAGGTTTTGCATTTCATCCCAAGTCTGTGATGCATACTGATGTATTATTTTTAAGCAATTCTAGCATTTCTCAATAGCAGCTGCCAAAGAAGTATCTGGTATAAAATCAATGAAGCAAATAAGTAAATCTGTTTTTTGCTACTAAGGTCACAGAAGCTCTTGACAGAAATGTAGGAGACAGCCTTTCAATGTTCTAAATGCACACTCTGTAAAACTACTTTATCACAAAGGAATACAATTTTAGGACCTAGCTGGATGAGAATAGAGTCTAGCAGCTAAACTCTAAAGCTTTAAACACATTTTTTTCTCTGCTAGAAGTTTGGCAATTGTTAAGGCATAAATAAACACCTACCCAAAACCTCCCTCTCTCCCCAGAACTTACAGATGTGATGGTAAGCAGACTTGCAGTTACACATGTGCAAGCAGAATTTTTGTGGATGACCAAACTGCTTGAGCAGGGACGTTGGACTAGAAGATCGCCAGAAGTCCCTTCCAACCTCAGCCTCCATGTGATTTTGTGATGTTGTTTGCCAGTAGCCTTTCATCAGCTCTTCATCCTGCATTAGTGCTGTATTTGAGTAACTCCAAACCAGAGCTGGATTAATTTATAAGAGTAAAGTCTTTTGAATTAAGGTTCTTTTGGCCACTGAAGAACCGTCTATTGTTACACAGCAGAGATACTAATTTCTTTCTCCCTTCTGTGCTTCCTTGTATTGACACACACACACAAAAAAAAAAACATACAAATGATCTGACCACTGTTCTCATAAGTATAACAACTTAACCATGCTGGTGAGCTTGTGCTACAATATTCAACAGACAGCTGTAGATATATGCAGGATAAAACAAAATGGGAAAACTGCAGTGGAATCCCTTTCAAGGACCCTTGCTAAGGGTCATAAGCTGATGTTTCTAATACATCTCAGCGCTCTTCATCTAGACACACATAACACCATTAACATACTCATTTAAATCTCAGCACAAAGAAGGGTTTGGAAGTCTCACTTGAGAGATAGATATGTCCTAATTAAAATGAAAAGGGAAAAAATAACAATGATAATAAAAAAAAATCTCCAATAATGAAGGTACCCACTGTAATACATTTCAGGAAATGTCTTATCCTGATCTTTCCCTACATGAACAGAGGAAGAATGGACTCACTGCAACACTGCTGAGCACAATGTGGGTCTCAGTACACAGAATTAGTGTTGAAGTAAATTTACTTTTCAACAAGAAGTGTTGACAGAGCACAAAACAACCTTAATCTTATTTTATGTTGTTGTAAGGCTGCCTTGAATTTTATGCCAGAAATAATACTCATAGATGCAGCTTTCTCTTTGAGACCTTGCCTGTTAATCCATAACATTAACTCCCATCTCTGTTTTTGCACTTGGAGCTCAGGTAAGGAAAGGGTTCTCATGAGGAAAGAGAGGGAAAAAAAAGGTGTTTCTAGGAGGTTTGTCATTAGCCAGATAAATAGAAACTTTTTCCCCCCTATGTCAGCATTAGTAGGCTTTTGCTGTCTTCAAGCTTAAAATCAGGATTAGGTAAATTTCAAGTAAGAGCTGAAGTGAAAATTTCTCTTAATTTGAAACAATTTTGGTGAGGATTTTATCTGACCTGAACATAAGGAACAACTAAAAACAATTTGAATGTACCGTTAATTCACCTCCAAGTATTTTTCTATGATACTGCTGAATTCTAGCAAACATTTTTTTGTAATTAATTCATCTACTTCCTTTGAGAAATGCTGATATTTGAGGAAATGATAAACACTATTAATAAGAAGCTAGCTGTATTACTTGAGTAAGGAATAGAGAGATCCCTACCATGCAAACAGGCATGCTTTAGGAGAAGATAGTGTTTTATCTTCTTCAAATATCTGTGAAATCTAGGTAGAATTTATTTTGTTCAGTCTCAGGTAGAGCAGGGAAAGAATTTGTCGTACCTGCTGCAGAAGCCTATTCCACACTGATCTTTCAAAGCTGAGCTTCAAACTAAAGCTAATTACAATTATACATTTAAACAACATTTGCTAACTGACTTTTTAAAAGATAAGCTAATGGAATTTAGGAATAAAAATGGCACATGACATGTAGATTAAAAAAAAATTAAAGTCTATGGTTAACTGAAATATACAGTCTAGTGCAAAGGAAATGTAAACTTAAGAGAAACTACATGACATGCTGAAGACAATAAAATTTTCTTAACAAATTCCTTATTTCCAGACAGGAAAGGTGGTGAAACTATTCCCCATCAGAGACAAATTAGGAAGATAGGGCAGCATCTAGGAGTATCTAGGAGTAACAGGAGGGAAAAAAATCATGGGAGATCTGTGCATAAAATTTTATAGAATTTCTGTGTGCGCGTGCGCGTGCGTGTGTATATCGCTTTTGAGTTAAATCAATTTCCAATGAAAGCATAAGACAGAGGTATAAAATGATATAAATTGGCCTTTCTCCCCCTGCCAGCCCCGTCCCTGCTCCAAGTAGGTAAGTGAGAATATTCCTGATTGGGTTTGCTACCCCCGCACCATTCTGTTAAACAGGCCAGTCTCTCAGCTTACAGTTGTTGTTCTGAGATAATGTGATATGACAAGTCCAGATGTTTGAAACTGTTGCAGCAATCCACTGACAGGGAGTAATGACAATAAAGGTCATATTTAATTCAATTTATAGTGGATTTGGCACTGTCACAGGCACAGAATTTCTAGTTCAGTATAATACAGAAACCATTACATGCTCTAGGAAATTTTGAAAGTCAATTGATGTAAGGCAGGGGACATTGTTACCAATCTGGAATTCTTAATATCTGTTAATCAGCAGTCTCAGCATTCCAAAGTTATCACATATTGTACAGCTCTAGATTTGCCTAACTAGGAAATAGTTAGCATAACAATTCTTCATGAAAAAAAGCAATCACCAGGCCTATGTAGACTCATACTCTACCTCATCGTATTTTGAATTTTGAAAGTCCAAACAGCATGAGCTTCTGAGAGCATGATGCAGACACAGACATCACCTACTGCCCTACAGACTACTTTTCCAAATAATACAGCATAAATCTATTTCATATTTATACATCTCATGTCATGTTAAACCATGAAAACCATCCACACATGTAACCCCAGAAATACATATAGATTATAGCTATAACTTATAGCTTATAATAAATAGAATTGTGTCAGAACAGCAGTTTAAGCTGCTTTCTTATTAAGCCTGAAGAGCCATAAAACTGAGTTGCTGGTGTTTTCTGATGACTGAGAGTTTCGGGTGCCACAAACAGGATGTATAACCATGACTATATATTCACACACATACATACGCATGCCTGTCTCAAAGCGTGTCCGAAATAAGAGTTCATTGACATGCCTGACCCACATGCCAGCAAACATGAGAAAGCAGTTTTAAGATGATCGTCCTGCAAATAATCATTATTTTCGATTATTCATTCCTAACAGATGAATACTCAGTTCATGATTGTGTATGATACTCTATAAAACAGAAAAGGTCAGTTTTGTCATACATCTAGATGATTAGCAGCACTATGTTAATGATTTGTTTTTATTGTTCTTCTATTGAGATAAATATGATTATAGAGTGAGATAAGACCTGCTCCGTTACCTCTGGAGTTGAGCTCACCACTTCACTTGAACATGTCCCTGCCCCTCCTCTTTCCTCTGTGTACAAAATGGTATCTACTCCTGCAACTTGGCCGTCTTACAAAATACAGAAAAGCAAACTGCAGAATAGCAAATTCAGTTCTCTGTGCTACGCAGTTTCTTAGCTCAAAGAAGACTTGTGATGTTTTTAAAGCATTGAGGATAAAGCCTTGATGCTTACGCCTCTAAAGGATTACTCAGGAGAGCGCTGATATTTGCTCAGTTGAGATTCAAATGGTTCTGTTTTCTTCAGAGATGACCTACTTAAGCACCACCACAGAACTCTGCCTAGTCCTGCAGTACTTCACAACGCATTTGACACCAAAGACTATTTTAGCAATAGGGAAAGTGCTCTTTGGTATTTGAACTTATTCCAGAGGATGCATTTTGTACCAACAGTCCTTTCCTAACCCAGCACAAATATTCAAGTCATCAGCAGCATTCATTCCCTAGCCACTGTCAAAAATGCCTGTCCAAATAATTATGATTTTATTTGCACACATGTCTAGATGCACAGATGTTAAGCGAACTGGGAAAATAATATTCCTGCTTTTTTTTTTTTTTGGACTTTCCAATCACCTGACATGCATTCAGTTGAATTGCTGTTCTGATAAAGTGCCATCTCAGGAATGAGTTTCACCTCATGATTGTTAAAGATAATGACCACTAGGACAGCACTGATATAAACACTCAGGCCCACCAGTCTCCTAGACACCCCTTTCTAAAGGTGTTTTGTAAGGTAGCTGTTATCAAGAAATAATTTGCTTCAGTATCTCTTTTAGAATCCATACTTAAAGATTACTTGGCATCTCTTTTTTTTAGGCCCTGCAAATTTTTAGGGATAACTATTCATGATTCACAGATTATTTCAAATAGCGACTGAAGTATCCTGGACTAATGTTTATTAGGTACGTAAAAAGTGACCGTATTTATTTGATTTGGAAATACTTTGTGCTGTGTCTTTTGTATTGAGGATTATTGTTCTCTCTCTTTTTTCTAAAACACATCATAAAATTTTAACTACAAATAATACCTGGAAATGAAAACAAAGAAGTCATTCACCGCTTCAGCCTTTTCTCTGTCTGTGTTAGCTTGCACTCCTGCCCTTGCATGCACCTGAGCCATCTCTTTGCTTCCTCTGTAGAAGTTCATTAACTTCTAGAACATCCTTCCTGTTGTTTATTCTGTGGAAATTGTTAATAAGGCCAATATACTGTTACTATAGCTTCCTTCACTGCCTTCATCAGCTCACAAAGAAGCTTTTTGGCTTCCCCTTTTCCCAATCTGCACTCCCAAAGACCTGGACATATCAGCTTCTCCTCTTTCCTGAAGGCTGATTTCTGAAGTCATTAGAAGGAACACTCCAAGCCGAAACAGGCATGATCCCAGACCTAGGGCTCACTAGTCTCATTTTATCAAGAGCTAACATTCAACATTCGCATTCAGCAGCACTTCTGAGACATATGCTGGGCTAAACCATGAGCATACACATCCCACTCACTGGCCCTCTTTTGCCCTAGGCTGCAAGCTTCTTCATATCTCTCTCTCATTTTGGCAAGCATATTGCAACTGGAGAAGTCAAGAAGTAACTATGCCCTTGATTAACCCTTTCCGGGCTAATTGGCTGGAGTATTTGCATTGATGTGGGCATGTAAATAGATACCTACCTATTTCAATATATGTATACTTGAAGAAAGAAGGCTTATTCACCTTTTGTAGTGAATAACCCCCCCATCAGACAGGAATATTTTGCATTCTTACACCAGCTCTACCACATGGCATTCACTGGTAATAACAACTGTTTAGAGGAAGCTTTGTTTTGCTATTCTCTCCCATTTGTAGAGTTATGTGGGAATAAGGCTTTTGTTCTGTTTGTTAGGTTGTGCTTTTTGCAAAGCTCTACATAGTGCATTGTGGTGATTTAGTTTGTAATGAATCTGCTATACTCTTTTCCATTCCTTCAGCATGAAACATATCAACATTCAAAATTTCAAATAGGAATTAGAAAATGTAACAGAAGCAAAACAAATAGCAACACTTTTTAAGTGATGGTAAGTTGATGTAATTCCTTGTGGGCTGAATTATTGCTTATGGAGCAACTGCTAACTCCTTTGGGATACAAAATGGATGAAAATTACCTTGTTCAGAACATACATTTCTTCCTCCAGAATCATTAAGTCTCTTCTAGATTTGAATAGACTTCCAGACATGAGCCTTCCCATTGCTATGCCTGGCAAGCAACCCTCTTGACACCAGGGACAGCTAGAGAAAATCTTGAGCAAGTCAAAGAGGACTCCTGGTCTGGAAACAAAGATGAGGGAGAAAAGGGTTCAGGTTGTGTCATTTTAGTCAAGGGTCAGGGGTGGGGACCTTGCCAGGAGGCATCCAGTTGCCAATGAATGCACTGCTGGTGTCAAATTTGGCTTCTGTGATCGCATTGCCATATTTCAGAAAGAAGGAAGAGGCCTTCCTAAGGCGGCTGTACAATTCACAGTGCATCGGCAAAAAAACAAGCCCAAGCCAAAGGGGCTACCGCGTGAGCAGAATCAGGGATACCTGGAGAAAAATGCACACAACCAGGACATGGTCATGGATGTGCAGAGGCAGTTTGGGAAGGACAGAAAGGAAACAACAGGAAGGAGGGTCATGGTCTGTGTCAAGGAGCTCTGTATCAAGGAGCTTCAGTGTCTGTGAAGATTATCTGTTCCAAGTCTTTCAGGCAAGACCACGAGGGAGAAGAATACGGGGGATATCAAGGCCTGTTACAAATTACTTAACCAAGGAGAAGATAAAGCTTTCTACAAACAACTAGCAGAAGTCTCTCTGTCACTGTGTCACCTTTCAGCAGGAAATTCCAGTCATCTACCCATCTGCTGGGAGGGCAACACAGCATTGCACAAGCAACTCGGAAGGTTTCTTGATTGCATTCATAGCAATTTCATGATGCAAATGCTCCTCTTGTCCTGCTGTTCACAAAAGGGACTAAGTTGTGACAAATCTGGTCAGAGATGGCAGTTTGGGCAACAGCAAACATGGCACAACTGAGTCCATGGCTGATCTGGAGGAAAGCTGGGAAGGGAAGCAGCAGTATTAGGATTCTAAATTTGGTGAATAGACTTTGATTATTCAGAGAATTGCTAGGCAGAATGCCCCAGGCAGATGCCATGAGCAGAAAATATGTCTGAGAGAGCTGGCAGATTTTTAAGAAAAACTCTTTTAGAGCTCAGGAACAAACCGTCGTGTTGTGCCGGAAGACTAGGAATTTCGGCAGGAGGCCTGCTTGGCTAAGGCAAGGAGCGTCTTGATGACCTAAAATGCAGAAAGGGATCATATAAAAAATGAAAATGGGGACAAACTGCCAATGAAAAATGTTAAAACAGTGCCCTGGCATTTTAGGACAAAATCAGGTTGATCAAAGGGAAGTGGAGTTAAGGGAAGTTAACTTCCCTTACCTTCCCATGGCAGTGCTTAGGCTGCGCCTAAATTACTGTGTTCGATTTTGGGTCCCTGAGTTCAAGATTAACTGAGAAATTACAGGATGTCCAGAGAGGGACTCCCAGGGCACATGACCTGTGGTGCCCTAGGACTTGTGGTGTTAAGGACCTGTGGGTTTGTTTAGTTTGACAAAGAGGAGACGCAGACGGATCTAAATACAGCCTAGAGTTACTTGAAGGGAATTACCAAGATAAGGGAGACAAAATCTTTGCTATTGGCAGCTGGTAAAGCAAGGGGAAACGGGCCCCAAATGTGATGTAGGAGGTTCAGGCTGCTCGGGTTGGAGAGCAGACAAAACTTATTCATCAGGAAGGTAGTGCAGCATGGGAACAATTACCCAGATAGGTGACAAAGTCTCCATTTTTGGAAATTTTCAAGACTAGATAAAGTTATGGCTGACCTGATGGCTTTGGCAATATTCCTGCTTCAGGTAGTGGGCTGGAGTAGAGGTCTTCTGCGGTCTTTTCTAACTAATGTTTCTGTGATTTTATGACCGTATGATTCCTATAAAACTTTGTGTATTTCTTCTGGAATTGTTATTAGAAGTTTTTTCCTTTGTCTTTTAGTACATTCTACTCAGAACATTTCATTTAACATATCTGAGCATTCAATTTCTTGTTCATGAGAACAAGAACAGAACGATTGCTGCTAAATAATACCCCACCTTAGATTGCTTGGGTAAAAATAAAACAAAATATTTTATTCTATTATTTTTATAGCTTTTGCATAAAGTAGTTAGACAATAACAAAATAAACTCTACCACAATAAGTTTTCCATGCACCAGAAATAAATACCTTGCTATGGGCTATTCCATATCTGGTTACATTAATGGTCACTGTGAAAACTGTGTTTCTTTTTGTACTATTTTATTAGAGAACATTTTGCACATACATGTTGGAAAGTGCTTTTTCCTAGGTGATTTTTGCGTTTAGCAAAATGAGATATACATTTAGAAAATAAGAAGGAATAAATACATGGAGATCATAATCTAAATACAGGACAGGCCTGGAGATTTTTTTCTGGCTTTAATTTACAGTTGGGATTTAGTTCAGAATAATCCTGAAAAATTAGTGATCTTAAAAACATAAAGATAACTTACTCAAGAAAGCCAATAAAATTGCCCTGAAATGTAGGTCTTCTCACAAATTTCCAAAATATAATAATGTAATATAGTTACAGTTATGTATATATGTAATTTCATGCCACTGCTGGAGGTCACGGACCTATCTTTTTGAAGCAGAGAGGCCTGTGAGGTTGAAGTCACGGCCTTTCAAGCAGTGTGACTCTGAAAGAGGATGATAAATTCTGCCTAAGAGAGACCGCAGAAGGGAAATGTAAGTGACTCACATTTGTAATGGCAGCACTAGCTCTGAGAAAGTCACTGGATTATCTTGCTGCTTGACCAACTGACATTTATGGTATGGTATGTCCACTATGCAGGAAATTCCAGCTCATCGAGATTGACACTGGTGGTACAGAGGGATCAGACATGTAAGAGGAGGAACTGTATACTGCCATGGACAGAAGGGGAAAAGTCTACTTACTGAATATTAGTAAGGACGGATTGTTCAGGAATTAGGAAAATAGAGAACATATTTTTGAAAAATGAATATACGCAAGAGATCATGCCTGAAATGGATTTCAAATTTACAGTCACAATGAAGAAGCTGGATTTATGTAAATTACTAGTTATTTAGTAATTATTAGTAAAATATTAGTGTAAATTATTAGTTGCCATATTTCTGGGAATACTTCCTGAGCTGTAGGCCATTCATCAGAAGTGTATTCAGACCATTTGAAAACTGTGAAGAAAAATCTTGTGATGAATACTTTAACATATGATATTTCACTTCAAAAGCTACTATTGCTGTTGGTGGAAAATAAGCTGAATCACAAAGTTTGCTGAATATAGGACATGAGAGACCACTTCCCTGCCACAGAACGTGCAGTTCTCACTGGAGTCGATAATAAGTGCAGATGTTCAGCCTCTTTAAAAGTCAGGTTGTCTTATCTTAGCTGTTTCTGTTTACCTACACTGTAGTAATTAAGGGCTAGATCCTCAAAGATATTCAGGCACCAACATGAAACTAATGGAACGTCAGTGTCTAAATATTTTTTCAGATTTTATTTTAAAGGTAAGCCCACAAGTTTTAAGAACATCTGTGTTTCCAGCAATTATTTGACTCTGCAGTTTCAGCCTTCCATTGCCAACAGGCCATTCAAACATTCCTAGAAGGAAGAAAGAACATCAAAGAAATCAGCTTTGGGAGTCCATTGCAATCCGGTGTTTTTAATACGGCATTATCAGTGAGTACATACCAGAACTTGGAATTCCCTCAGGAAATTCTGATGCCTTTACCCTAGATTTTGGACTGAATCATATCTTGCCATTCATTAATATTTGTTGTCATATTTTATATGAACACATTTGAAAGACCTTATCCCACCACCATCAGATACTGCTTTGCAATAAGCGGATATGAGTATATCTATGTTTATGGTGGTAAATGAGTTTCACCTGAGTGCTGCTTCTGCATAAGGGCTCCCAAGTTGCCTTGTAGAATGCTGCTGCGGAAGATGCATCTGATATTGCACAAACATGTGCTGCATTACCCAGTGCTAACGAGCTGGTAAAAGTTTCCTTTGTCTCTGCCATTATGTCTGCGTTTACATGACATATCTCCTGCAAATTTATTTCTCTTTACTTGATAGTCCCACTTCCTCAGCCCTGCTAATCCATCATTATAGTAGTCATATTCATTCACAGCTTCACCTTTGCAAAACACTCAACTAAGTAGACTTCCAAACTTTTTAAGGTCTATATGTGAAACTTCCTATCTGTCCAGGTGAGCTGAAGAAAATGAAGACTTTTAAGTTTAACAAGATATAGCTTTTGTCATTTGGTGCTACAGGGACAAATTCTGCACATTCCATCATTTGAACCTGGACAACAAAATCTGCAAAATAAATTATTTGTTGAAAACAAAGGCATACTTCATACTTTCATACTTCCTGCTCCTGTAATAAATTAATTTAGTCTCTCTAGTTCACTTGGTATTTCTTGGAACCTCCCTTAAACGTCAGAAGTTCTTAAATATTTGCTTAGTGAAAAGTATTGTCACTCATTACTTCAAAGGGTTTTGTTATCTGCCAAGAATCCATGACTTTATGCAAGATGAGAGAAAATTATGGGAAGACGGGAAATGATTAATAAAATATTTCTGAACACTATTACCATATATTTGCAATATTCATCAAGATAACGTTTGAATGTTTCTTATGATATATTTTTTCTTTGAGTCATAATCTTTTCTATCCAGAAGATGACATTTAAGTAGTCTTTTTTTCGGATGGGTGCAATCATAGAAGAGAATTTCATAACAGGTAAATATATTACACTAAGTTTCCTCTAATCATCATTTTAAGTCAATGAGATAAATGGGATAATGTGGTATGATTTTCCTTAATTGAGCAACTGCTAAGTTGTATATTACTTCTATTACAATGCGAAAGTACTTAGTCAATCGCTAGAGACTTTTAAATAAAATCATTGGTTCAGTAAGTCTTATCTCAATCCCTGGCGTGAGCATGTGCAATATCATGAATTACCAACTGCAAAAAATATAGACATAGCATATATTATTGCAAAATCCAAGTACTCAGGCATGACTCTAGAACTACAATTTTGGAATACAATAAAATGTTAATTCAGAAAGATTTTGTCCAGTTCCTAGTATCCCTGCTAAGATCACCAGGACTTGAATCTTACTGTATGAAAGCACAGATTTTCTCACACACAAAACACTGCAGTACAGCACTGCATATACCGTGCAGTTCTATGAAAAGGAGTTAAAAGGAATATTTTCTAGGACAAAATATGAATTTAAAGTGAAAAAAAATTCCAGACCTGTACCACACCCCCAGGTTCTAGGTCATACCCTGCTCAATATAAAAATGCTCATTTTCAGGCAACAATTTTCTGATGACAATCAGAACCCGCTCCAAGCTTGGAATTTACTAAACATATCTAGTGAGAGCAATGAAAAACATAAACCTGAGTCCAATTTCTTTCATAACTATTGACAGTAAATAAAACCAGAAAACCTTGATACAAGTCTGCAAAAAATCACTGTGCTGAAAAGCAAAAGAAAAGGAGAAACTCTGTATTTTAGGAGAAAGAATGGCACAGCCCTGCACAGCTCCTTTCAACAGAAGTACCAGAAAATGAAGCTCCTGTTAGGTCTGCTGTGTTATTTGAACACTCAGTGTTGCACACATTATCACTTCATACCTTTATTCTTCATCCTTCCATGAATGGTATTCTTAGAAAAAAGGGAATCACACAGCACACTTCTTCCTACAATATCCACCTGACCAGCATGCTCAACTTTCCTTCTTTCTCATAACATCCCCTCTGTCCTCTTTTCTGTCCACTTTAATCCCATCTATTTATGCCTTTAAAACACTCCACTCCCAAGATTTCTTCTGCCCAAAGATTTGGGGAAAAAAAATTGTTTTAAGACATTAACATTTTAATAAGAATTTTAGATGTATTCAGCTATATCAAGAACACCACTAGAAAGCCTGTAGGTTCTTAATTAAAATATTAGCACTATGAAAACAGAGGCCAGACAAATTCTTGTGGAGACTTTTGTTCTCTGAGTGCATCAAGATTTGAAACCCAGTTCCTCACATATAGCTAAAATACTGTCCAGAGCAGAGATGTGCTTAGACTTGGCCCCAACTCCCTTACAGCCCATGCACTGGGATAAATTCCATAGGAATGAAGTTGTTGGCATAAGTGAAGGATAGGTGGACACCTGGATGTGGCTCTAACTTAAGACTAGAAAATGGAACAGGTCTGCACCTCCTGTTCCAAGAGCTACAACACATTCTCCTAACTATCAATTTAGGCAGTGTTTGGAAAACAGTTACTAGGATGGATGTCCACAAGGCAAACATTTTGCCCCTCAAACTTATTACTTGCTACATTCTGCATACTTCCATCTGCACTGGAGGAAAACATTACTGGTGATGGGACAACCTAAGCTGTGATGCCCGCTCAAACATTCCAGTGAGAATGTTTTTCCAGTTTTGAAGTTTCCAGAGCAGATCACCACCAACAACATTGCAATTGGAGCCATCCACAAAGTTCAACAACCTGCCAGCAGGTATTAATGCTAAACTGCCTTTCAGTTTGCATCTGCAAGTCAAGAATGGGAAAGACTCTGTGTCATGGCATTTCTCATCTATTTCATTTACACTTAAAATGTGATGCACATAGCATATACAAAACAAGTTTCTACCAAGAGAAGTTTGCTATTTGAGATCCCGATGAAGCGCTGCTGTGGTCTTATTTTCTGTCTTAGTCGGTCATCACTAGCTGAGACATAGATGAAAATGAGCAAGCATGAACTTTAAGTGTCTGGAAAATTAGAAGTACAGAAGATGAGCAATTTCTACTGTCTTCTGGTGACATACACTTTGCAAATAATCTTACTTTCTATCAGTTGCCACATGACTTATGGAATTTAGGATAGAAAAAAACTAAAAACAGCACATCACACATTATTTGATGCCTATTTCCAGTAATACTAAGAGATTACAATGTTACCATTTGCGTCTTAGCATAATTAGTTTTGGCGGGGACTAGGACATAATTCTGTTTTGAAACAGAGATATGCAAAATGAAGAAAATCAATTGTGTGAGCAGCTGACAGACACTGCTGCCAATCTGTCTCACGTGTACTCTGCAACAGATCTCTGATACAGTAATAGCTACTACTACAGTAAGCAAAAGGAGATATATCTACTACCTGATACAAGAAGAGACATTCAAGCCTGAAAGCACAAAGCAACAACAACATATTTCTTAGAACTTCCCTCCCAAGAAAAATCTGGCATAAGGAATAAAAAGACATTCCAATATAGGGCTGGGTTTTAACAACAGTCTTTGAAACAGACATGACGCTACTTAGGCAAATTTAATGTTACCACAGCCCATCAAACCAGGGCACAAAGGATGGCACATAGATGGCAGGAGAGTGTTAGTAGCACAAGGAACTAGTCTGCTATCTATTCTTCCCATGCCAAGGAAGAACTCCTGAAAAATAGGCTCTTGGTTGCCTTCTGTCTTGCAAGGCAATATCTGATTTACTTTGGCTTTCTTGGAAAAAGCTCATGGGACAAGCTGTCGGGCAAATACCAGAAATTCATTGCATCTCAAGGTCCCCCAAATTGGCCTAAGAACTCATGACAAAACTCTTAACTGAAATGAAGCATTTTTCAGTTAATTCTCTTTTGTGGCTAAATAAAAAACTGACAGCCAAAGACAAACATGGGCAGTCTCCAACAGAGACAAATCCTAGACCCTGTAGTTTTGCTAATTCTTGCATGCATATGTACGTGAAAACACACACACAAGTAGAACTCTGAGAAAAAGTTGGAGGACAGCAACATACTAAATCTGTCATCACAAACCCTGCTAGTTCATTCCTAACTCATTCATGACTAAGAGAAGGGAAACAAACAAACCCAATCCTAGCTTGATTACACAATCAGCAGAGCAGCCAGGGCTCTACAATAAGGTGGCTTAAGAAGTCAAGCACGTAAACTGCATTTTTAGAGAAGGATCCCCAAAAAAGGATATCAGTGTTGAAAAGATTCATTCACTTTACAGAATGCTAGTGAAATACATATGACTGGTCTTCTGTGGCATCTGAAATAAAATTTGACATACAAGTTTGAATCCTTTTACATGACTGCATTTGAATCTTTCTCAAGAAGAAAGGCTCAGTTCCAAAAAAAAAAAAAAAAATTAGTTTTGTTTAACTCAGAATAAGAATGCGTTCAGGTTAAAGAAATTAAATATTCTGTCTTTCTCTTGGTCACAGATCTAGATCACCTCCTAAACTGGAATCTCAATCTGAGAACCATGAATCCATTAAATGAACGGGGAAAAGTACAAGCAAGGCATATGGTCCTACAGCTAGCATCTGTTGCTTAAAACAGAAAAGAAAAATCTGGACCACAGCTGAGGAAAATGGTTCCATCCCATTTCGTAATGACAGGTCTTCACGGAACAAAACCCAAAGCGACATTCTAGCCAGCTGAGTCAAAGAGGAAACTTAGATAAATGCCCCTACAATCTATTTTAGATGAGGACTTATCTTGAAATGATTTACCAAGGTCCAATTCAAATTTTAAATCACTTTAAATAATTTAAAAATACTATGTACTTTTTGGCTCCCCGCACTGTACTGTTTGAATACTCATGTCAGTATTGCCTGTGTGCTGTGTTAATATTTAGACTCTACACGAAACATAAGAATTTTGAGTTCTGTTCCTAATCCAATGCTTGAATTCTTCCAGTCCATTCAAATAACACCTTGTTGGGGGGCAGGGGGAAGGAAGGAATTCATTTGTCCAACATTAATGTACATGCTGTTGATAACAACTGGGGTAGCTCACTAAACTCATGTAATCAACAGAGATCCAATTAAAATAATCATGGGAACTAGAGATTAATTCAGCTCATTCTAAAGAAGACAACTATACTTGGTCAAATAAATTCTTCTCTAAACTTCAGTGACTGAGAGCTTAGTAGTGAGAGCTTAGACAAATCATGGCTAACAGACCTGCTGCTTTGATATAAACTTAGTTCCAATTAATTCCACTGTTTCTTTCATACAGAACATTTGAAAACAGAATCATCACTGAAAATCCTGGAAATGAATGAACAATCCCATCCACAACGTTTCGCACTCTTCTCTTTGACAGAGCTGCTGCTAGATGTATTAACACACAAAAAGAAAAGTCAGGCTACCGGATTGCGCACCTGCATTTACCGCATAGTAGTTGTGTAAAATCTGCCATGAATTATGAACGTTTCTGCTTGGGCTTTCTTCTCTATAAAGAGGGGACTATATAATATCCTATTTCCTTCAAAATAGTGATACCATTTGTCACAGTTCTAGATTCAAGCTAGAGAGGCAATGGCATGGTAAGAGAATAGTGCCCCACTTTTCATTTTAATAGGTACGAGCAGAAAAAAAAACGGTATCACATCACCAAAGGACAACAGTGTGTAGCACATGTAACTGTCAACCTGGGCAATCTGTGATGGGGGGCAGGCATGTGACATTAACACATCTGCAAAAACTGAGCAGGTTGGATCCTTCATCCTCAGTAACATATTTAAACACCCCAGGGATGGACTGCAATCCTCCCTGTATGAAAGGTAAAAGGTAATTGCTACTGGGAACTGATGAAAGTGTTTATTATGACCTCTCGTGGGAAGAGAGAGAGTGACCTTTCCCTGGGCAGAACTCCTTCAAGAGCAATGCAGGTACCATTTGGTGATGGGCTGTCTCCGGTTGGAGAATCCTCAGAGGTTCATGGAAGAGCCTTCAACAAATATAAGGGAGGCCTCAAACATCAAAACGCTAACTCTGGCAGCAAATTACTGTTTCAGCCCTAATAACAGCTGTCTATATTCCTCTTAAATTAGAAGGAACTTATTTTATCTGAAAGTTTACAGGGCAAAGATGTTGATCTCATATATTTTCTTCTACAGCATCTTTGATAAAAGTTCTGATTATTTAAAGTGTACCAGGATGTACAAGAATTTCAAATTTTGAACTCTTGACTAAAAAAAGATATACAATTAAATTCATGTTGTCTCTTTGGTCTCTTAAGTATGACCTCTTTTTACTGTTATTTAAACATTGGATTTAACTGGGAAAAGCAAAGTTCCTTGTTTACTAGCCCTGCTTTCACATTTTCTCCATGGATTTTTGAGGAAAAGATAGATCTTTCTCAGAAAAGCTTTCTTAGAAAAGCTATCTTGCAGAGACAAACTCTCACTTGTACTTTTACATTTTATAATAAAATTGTTAAACTGGCAAAGTGCAATATTGGCAGGTTTTTCTGAATTCATCAGAATAAGTTCCCCCATAAAAACACTGCAGTTAAAAACATTTCCATCACTTCTTTCTGCCTCGTTAGCATCCTCCTTCCTCAGCTTAAATATTATTGTTCCCTTTGAGCCCAGCTCTTAACTTCTTAATTTCCCAGTCTGTAAAATGCACATAAAAACACTTACTCACATGGTAAAATATCCTGAGAACAGCATAAGAAAGGCCACTGTGTACCCAATACTACTAAGAATTCAACTGCCTGGCTCACTGCATCCTCCTGTGCTCACCCTTATGAACATTTCTTGAAAAAGTTTTAATAGCATTTAAAGTACACTTAACAGTTTTGCTAAGAGACTTATTCCATCTGACAGGCATTAGCTTGATTGAGTTTACCTACTGGCCAAAGCACTTACAACTCCTGTTCTGACACAGCCTTACAATGCCTTATTGTTTGATTCTTTGGCTCATTCTAGGTGATAATGAAATTGGCATCAGTTCCCACTTCTGAATGGTTTCCATGAGACTTTGAAAAAGTTGTTTGCTACTGCTGGTATTATATAACCTTCTTAGTTTCAGCATGCATAAAAGCATGTTCTTGTCAAATACCTTATCTCGAGGATTGTATTAATAATGGAACATGAGTCATGCTGGGCATCAGGCATGTTAGTGTTTATATATGGGATATAGTAAGGTTTTATCTGAAAAAAAAGTAAAACTTGTTAGTCAAATGCATTGACAATGCATTATGCTGACTATGACTTGGATGGTTCTTCATTCACTATGCAAGTGGCTGTGATGCATTTGTGTCTGTACATAAGCAAACATTACACTGGAAATTGAAGAGAGGATTGCAAGTAGATGGATAAGACTGCCCTGACAGAAATATTGCCTTGTCCAGCTAACTTTTAAATTAAGATTTCAATATCGCATTATCAGTGCTTAATAAGGTAGGTCGCAAAGCACTGAGCGTTCTGACCTCAATCCAGCAAATTACTGATTCACATGCTTAACCATAAGGACAGAAGTGGTCCCATAGATTTCAGTAGAATTAAGGAGTTTAAATACTTAAACTATATCAACAGCAGTGTTCAGCACTTTGCAAATTCTGCCATCAAAGGAAGCTCATACACATTGAGTGTAGTATACCACTACCTTGGGCGTATATATCTACTATAAGAATAACAGTGAATGACAGAGCATATCTTTCTCAGTAAGATGTATTTATGCAAGAGATTTGAAAATAACAGATAATACCATTTTTTAAACGTAGATCAGGCTGAACTGGCATATTCTCATAAGATGAAGGGAAAAAACAGGCATCTTGTCACAGGAAGCCAAAATAGAAAAACAACTTAAAACAAAGATATATTCTTCATTGCAAAATATCAGAGACAAGCACTAACTTATGCTGGCCCTGTTAACTTAGCCAATGTTAAACTGTGTGTGTGGTCCCAGCGCACTGAACTGTATGTATTGCAATGTTTGGGACAGTCACATTTGTGGAGAGAGGTACAAATATTTTATTGCTCTTTTTAGTTACATTTATAATCAAGAAGTGTCTGGAACCATGAATAGTTTGTCTGACATTCAGTCTTCTCAAAAGGACTATATTTTTCCATAGTCTTTTTTATTGTGCTGCTTCTATTAATATTAATTGGAAAGTATTAAATGATCCCAGGCATAAGCTCTTGCCCAAAAACCTGCATCAGTGCTTAAAACAGGATTTCAAGCATTTATGATCGATAGTGGATCTCAATACCCTAGAGCAGCATCCACCTCATCAGGCTGAAAGTGCCTCAACTCACTAGCACATCCCTTTTGGGCTTGAAATGTACCTACTTGATTTTAATTTTGTGTCATAGGCATTTCTGAAATATTCTGGCCTGGACAAGGGGTGTTATCCGCTCCCTGAGATCACTTGTCATCCAGTGATTAGAGTGTAAGGCACCTAAATCCAATAGGTGAACTTGAGGAACACCGAATGACAGGATTAGGCTCCTCAGAGGTTGTACTGACAGCACTTTGTTGACTAGATGGATTTGAAAACATTCACATGGGATGTAGATGTGTGCCCAAGTCACCCTAGTCTGAATTCAATGCAGGAATTTGAAAAAAAAAAAATCCCTTACCTTTCATGTATCTTGTCAGGAATCACTCAGTGCGAGTCTCTTTCAACCTCCTCTGCTGAAGCTCTTTTAATTTGTAAACTAAAATAATCAGATATTAACCAGAGTGGAGAGAAGAACTCCCTACTTTGTCCATGAAGCCCACATAAGCGAAAAGAAATACAACCCACCCAACTCAACCCCAACCCACCTCCATGAAATACCCCCTCACGGAGCGTAACTCTCCAGGTAATGCTCTGGACCCCACACTTGTGGCTCCAGAAGCAGCACACACACAACATAACCCCAGACCAGAACTGCAGAACAACTATATTCACTGAGCATCAACAGTGCTACTCTGCCCATGGTGTCCATACTGTTGGCAGCAAGCAAAAATGTGGTGCTTCATCACCAACATCATTAAAGTTTGCAGGTTTTCCTCAGGGAAGAAACGAGGGCCAAACTATCTGAATACCATGGATTCATGCAACAATATCCACTTTCTCTTCCAGAAAAGATCCCAAATGTGAGCACAATCTTAGCTCTTTTGGCTTATAGAAGTAATTAGGCCCCTGGCTTAGATTCTCTAATTATGCCTTTGCCAATATTTAACCTCTGTTAGGATACTGGAGTCAGTATCTTTATTTTTTTAGAAAAATTTAGTACATTAAAATGTTACTGCTAGTGAATAAGTTAGTAAAGCATAAAACACGTTAGACATTCAGTTTTGAAAACAAAACACTTCACATTTGTGTCAAAAAATATAGATGCATAGATATATGTAAGAACAGACATACATATAGACATATATCTATCTAACCATCTCTACATAAAATATTTTACTTAATAGTCCTGCATATCTGAAACCGACTTTTTCTGGGGAGTTGTCTAGGGACAGAAATCATCTGTAAAGGAACATAACAAAATATTCCTGTCCTGCAGCTTCCCGACATCAGATTTTCTCAAACATCAAATCATAGCATATAAAGTATAAAACTCCCTGTATGCTTTTAACTATGTATTCCTTCTTTCTCAACTTAACCATTTTTTCATGCCACTTCTTTAAATTTCCACATAGTAACATAAAACCTGCGCAGGTCCCCAGCAAATGCTCTGGGACAGGTTATATCTACATCACTTTCTCATGGCCTTCCAATACCCTGTCTTACTTATAACCCTTGTGCTATGAGACCTCTCCAGAAATCTCCATTCCACTCATTCAAACACATTTTGCCCTCACTTTTGTGCCCTCTTATGCATTTTCCCTTGTATTTCTACCAGGAAATCAATGCCCTTCCATGACCTAGCAGTTGGACTTAGAGGGAGATCAGTTTAAAAGTAACATTTACAAAGACAAACAGTGATCTTTAGATATTTAAAAACAACATTTTGTAACCTTTTAACCTTCTCCCAAAGTTTTAAAATGCATTTCTCCTCCATGAGGAAAACATAACAAAACATGGCCGAGTCATGCTAATGGTATTATAAGTCATGAACATGACAAGAATTAAAAAAAAAAACTGCACTGACATTTTCAAAATGCTTAAATGTTTATTTTAATCCAATTACTGACTAAATTTCCCAGGGAAGTCTAATACTGAAGTGCTATGAGGTGTACAAAATCATGGGAAATTTGCTTTCTTTTTGATGATGACATGGGGGATGATCTTAAAAGTGCTGGCATTTTATGAGCCTTATAAAAGATTTCTCAAAGAAAAGAGTGAAGGCAGTCACAAAAGGAAGCAGAATTTTGAGACTAGCAGTGTCATGGGTCTAAGGAGAATGGGGGTCACAATTTAACACAGATAAATTGAGAATTTTTATGATATTTTATGACACTTATGCACCGTTCCAATTTGTAGACTTAAGAAAACAATATCATCCACATGTCTTCAGATATGAGATTCTATGATTGTTTCGTATCTCAATACGTCAAAACCAATGAGTTTACAATCTCAGTTGAGACCTCCAGGACATAATGAAACACACACAAGCACACACACAAAGAAATAGGCAAAATTAACTGCTCCAATAAAGACAAAAATCATGATAATGTGATAATCATTGAATGAATGAGTCTACTTATTTATGACAATTTATGACTGTCCAAGTTCGAATTACTTTTGGCAATTTTTTCCAACATTTTCCACTTTTTAAATTCATTTAGGATTTGACAAACATTTGGCTTCAATTTTGAATTTTTGCTTAAAGATCATTAAATTACTGCTTTTGGGGAGCTTGTGATGCCTGCAAATTTCACTCAAATAAGGCTTACCCGGTTTCTGAAAAAAAAATTAGTTTGCTGATACTCATGAAAGTATTTTAATAGTTCAGCAGAAAAAATGTTGAGGATTCTGTTTGCTCTGTGTGCTCTGACCCCTCAAAGCACTTACCTTTAAACCGAGGTTTGAGCACAGACTTGCATACTCTGTTTTGAAGATTTAAGTAGCTTTACTGTATTTTCCACACTTGCAGTCAGTTACCACTGAGGCCGGGGCAAGCAAACCAAAGGTAACTGAATTTTCATAGCACACTGCTCATATACTGCCAATCCAAAAACTGTTGGGTTTTCAGCCCTCCTCTTTCTTCTAGGTTTAAATTTCTTTCCCTGCTTTTTAATGACCTTCTCCAGGGTTCTTGTATAAGATGAGGTGTGCCAAAATTCAGGAATGCCAAAATTTCTCTTGCAGCAGGACACTGTAGGTACAGGGTGGAGATGGTGATATAGTGTCAAAATTCAAATTTATAATGGAGTTGTGGTCCACTTTCAGTTACTGGGCAATCATTGCCATTCCTTAGTAACCCGCTTTGCTCCTCCTACTGAGTCATTAACATTCTGGAATATTAATTAGTGGCTTTGAGGTCATCTCCAGCCCCTCGGCTATGTCAGGATTCCTTAAAATCCGGAGGAAAGAAATATGAACCTTGTAAGATCCCAGGACTAGATGCAGAAATAGATCTGCTTTGGTCCAAAATATCTGGAAAAAAAAAAAAAGAAAAAATACATTTTCTGCACTCAAAACATCTACATTTTACCACGAATTTCAGCACAAGTTCATCCCTTGGGGGAAAAGAGGTACAGAGATGTCCTCTCTTACAAGAAGAGCACAAGGTCCTCCACCTTACTGTGTGGCCTTCTGGAGCGGCCTCAGTTAAAAGAGACACAGAAAAGTGCAACTTCAATGTTCTGCTCAGGATACGCTCCTAAGAATATCCTTTTGATACAGATGTGGAGAGCTGCAGCACAGAAAGGGCAGGGTGGGAGATCACTGCGAGTTCTCCCGTGCCCTGGTGCTAGAACCCTGCGCGTGCTCGGAGTGCTTTCCAAACCAGTGTGCTGGGCACACATCCGTCTTTCCTAACTCCGAGGGCTAGTGTGCCAGGAGCACGATACAAGCGAAGATGCCTTTCGAAGCAGTTGCATGCTATTGGTGGTGCTTTTATTGGTTACTTTGCGTGCTTGACAGCTTCAGACACTGGAAATACAGCGAGCCAGTTTCTAGCAGCTGCTGCCTCCCACAGGGTGACGAGCTCCACGTTCTGCATCTCCGCAAGTCCTGCTGTTTAGCCAGAATATGTCCAAGTTCTGCCTCTGATACCTGTGTCAGAGCTTGCTGGTCCTTCAGTCCCACAGTGTAATAAGGCATTTGACTTCTGATTTTGGATGCATACAGAAGACTTTTCAAGTCTTCCTATACAGTCTGACTTTCCAAGGCTTTCTTATTTCCTTTTTTTTTTTTTTAACATGACTGGACGATTACCTGCTAAACAAACTAGAACATTGGAAGCATACAAGAAAGGTCTTATCTGCTTTTGCATGGAAATAACACTTGCCATGAGGATTTTAGGGTAACTAATGAATGAGCTGTGGTGTGATAAGCCATTAAGAATGTTAGGATAAAAAGATTAAGGATAAATTCTGCCTTTGTTCTTTCTCACCACGACTTGGAAATAAAAAGAACTGGATAACATAGGAAAAAAAAATCCCTGAGAAGCTTCTTAATCAAGTAATGACATATGCCTAAAATGTGGCCATTTACTTTAATACGAAAGAATACTGTTTTGAGAGATGGCTCACCTGTCATTTCTGAATTACAGGAATGGTCTGTCACCGTCCCCCACCGCCCACCACCTCACACAAGGAGCCACATGGCTTCGAGAGCAGTAAGCAAGGTTCACGTTTCACTACAGTAAGTTTGAGACAACTTCGCCTTGTCATTATTGCCTTTTTGCCTTTTTTTTTTTTGGGGGGGGGGGAACGGGGGGGTGGAAATAGGAGTGGGGGGAGGAGTGGGGGGGTACTTTTTACCGTGCATTAATCCTGGGGATTTGAGAAAAAGCATGTTTAAGAGATTTAGATATTATTTATCCATTTTGAATCATTTAAGTAACAAAAATTTGACTGTTTTCTTTACATTCAAAAGTAAAAAAAAATACCATATTGTTCTCTCTAATCTGAGAGAATATAACTAAACAGAAAAACTAAGCCTGTACACTCACTTCAAGCCTGAAGTAATCTTTCCAGATGAATAATAAACAATTTATGAATTTAAAATACATATTTGCAAGAAGATGATGCCTTCAGCACTTTCTGGAAGGGAATTCTATGCTGCCTGCAATTATGCAAGCAATTTCACGGGCAAGAGCCAAAATATACATGTATATTAAAAAAAAAAAAAAAGTATAAGGCTTCCTTCTCAGAGGAAACTTTCCCGGTAACAATTCTATTAACTGAGCCACAATTTAGCTGCCTCAATTTGGTGCAATCTGAAAATGACTCCACTGCTCAGCATACTGAGTTACCTCCTAGGCATTCTTCTAACAGTCTTCCATTTTATGCCAGCAGTGTAGAGCAGTCTCTTCAACTGCGGAAAGCTAAGTTCTCACTTAGCAGGAATTCACATGAACACGAGTAAAATTCATCATTCATTCTGATGTGAACATTACGAGAGAATAGTATACACTAAAAATTCTGCAGAATTAAAAATTATTAATTTGATTTAAAAAAACAATCTGGGAGAAATATTTGATTGTGGAAACCCCTGACATCTGTATAATAAGAAATGGCTGGAGCCATGAGCATTGACCAGAAAGGAAGAATTATTTCCCAGCAGGAACCTGAATAGCAGAGAACTGGGATTAATTCAATCTATAAAAAAGCACAGCTGAAAACATCTCTATGTGAGAGCTAAGTCTGGCTGCGAATGAAAGGAGCAGTAGTTCTGAGCTCTTGGGCATAGCCCCAAGCACCCGCGCAGGAAGGATGAAGCTGCACTGCATTATCTCACAGCAAACCCTCGAGGTTCAGTAAAACATGCACAGGCGTGCTCTATTTTTAGTGTGGACTTAATCCACTCTGTTTCAATGAAAACACTTTCAGGCATGCATCCTTATCAGGCTGAAACATACATCTCGGTGCTTTGCTGTATATAGACTCTGGTCCCTATTAACAGGGAGTGTTAAATGATATGAAGGTCATACACCGCTGCTACAAACAAAGAGTTTACAAGGTCCCCACATACCGTACATTTTAAAAAAAACTGTTAAAAGTGAAAGGATTCATTGATGAAGTACCAGCCTAAGGCGAAATCTTGGAAGGAACTGCCTTCTTAACCACTGCCTTGGCTCAAACACTGGCAGGAAGATATAGCATCATGTTTTTCAACTACACTTTTTTCACCAAAGTATTTAAAACTAATATTCCCATGATCTAAGAAAAAGCTGAAACACAGGTTATCATGGAACAGGATGATCCAGCTAAAGAATCTGTTGAGCATTTCAGATTACACCTAGGCATTGAATTTAAAAGCAAGGAATAGAGGGTTTTTTTTAAAACGAAAAACTGTACGGAAACTGCCTCAGGGGACAAGAACCACTATTTATCAGCTTACTAGATCACACGTGAGAAGGCTGAAAATATTTGGAGGAAGAAGAATAGGATTCCCTTTACAATCATCTGGATCATCAACAGAATTATGTATTATGGAACGGATCCATAAGGGGGATTTAGAAGGACTGTCACAACACCTACCTTTCCACCACCTCAGGGAACTGTTAGCTGTGAACAAGCTAATTCAGCTCCCATTTCAAGAGTTAAGCAACTAAATATTAGCTCCACAAACTCAACGACAAATGAGTTCTGCAAAAGCCAGCATATTGTCTGGAAGGCCCATACACAAACAAGGAAACGCTACCTTAAGATAAAAGCCTTCTCCCGGTAGATGTGTGTTTTTCTACAGAGATTGGCATTCACAGTTCTACTTTTTCTTGGAAATAAACATTTATGCTAATGCCTTCTCACAAACCATAGCTAGAAGAGGAGGTAGGAAGGCATAAGCTCAGTATAGCTACGTCCAAATGAGTGTTTGCACTTTGGGTGTAAAATTTTGGCTGCCGTACAGAGCAGGAAGCATAGGTTGCAAAGAAAAGATGATTCACAGAGTCATCACTGAACTGGCCTGTTTTAAGGAAGAAAGATTGTAAACTGAGCACACTCAAGATAACAGGGCACTACAAAAGACAATTTTAGTCACCTTTTAAAGCAGAATCATACATAAAGGTCATCAGATTTGACAAAAATTATGCGTCAGTTGAATGTTTGGGAAGGAAATTTGCTGTAAACTAAACAGTCCTCAACCATTGTATTGTTTAGAAAAGGTCCTTATAGACATTCTTTTTTTAATGAATTACTGCAAATTGCAATTCACAGCAGATTGATTCTGCATCATGAATAAGAATGTAGCTCTTAGTTACAATCAGAGAGTTTCCCTCATCTCTACATCAGATGTAATTTTAAAAATATGTGATCTTCAGTTGCAGGTCTCTTACTAATAATCTTCTCACAGCAACACCGTTAGAATGATGGCTAGACAGGGCACAGAATTATACTACGACACTGCCAAGACCTTCACTCCTGCTTCTGTGTACTCTGTGCCACTTTGGCTGTCTGACAAATCATCCTGCTATGAGTTTGGAAGCTTGCAAAACAGTCCGGACGCTTACAAAATAATGTTCATTAAACAAGGTAAAGGCGGAAACGGTTTTATGTTTAAGACGAGGCATCACGCATAACTGGCTTGAGTGTCTAGAGCACTTAGGACTTGCCACTCCTCAGCACCTCCTTCTGTCACAGTCAGTGGAATTTGGCATAGAAATCACATCTCTCCCCAATCCGAAAAACACTCTCTCTCCTCTTGACTATCCCCATTTTTTCACAGATGGAGAGTACAGTGATTCAGCAAATGACGCATCAGATGATAGAACAAAACTTCGGAAGATGTGTCAGTACCCTGGGCAGAAAGGAGATTGTGGGGACACCTGAATACAGATGCTTGACTTTGGTACATCACGCTTATTCTCCTTGATAAGCACCACTACCTGCAAACTTCTACATTTGTGCACTTTATGTGGAGCTGCACTCGACCAGCACCTGGAAAATGGAAATGCCTGGGAGAAAGAGAAGATTTAATCCTCTGGTATCCTTGATACCTCCCCCTAGAACAAAACTGCATTTTGATGTAAGGTCATTCTGAGGTATGCTAAGTATAATTAAGCTAAAACTAGTGAGCTGGCAAGAGATATACAAGACTGTCCACTTCTAATCCTACAACAAACACTGAATATGTCTTTTAATTGCAGGGGTTATTCCATATGTCTGTGCCTCTCTCACCCCTGCCCTCTGCTCTGTTATTTTATAACATGGAAGCGGTATGAAAAACATTAAGAAACAGATTTTTATCAGATCACTCAAAAAATATGAGGAAGTCTTGCTTCACTCGGCCCATTATTCCAGCTACCCCAAATTTCAAGGCCCTGTAACCAGGGTAGGTGTTGCTGGTTTCTGAAGATCTACAAATTTCAAAACAAAAAAAGTACAATGCAGAAATGGGCCAAATATGATCCAGCGCTGCCGTTCAAGGCATTTTAACAGAAATGGAAAAGAGACTTCTGCAGTGATCTCTGGCACAGAAAGCAGTCATCTGGATACAAAATGATGATATTTAGCATAAGAAAGTATCATCAGTTAGAGCTTCTGATAGTGTCCTAATGATGTTACCTTCTCCCTAATTTTCCCCTGATAATGAAGTGGGAAATCATGTTATAGACCACATGATGTATATACTAAACTCCCTTTGATCTGAAATTGGGTCAAAACAATGTGCATTTATTTCAATAGGGCAAGTGATTTTCCTTTTATTGAGTCAGGTTAAAATTCCTTTAAAAATCTCAAACAATAATAAACATTTTTTATTTTAGTGTATGCATTGCACTTGAAGCCCAGGATTCATCCCCTTCATACCATATGCTGCTTTGATGCTTATTTTCAGGCATGTAGGTCCCTCCGTAACACAAAATATGACACAGTAAGAACCAGTAGTGATTGGAATAAATTGTGGGATGCGGAAAATCAGTGTTGCCTAATTTGTTTGTTTCATGAGCTGAGATCTAACAAAGAAATTTATTAGAAATGAGTCATTAGAAGTGAGCAGTTTAGCTGCTACGTGTGATTCATTCCAAAAAAAGCTGGATGCATGTATATGCCAGGGCCTCCGTAGAGAAAATAATGTATCTTGTGATTTATGTTGTTTCTCTATGCAACTATTGTGCAATAGTTTCATCTCAAACGGATTAGCTTTCCCATTTATTAATAAATCATTAATAGGTGAAAATACGCAGTTCAGAAAGCTGTTCACCACAGCACTTAACTAGAAACAGGAATGTAAGGCTATCAAATACTCACATGATTTGAGCAATACTGCTTCTTACAAAGTGTATGAGAATTATGGCTGTTGGAATCATCTGTTTACTCCAATACAACGTTTGGTAACCTTAGCGATAGTTTATTTATTTAATGCTCCACAGGTCAATTCATCAGGCTTGTCAAACAGGGCAGTTACTTAAAATATGGTAAATTTAATCTATATGTCACGGATGCTATATATGTTTGGTAATAAGGAACTATAGCTTCTAAAATGCTGTTAATCTGGAAGATTTCAACAGCACTTAACACAAATGCAAAACACAACAAAACACAAAGCCCTTGGAAACAAAATAAATGAGTTTTGTTTGCCTAACTGATTGATCTAGAAAACTCATGCCAAATGTTCATGCCTAAGAGACTCTTCCAAATTTTAAGAATTTTAAATCTTTTTTAAATTACTCTATAAAGTGACAGAGCATCACATTATGCTGGATACCTTGTCAACAGAAGTCTGTTTTGGGAACCACTAAATTTAAAACTATTGCACCGCACTTTGCCCTTGACCTGTATCACTCAGTGTGCCAAGCGCACACATGACTTAGGACTGGCGGTAAGGAAAACAGTGCGTAACATCTCAGAGAAAGCTGTTGTAAACCATGACAGTGTAAAGGAAGACAGCTGAAACTTCTGGCTCTTTTAAGATGCCTCCTAATGTGCTTGCAACCCTGCAATTCCTAAGGTATGTATCTTCATCAACCCACCGAGGAGGAGGAAAAGATCCTTCACTAGGTCTGCTTTCCTGATTGGGGAACTGCTGTCCTTCTCCCTGCATTTCTCACCTGACTTCTAGGAGACAATATCTGTCATGCAGGAGAGCACCCTTGCAGGCTTCAGATGGCAGTGGTTGCTAGTGATGAGACCAAGGAGGGAGGTGAGAGCAGCGCAGGGAGCAGCGGCTTCCTGCTCTGCTTCTGTTGCTGCAGCAGCTCCTGGCAAGCCCTGGCGGACAGAGAGCGCTTCCTCCCCTGCCCTTCCCGAGAGGCCACCCAGCAGCACAGCTGACCCACTCTGCCGACGGCTGGACGCAAGGCAGCGCCAGGGAACTGAAAGCACTCGCATTCATCAAGGCTCCTTTTATCCGACCCTTAGCTGTGATTTAGGACTATGTTCCTCCTAAGAATCTGCTTGGATTTAGCCCAGATGAAAAACCTTGGTTCAGACTTCCTGAGCAGAAGCGAGCAGTTCTGCAGAAACGCGCCCACGTGCAGCGCTCTCCTGCCCCCAGACATCTTCATCCCCCGCAGCGCCTGCCTGCACCAACGCGGACAGGCCCTGCATAGTGTGAACACAGGCTGGCAAGAAGGGGTGACACTCAAATTGTGTGAGGAATCAGGACAGGAACTGGAAGATGCGATTAAATTGAGTTGGGTGGTTCAGAGGGAGTTGATACATGGGCAGAGCAAATCAGATCAGTGACCAGACAAGAGCCGGGACAGAAGCTGTGATCTATGAAAACAGAAGGATGAGAGAAACTCGAATGAAGAAACTGGGAAGGCAGAGATTGCACTAACTAAATGAAGAGAATGAAACTGGAAGAGGAGTCGGGGTAGGGAGCAGAAAGGGATGGCAGGATAGCTCATGCTAGCAAAAACTGAACGGAAAAAGCAAACATCTCCCTGGCCAGGGCTGCTGGACAAGAGGCAGAGGGAAGCTGGCCTCTGAGCACCACTCTTTCTCTGATTTCAGAATATACCTGGGAAACTCATCAGCAAAAGCCTTAAATATTATAGATAACAAGATGATGACCTACAACACTTCTGTATTTCCTTTTTGCTCTCTAAAGAGCCTACCTTTCCCCAGGCCTTTCTCAGGAGGTCTCTGCCCATCTGTGAGAGAAATGAAAGCACGTGCCACCTTCTCAAATGTCATGAAACTTCCACTTACCCCCAAAATGAGTGGAAACTTTTGATCTTAATGCTTCTATGCTTTAGTTTCACCCCTGTGATAAGTACCTTTATCCTCTTCTACTGAGACATTATGAAAACTAAGGAAGTATTGCAGCACTGCAGTTGTGGACATCAGAGGAAATCCACTAGAAAAGCTGACCACTCATTATATACCACCTGATCTGATATGGGGTCCATCCACTGAACCCTAACATAAGGTCAAACCTAAAAATAATCCTCTCATCAAATGAAGACTATTTACCTTTTACACTGAATGAGACCAAAAACTTCAGGATAAAAGGGAGTGGTATTTTGTGATTACAAATTATGTGCATTTACTTATGCACAAGGAGACTGAGTCTTACTTCCAATATTTCCTAGCTTTGGCAAGTATCACACTACTCCTTTAACATTAGGCATCTTGCATAAGTCCGTGTGTTTAGACGTGGATGGACGAGCAACTGTGAGTGTGCATGTTGAAAGCACCAAGCTGAAATGTTATCCTTCAAGGCCTTGTGAATAACAAATTGCCTTTACATTTTCCAGAAACTAATTATAAATAAAAGAACAAATGCTTGAAAGTGGTGAGTGAATACACAGTCCTGAAAAGGTTATGCTTCTAAGCAGACACAAAGAATGTGTTTATAACATAAGTAGGAACCAGGTGACCTCTATCTCCTAGAAAATAAGCCTTTAACCACAGGCACTCATGCTGGACATTCAAGCAGTCCGTGGTTTTAGCATGTCATAATGATATGCAGTGAGTATGGAAAAAATAATCTCGAAGGCAAGGATTTATTTCCCAAAGAGAAATATTAACTACTACTGAATGACAGAAATATCTGTAAGCCAGAGGTTATTTTTAAGCCGAAAACAACTAATTTGGAGGAAGTTTAACCAGATGTGTGTCAAGAACAATAAATGGCATGAACTTTTATGTGTACTATAAATGCAAGAATTATAGGTCTGATGTGAAAACAAGGGAAAAAGAACAAACAACTGTGTTTATAGGTCCAAGAAAATTCGGTTCATAGTTTTTCTGTATATTAAACTTCATGGAATATTAAGGTCATCAACTTTAAAAATACAAAATTAATATTTCAGCTTTTTCAGAGGTTAAAGATAGACCACCTGGAAAAAAGTAACATTTAGTCAAGAAATACTTGCATCTGGTATTAAGGTCCTTCCTTAAATACTGCATTTTTACTCAAGAATGTCTTACAGAAACTATTCAGCCAGTATAGCTCTACATATCTATATATGCAGGTATTTTGAAATGATACATAATAAATTATAAATTGATCTATATTATTTATAATGCATTTGTTTAAATACTTCACCTTTAGCCTTTGACCACATTTCCTCTTTTTCAGATTGCAATATTTTGGGGTTTGAGCTTTTGTCAAAGCAGAGGGCTTTTCTCTTCTGTTCCTCAGCTGTAAAAACTGAGAGTGAAAGAAGGAGTGGAAAAATGCTGTTACCACTCATGACTTCTACAGTGAGATGCTTTTTGTACTGCTACAAAATCCAGTGTGCCCTCAAAGAAGCACAACACTTCAGTTAAGCCTTCCCTCGAAAAGGGCCCCCAAACATTTAAAAAAAAATATAAAGGCATCATCACATGTCCTTCAAAATACTGTAACAAGGGGTCGTCAATAAAAAAGACCCGATTTAGCAAGCAAAATCTTTGCATCACTGATGTACACAGTAGATGTTAAGTAGAACAAAGTATCCCAACTTAAATTTGTAAGCAGTGATGACAGCAAAACAATAACACGGAGCAAATGAGCTATTTTCTATTTTGCTTTTGCTGTGGAAATAGCTAAGGAATGGATGGCAGAAAGTTGTCAAACAAAATTCATCCATATAATGGCAGGGAAGTTTTGAGAAAAAGGATTTTCCTTGGTAAGTGTTTTGTTTTTCTTTTTCTATCAAATGTTATAACAAAATGAATTCAAGTAAGTTTGACTTGCGGTTCGGCTAACATCCAAAAAATAAACAGAATTGCCAGATATAGGCAGTGAGGTATGTGTAAAGTTCTGGTAATACAAACTTCCAGCAGAATAATAATGAATCACACATTAACTTGCTTTACTACTGCTAATTTGACAGTACAGCTCTAGGACCTACACTTTAGGAGTCTTCAGAACTTTTCCCAACATCGTGAACCCAGTCTTAGAGAATGAGTTGTTTCCAGGGAATTGTATTAGCTTTTACTGTCAGGTTCTCAGTAAACATGTTTCAGATGAAACATGTTTCATCTGTAACTACTCTACATTTCTCAGATGAGTAAAATATCACCAGTTTCTTGCCACTGACTTGTTTAATACAATTTTCTTTAAGCCGCTGAAGGACGATTAACATCTTTGTGGCATTCCAACACTATCTTTGATTTATTTATGTCTTCTACTTGTATGCTACTCTCTGTGTTCAAACTTCAGTCAAACTTCATTTTCATATATTATTTCTTTTCCTTTCCATTCATTTTTGCATTGCTTTGCTTTGAAAGGAAAAGGCTCTCATAATAAGCAGCACTTCAGATCTGCTCTGCACAATATGCAAAGCAAAGCACTGATAAAAAAAAGGTCCATCTCTTCACTCTATTCTAATAGTCTACTCTACTTCAGAACAAATCTAGATGAATTACATTATCAGGAGCTGTTTTTCATTCCATATGCCATATGTCATTTTCCAAAGAAAGTTAGAATCATAAAACAGTTCCTATAAATAGATCTCACCTACAAAACATAAATTTCCTTCTGAAAGCAGATGTTTGGGATTTCAGCAGCCTAAGTATATTTGCTGGCTTTGTCCTGGGTAGTCATAGGTGTTATCAGTCATTTGAGCAAAGATACATTTATTTGTGGTAATATAAAAGAAAATCCTTCATTTCCCTTCTACTGATTCTCAAGTCAGCTTTGGAGACAGATAATTTAAATCCTTTTTAAACATTTCCATATCAGTATTAAAAGTCCTGACTTCATTAGGATTCAAAAGCTATGGACAGTTTGATCCAAGCTGATCTTCAGCATAAATGAAGTAAATGTGTCTGGAAAAAAAAAAAAATGAGAGATGCAAAAATACTACCAGTGATTTCCCAGAAGAACAGAGTTGTAAAAGCTGTAGAAGCCAAAATAAAGTAAGACTTGAGATGTCAGCTAGTCAGTATGGATGGCCTACAGTTTCAGCTGCACTTTCCACAGCCACACTTAAATTTTCTTAGTCCTGGACTTCTTCAAGAGCAGAGCAATCTACTTACAGCCAAGGAGCTACTTTGCTTCTCCACAGTGCTCATGTTGAATTATTTGCTTCTCTCTGACCATACACCCAGCGTATTTGCCTGTTTCTCTGTCACTAAATGAGAAAAAAATAGGTGCTCAGAGAGGCAAGATGATACAGTCTGGTTCTCCTTAGATATGGCACATTTATTTGAGCACACTGTATAAAGAAAGCATTGGCAAAAAAGTAAATTAAAAAAAAGTAGACACAGCAACTCCACTATATTTTTGGCAAATTAAGAAGTAAGATAAGAGCATTCTAAAGACCTAGGTGTGTGGATTCATGTTCTACAACATTCAGCCATCTATTCTGATCCTCTTCTGATCGCCTCATTTTCATACAGTTGATATTAAACTTCCCCCTGTTCCTTTTAAGATAACATTACATTTGCTGAAATCCACTTTGAAATGTGAGAAAGAAGAAAAAAGCTGTCTCTCTTTTTTCTTCTTTTTCTTTTTTTTACACATATTCCATAGAAACATACAAGCAGACAAGATTTTACTAAAAATGGTCACAAACTCTTACCAAAACTTGGCTCAGAGCTTGTAATTAAACCTGAACCAGTTTAATCATATCTATTTTGACATTTTGCATGCCATCATTGTTTTTCTCATGTCTGATATCAAATGAGGCTAAGAAATTCTAAAGTAATCATCTTACTCGTTATGCAAAATACTATCCCTGTTATCTTATTGAACAAAGAGAGTAAAGTGTCCCAATCTTCTCCACATATCAACAACCATTTGGTTTGAAAGACCAAGAAATTTTCTGAAAACAGTTGGGGATTTGCTTATACTTGTAAAGAAAAAACAAATGACCCTTGTTCAGTGCTACCTGATGGATGGATTTTTGCTTTCGCAATCTGCTTGCATTGAGTATTGCTTACTATTTCCAAATTTGGCGATATGGAACTAATCTATTTCCACTAAGATCATGTTCAGAAGTCTCAAGAAGAATCTTATAGGGTGGATCTTTCAGCATTGTTAAAACCAGAGCCCTCTTGTACATTATTCACTTTCAAAACCACAGCTTTTCACCACGCACAAGAAGTTGGAAAAACATGTTGAAAAAAGCATTCTTCAAATCAAGTTTATGATCAATTCTTTTTTTTTTTTTTTTTTTTTTGGTGAGACAGAAGGTTTGTTGCTTCTTTTCTAGACACACTGGTATTTTCACAGCAATGTGCCATGTGGCTGCTGGCTATTGCATTGGGCATGCTTTAAAATTCTAGAGCGTGTGGTGGTAGCTATGTATTCTTGCGCATACCCCACATCCACAGGTGTGGTAATACTTGCTACGGGGCAAATCGCAAAGCCATGCAACAAACTGCACTTAGCACATGCCTTTGACCACTTTATTTGCCTTTTGCCAACAAATCCATTTTCTCTGGGACTACTTCTGACATTCCAGTCCTCTGAGAAATTCTAAACAACCATTGTTTTAAAAAACACCAGCATGCCACAAAAATGCTTTCTACTTTCCCCCTAAAAATGATTTTTTTTCCAAAAAAATAACCCTAGTTTGATGTCCATGCTGAGCAATATTCATTCTTGCAATACAAATGATCTATGATGCTATTTTCTGGAGCTTCAGATTGTGGAAAAATCTTGGAGAATAAGTCCCTGGATGTCGAAGAAACTATGAACTTTTTATAGCTTCTTCTTATTATTTTTATTTTTTTTAGTTGAATCATTTGTTTTAAATTTACTGATCAGATTCTTCTTTTGTTTTGTGTTGCTTTGTTTTTACGGGTCCTTGAACTTAGGTACCTATTTCCAGAATATAGATATTCTAAGCAGGGGCTTTCATTTTCTAAAAGACTGGACAGTCTAATACCTTGCCAAAGACAAAATTAGAGAATTTAGCCCAGACATTTTTGATTTTCTTGTTGTCTCTAGTTAGCTCTAGAGAAGGCTTATATTTACATTCTGACTCAAGCTGTGATTGCTCTGAAATGAGCTGTTACTTCCAGAAAAGCACACTGTTTAATCCTTTATTTTGATACCTCCTTTTGCAAACAAAAAAAAAGAAAAACATACTTGATAATTTATGATTTTGATCATTTTGCTTTGCATAGCAGTAATATTCTCCTTAACCTCCAGAAGCCTTTATTTCTATCCTTAGCCACATTCCTTTTGACCACTACAGTGCTACAAAAGCATTCAAGTGTAAATGACGAGAAGGCCTCGATTTTCCAATTTGGAAAGAAAAAAAAAAAAAAAACTAAGTTTTCTATTAGAGCTCAGTGCCACTAGAAGATGATGGCAAATATTCCAAACGAAAACAAATTCTTTTTGGTTTCACTGGAGCTATTTTTCATCCAGGATTTGCAGCCCGTTAGAAAACAAACCTAATTAAGAATAGTTTAAATGACAAGCCTTTTCCACCATCTGAATTAAAAGAGGATGTTGCAACTATTCAAGAGGTTTCGTCTACTCAATTATTTAAGCAGTTCCTTGCTTAATATCCTGTGGCTCTAAACATAAATTAAACGAAAAATGCTTAGGTCTTGCCTAACTCAACCGTGCAAAAGATATCACTGTCATCTAATTATAGGCATACATATATATACAGAAACACAATCCAGAAAATAGATCCAACTGTGACATAAATGTAATGCCCATTACACCTTTTTATTTTCAAATTCAGTATAAATCTAGAAATTCAGTGTAGAAAAGCAATGCCATAATTAAGAAATTTAGATCACCTGCTTTTATTACACTTATAAAAATAAATTCACAGACTACAATGCAAGGAAGAAAACCCAGGATCACTGAGTATATGAGAAAGCATTTTAGAAAGGCCTAAATGCTAAAAAGCGTGATCTCTAAGAAATGCGCAGTGATGGGAGAATGCCATAAAATATGCCCATCAAAAATGGTCACTTCAGAACAACACAGTGGCAGCAGGGTGGAAGGATTTACACAGACTGGTCTACAAAAAGAAAAAGTAAATGTAAAATGTAAAAGTCATGGGGCAGACTGCACTGCAGGTAGTGCAGTGGGCAGGGAAGGATGAACATGAGGTAAGGTGCTTAATGTATAGAAATGAAAACTCCATGGAAGCTTTAGCTTATCCTTCTTCCAAATATCACTGTGATAAGCAAACTAAATATCAGACCAATTCAAACACAAAACAAATGTCAAAATTAGAAATATAAGCACATAATACAGAAGACACTCCATGAAATAGGTTGACTTTGCCTAAATTGTTGCCCAGTAATATCTCCACTTTCAAGGAAAGCATAGATTTCAACAGATTTCAGAGAAGCCCCAAAGAGCCCGATTTTCAAAGAGTGGGTGAGATCCTCCTAACTGAAATTAGCAGGGCAAGATGCACTTAAATCCTAGATAATAAAATCCTAAGTCTTTCTCCACACAGAATGACAGTTTACAAGAGGTGAAAAAGCTACCACTTATATAAATGAATTAGATGTTTTAAATATTAAAAATGATAAAAAAGTCTAATAAAAATATTATTAAAGATAAACCCTTAAGCGGTATTAGTCTATGAAAACAAACATGCATTTAAGAGCAAAGTACCCTCGAGAGGTTTAAATAATATCAGCGCAAAATAATGGATTAGACCCTGAAGTTCTTACCCAGTTTGTCCTGAGGGAAAACTTTGAACACATTTAATTAGAAATTATTTAAATTCCATCAAAGAGTTCAAGCAATGAGATCAAATCCTGCCACAAGAGATAAACTGTATTTTAAATAAATTCTAGTCTCAAAACAAGATGGAGTCCAAAGACTAGGAACAGGACACTGTTCACTGAACAGGGAACTTCACTGAAAATAGTTTACTAACCTAAATGAAATTAGTACTTAATCACTAATTTACATGCCAAACGAGACTAGGTAACTCAGGGTTAAATCAACAGTGACTTTGAGAAAGAGAGGTTTTACTATGAAGGGAAGCTGTATAAAGGGGAAAGTTAGATAAAACGAGTCAGGAAAGATTCATACATTTCTTCACCACAAAAAAATAACTAAAGTTAACTACTGATCTAAGTTGAGAAAGCAGTAATGCTGCAAAATTCCACTGCATGATGGTATTACTGTTGAAAAACTATTCTAATTTGATCTTGCAACCTAGCCAGCTAATACTCTATGTTCCCAAATGGTCGGCCTATTCCAATTAGATGCACCATTATACTCAGGAAAGAGGTTGCATAAGGACAAAGCTAATATTAGAGGAAATTTGGGGTCATAACACCAATTAATTCCACAATGAGAGCATGCATGGACTAAAAACTTAGATTGCTGCCGAGGTTGTAATTGCAGGATACAGGAGATGAACATGGCAATTCTGTTTTAAGAGCATTTCGGCACTCTGCCACTGAGCGCAACATTTAATGCAACTTTTTGTGGATCAAACTGTTCAGAGAATGTACCCAGCTTAAGAAAACTCAGGCAAAAACGAGGTTAAGCCAGTATTGGACCTGAATTATCTGCATTGAGCACACTAGTTGGAAGCCAAGCCAACAAAGTAACCCCCCATACACACTAGGGAATTTTTCATATAAAAAGAGGTATTATGCACTTTTACATAAAGATTTTTTGTGACAGTAAAAATATCCAGTATCCTCCAATTTAATTACAAAATTACTTCTATTTTTATTCTAACTGATGGGTGATATACTTGTGTACTTCTGAACAACATGAATTGAGGAATGATTCAGTCATCCTTATCTTTGAATTACCCAGCTCTTGTTAGCCTCAGTCCGCCTCCATAATGCTTTTAAATTTTTTAGAGTTTATTTTTGTTCAAAGAAAAGACAAACTGCCATCTTATTGTCTAGACAACGTTGTCTTTAACTGGAAGCTTCTGCTGAAGCGACAGTAGTTGTTAGGGAGTATGCGCCCAAATCTGGTGTCCTGCTTCTTGCGTTTATCGTTAGACTGGCAATGAGATAAAGGCAACAACTATAAAGCAGATTCATGTGCCAGTTAATTCCCAAGGTGTTTAAGCAGGGCCCTCTCCTATCTGCAGCACAGAGCTGTAGCAAACTCACCCAGCTCCCGAGGGAGAGCTGCCAAGTGGAAAAGGCTCCACGCAGTTTTCTGAATCAAAGCAACATGGTTCGTTTCAGTAGTTTGCCCAACTACCAAAACGCTGCAGACTGCTCTATTTGAAATGCTGCTGTGGGAAGATTACATTGATTTAATCCCAGTTTTGGTACAGCTTGGGAGTTAAGAAGAATCTGCCTTGATCTGCCTAGGGAGCACGGTTTCATTTTCCAGCTCTGCTGCTTGGGCAGCAGGAAGGCTCCGACAGCATCACCAGCTTTGGCTGTCCGAGTGGTGGCTTTGAAAGATTTCTACCTTCTCATTCAGACATTTCAGCAGACCTGACCTCCACCTAACCTGGCCAGAAACAAACTAGCCCAGATCATATTTTTGAAGAAATTAACCCCAAAGCAAAGTATTGTAAGAGTATTGTTAGCACACATTTAGTAAACATCCAGCCAGCCATGAAGGCTCATATCTGACCAAGCTAGGGGTTTATGTCTGTTTCTACCTCTGCAAATCCACGGACACTTCATACCAAAAGGTCTGGAATAGAAGATCTGTTGCTGTTTTTATCAAAACCTCATTGTTTAAGGATAATAAACCCAGAATAGTGGGGATCAGACCACTATCTGATAACAAGACGATGTGGTTGTGTGAAGGCAGATAATCTTCATCATCATAATTTCACAGACCTCAAACCACTCACACGCAGTTTAAAAGAAGAAATGCCTCATTCATTTCTTCCTTTAAAACCGTCAACTATAGGTGACGAGGCTCTGAACTCTGGAGCTATCAGACTCCAAGGACATCGGGACAGGAGGAAGCTGGAAATGGTGATGGAGCCTTGACTATTGACTCAGCTAACTCCCAGGTAGAGGAATCTGCTGACGCCACTAACTAGAGTTTCCGTAATCGCCAAATAATTTAAATCTCTAGTTAAGAACGAAAGCAACAAGGACATATGAACCCAAGGGGTTCTTGTTTAAAAGGCAAGCAAAGAGTTACATAATTTTGAAGTGCAAGAAGGGAATACAGAAGAAAATCAGCATTACATGGGTCCTTCTAACAACAAGTCCCTCTCAAGAATTCTATGTTTTCTGAGCTATGCCTGTTTCTGTTCAAGACAGTTCAAGACTCCCTTTACTTCAATAGTCAGATTAGGCTGTTAATCAGGAGTTCAGAGCCACATTAAAAATAACACTGTGAGTTGGTTTCAAAAAAGTATTTTTTATTGTGAAATGTCCTTTTGGACTAATAAAAGGAAAATGCCTTGCATTTTTTTTTCTCGTGAAAGAATAGGTCCCAGACATTTGGAAAGTGTCCACCATGAGTCAGAGGAACAGGAGCCTGCAAAGTAGCCCTTAATGCAATCAAAGACACTCATCCTTGCAGCGCTATTTGCATGTCAGTTCATCAGAGACGCACTATTTTGGGTTTTGCAAAGGCAATCCGAGATCAGACACAGTCTTGGCAAACTGAAGCAAATCATGTCTCAGCCTGACCTGACGCTTCTCCCTCAGAAAGCTACGGCAGCGGCTGCAAAGGTTCCCATGTCGCTGAGCAGCCACCCCAGCACAGGACCTGAGCACATCAAAGGCTTCTTTGACTGCTGAGTTATAAGGAGACTCCCTTCTCCTGAGTAGCGGGGGCCAGCGAGACAGAGACAACATATTTGCTGTGTTAGCTTTAAAAGTCACACAGTGTTTGCAGAAGGGGTTATCTTGTGTCCACACTCTCTGATCTAAGCTAATGTTTGTTTACAGAGACCGTAAAGCAGGAGGGCTGGAGAGCAGGAATGTTTCGCAGTATTACATGTGGCCTCCTCTATAAAGGGGATCTTTGATATAACTTTTGGGGAGAGGGAAAAAAAAAGTCACCTGTAGCAGCCACATCAGGAGATGCCTGTTTACAGGAAAAAGTCTAACCCCTTCTGCAGGATCTGAGTGATCATTTGAATGTATATTTTGTTTTCAAGGGTTTCACAGGGAGAGGAAAATAAACCGTGAAGAATATTATAGCTCAGCTCAATCATTTGTACAGCTGGTGGGACCAATATGTGAAATGGAATACTCCAAATCATCTACCACTTCCAGTGGCTTCCAAATTCTTTTTTTTTTCTTGCTACAACTCACTCACCTTAGATAGTGTCTGGATTTGTTTGGCCCATATTTTCAAATAAATTCTTGCTACAACTCGACTTGCATAAGCAAATGCTACCGGCATAAGTGACTTCTTGACAACAAGAAACAGAATCCCCTGCAGTGAATTTTCAGTTTCTACTCCTATGAAGTATTTTCAGTTACCTCTTCCAAAAGATAAATTACCTTTACCAGCAGCATGGATGCTACTATGTTGGTTCTTATTAAATTCTAACAAACAAAACAAATCTCCAAATAGGAGATAATCTGGTTCCCTTGGAGAAAACCTTTGGATCACTCTGAATTATATATAAAATTATGTGCGCCGCTCCTCCGATACTATTTATTTCAGTAAAAGAGCCAATCCCTACAGCAGCTAGTACAGAACATTAGGGCAGAAACTTCTGGAGTGGAGAGGAGGAACCTTTGTGTCTCTAGAGCACTCTCACCTTCCAAGGTCTGCTCTGAGCATCCGGCAAATCCATGCTACGCCCGGCCTTCTCGATTTATTCCAATTGGTTTGTCGCTTGGAAAAGATAACAAGGGAATGCTGTTTGCCTTGACTTTGCAGTGATCCTCCTCCCCTGAACTGCAGCCAGCAATGCAGGCCGGGTCACGTAGTGGCTGCATTAAGGCGCAGCGGGGCTCTCATGCATATAGCTGCCTATTGCCCAACTGCGCGAGCAGCGCATGACAGCCCTCAAAACTGGGAAAGAATACAGGCACTTGAGTGTGAATGGGAGCTTAGGGCTATGCTATTCATATTGTGACAACACCCAAAAAATGTCATTCGAGGTCCTTTTCATCCTCTAATTCTTTGTGTTTGATCACAGCGGTTTAGTGCACACAAGCAATGCTTCTCATAGCATATTCTAGTCACCAGTCTGGCCGAAGCAGATGAAAAGGGCCAGAAGGGGCTCAGTCTCTCATCAGCGCCTGTCCCCCTGCACCACCTCACATATCCAGCACAAAGGCACAGCTTCGTGAACCGACCATTCACAGGGAACAGCCACAAGGGCAGCTCTCCCTCGAGTTGGGGCAGCCACTTTTCCTCCCCCAAGCAGCCCGTGCAGCAGTGGGGCTGTCACAGTGTCCCCTGGGCTGCGTCATAAAACCTGGTCCCCAAATGGCACAGCCCTTGCCAGGTCTGTGCCATTTGCACAAAACACCACCCTAGGAGACCAGGGTGGCAGGAAGGGAAAGAAGGAAGGAAGGAAGGGAAAGAAGGAAGGGAAAGAAGGAAGGGAAAGAAGGAAGGGAAGGAAGGCAGACAACAAAGGACCCCATAGACCCCAGGGGACCCGGGGTTTAGCAGCAATATCATCATCATCTTTCAGGTGTTTTCGCTGTCTTGACTTCCCAAGCCAGTGCATGAGATATTCTAAGGGCGTTGCTTCTATTTCTATTCTGTAGATTAAATTTCTCTGTGTTACAAAGAAAGATCAGCCTAGGGTCCATTGTACTTAGAGACAAAGGCTCTTAACTTGTAATTCTCCTTCTCTTTGAACATTGAGAAAACATCCTTGTTTATTAAAATAAATTCTGAGAAAAAAAAAAAAAAACATAACCTGAACTAACCAGACACTGTTGTACCATGTCCAGAAACACAGGGGAAGGGGCTTTTTTAGGGTGTTTGGGAAGAGGGGCTTAAATGTGCTTTTAGTTACAATAATTTTACAAAGAAGTTATGAAAACATTTCAATTAATGTGAGGTATTTCTATGAAATCCCTTAGAAAACTAAATCAGGAGCTATCCCATCAACAGTGTCCTTTTGCAAGGACTACACAGGCACCGTGACCGATCTTGATGTAATGTACTTGCAAGTCACTGAAAGGTTGAGATTTTAGCCAAATCCAAGAACACTTAATACGCGGCGTGCTTGCTTTCTACTTGCACGCTGTGTTCCGAGGCAATGTGTTCGTGACAATGAATCTCCAGTTCTGAGAAGCGCAGACCCCTCAGATTAGTGAGGGGCACAGCCGGATTTGCAAAGAGCAGCCAGTACGTATGGAAACTTCCACCTCTTCAGGAGCAGCTCCAGAGCTCCTCAGCTATGGTGGCATCCCTCAGGTTGCAGCCCCTGGCTGCTATTGATCTCAGGCCATCTGCAGGGCTGTACATGTTCAGGCCATGGATTTTTAATCAAACCTTGTACACAGATAAAGCTAAAGTCATACATGGCACTCAATTTTTCATCAGAACAAGCTGACTTCAGGTCCTAGTATGCTGGAGGAAAAGAGAGAGAGACAGAGGACAACAAAAGAGCTGGTAAGATATTCCCTTGGCGTGTTTAGAAGTAGTTGCCCTGTAGATGAACTGAGAGCTGCTACTGTAGCAAGAACAAAAATTGAACTGTAATAATAAAGCAGATGAAAGGTGTTAAACAATACTTTTGTTGCTGCTCATAGCCTCATGCTGCACATGAACCAGACACTTTGTTCTCATGGGATAAGTGCTCCTGTAAAATTCAGTACTTTGGAATTCTTTAATATTTCCAAGAATGGCAATGACATTAGCTGGCTGGGGGCCAGCTATATTCCTCCTTTGTATCAGGTTTGTCAAGGACACTATTGGTTTGGTATTGTGCCTTAGTTTCACACTGCACTCTTGGTGAAAGGCAGGAGAGATGGAAGTGCAAGGCTGGCATTCTTGTGGATTTATAGCTTCTCCAGCAGACCCATATTTCTGAAAAGCATGCTTCAATTTTAATTATGCTATTAACATTCACAGAACGATTGTTCAGAAAACTAACTGGCATTCCAGAGTTATGCCATTGTGCATAACTCCCCATGGCTACGAACTGCTCGCAGAAGAATTCTAGGAGAAGGCCTCATTTGGCTTAGTTGACCTCTCCAGAGCCCCACTTCTAACGCAAGCCTCACCAGAACCCTAAACACAACCCTACCTTACACTGACACTCGCCCCTTCAGACTCTGCGAGCCCCCAGGGCTCTGGTTTGGAGGAGAGCTCTGACAGCAGCCCCCACGTTACCCGAGAGGCCTGTTGGAAGCTCTTTTGTTGTTGCAGCTTGGACAGCCTATTCTGTGGATCCTTCGCTCTAAACCGAGAACTGACACCTCAGACATTGCAGGGTAGAGATCAACACCTTAATGGTAAGCCTTGCTGTAAGACTGCTTTTAAAGCTTCTGCTGCCCTTCTGTGTTTTCAAGACACTTTTGCCAGCTACACAGTAAGATGTTTTGGCTCTCCTCTTTAACAGCAGTGCCCATAAGGGCTGTTACTCAGATGCAAGCCACATAGAAGCCCCCATCCTGACACAGTCACCAAAAAGTGTGGGGATGGGAAGAGAAATACTGAAGGAAGACAGAAGCTAATCTTATTTTAGGAGCATGAGGAAAATATTCCAGTAACAGATGTAATAAAGAAAATAATAATTAAAAAAGAAAGAAGAAGGATTCCAGTAACAGTTGTCAGGATAGGAGAAGGCATAGGAACATTAGCGGCATAGGAACATTAGCAACCAGGTTTCTGCAAGAGGCAAGGCCATAAGTCTACATTTGCTGCAGCTGGTTTTATGGACCTTGCAACTCTACCCCAACACATGAAACACTTCCTTACTGCAAGTATGAACGCCCAGAAAACTATTGGGTAAAGCAATCTGGAGGAAAAACAATCTATCTTGTGCTCCCCTCCTCCCCAAGATTATTTTAACCTGCATCAATGTGATGATCCAGCTCTGCACATGTATGTGCAAAGAGCTACCCATTATAGTGGAGAGGATGGTGGAGGATCAAGAGAGCTTGGGAAGAGCATGCAAGGGCTGTTCCCAGTTCAGTAGCCACAACCTGTGTCCAAGAGTTTAGGGAAACATGTAGAGATGAGGTTAGACATGTAGACAGCAACACATTTCTTCATTGCTTTCAAGATTTACAAGCAAGCAAGAAAGCCTCATGTATACCTTGACCATGTAACGTGACATGCAATCCTGATACAACTGAGATTTCAGAAAATGAAGAAACACAAAAAGGCACATAGAAGTCTGTGCTCTTCAGAAACAATTTATCACTCTTCAAACACTACCTTTCCGAAGAAAAGCTAATACACCCTGATTTACACAGAGATTTGGGAGCTGGGGTGGAAAGTTCATGGGACATTCTTAATTCCAGAGTGCTTTGTGATTCATTTCTTTCATCCAGAGGATCTCATGCCAGACTAAATGAAATATTATTAATAAATGTTAATGATAAACTAACAAGCCCAGTTAGCCAGCGTCCTATCCTGGGGCCTCTCTTCCTATCAACCAGTCATCTTCCAACTAGACAAATATTTAGCTCTTGCTTTCCCAAGTGCAGAGTGGAACCCTTTATAAAACAGTGTTGGAGACCAAGATGATCTGGATAGTTCCAAATCTGTAATTCACAAAGGAAATAAAAAGTTTGTTCTCTCAGAAGGGAAGTCATGCTTTCCATCTGTGGGATAAAAACGAAAAGACTATTGTATCATTTAGAAAAGTAATTCCTAAAAAAAATCCTCAAACAATATTAAAAAGTATTTATTCCTGCCTTGCATATTTCCAGTTAGATCACAGGTACATTTGATTTTTAGGAGGAAAATAAAATGATATTTAATGTGATTCCAGGAAAAATGTGTCTGATGCTGTTTCTATTAAAGATGAATGATCTATATTTAGTTTACAGTTCCTTTCCATTTTCCAGTATCCTACTCAGTAAAGTTTTACTGACATTCTAAGTACAGGAAGAATTACAGTGGTAAGCAAGGATCATTTTACAAGCAGTGTAACAAAAACATAACCTTTCAGAAATATTAACACTTCTGTAACATTTATCCTAACCTTTCACTCTTCTTTCATGAAATGATATTCTTGCCTTTTCTGCAAAAAGACAAATAAATACATCCAATATTATGTTATATAAACTCGCTCTCGGAAGGGGAATTTTAAGTTCATTTGAAAAATACAAAAGCCAAAAGGACAAAAATTAGTTCCCATTTCCAAAGGAGTGTTACAGATAAAGAACCATTCTAAAGTAAAGAAACAGTGAATCTTTGAGATTACTAATCACAAAATGACTAATTTAAAACATTACATAGAGCAGAAAGTGACAAAAATAGTGATCACCATTTGAAAGAAATATCTGAAGAGAATGGATATCTTAAGAAGTTTACAAAGTGGTTATCAAAAAGGCACATATGTATTCTGAAGCCATTATACGTGGTTTTAAAAAATGATTAAGCACACATTATTCATAGTCTCCTTGTTCAGCTGAACAACCACTTAGGATTGTACAAAAATTCCTGTAAGTATTTCAAAATGTTTCCATTGAGAGCAAACTAGCAATTATCAGAATTTTCTAGACCTATAAAACTGTTAGAAAATTCAACAGGCCCAGCTTTTTGCAGAGATCTCTGTAATGAGTTTGGTTTAGGGGTTTTTGCCTGCATCAGTAATTCAAAAAAAGCCTCTCTTAGTGCTTTCAACATTCATCATATTTATTCCCAATTTATGACAAACGAGCTGCATAAAAAATAAGAACTTACATGCTTTTCCTTAATAAACACAAGAGATTTCTTCAGAATAGGTAATCTGAACTAGAATTCAGACTTATTTTATTCAGATATTTTGTGTTTTCCACATATTTAAAATAATTTCCATATAGATTGGCCCAATTCCTCTAAAAAAGATGATCTCATTCTTGCTAAATTCTATCATACAGGGCATTCCTGGAAAGGAGGAAACTGGAACAAAGCAACAAAGCATTTGTTTCTCCTTAGTTCTAAAGACCCTGGACCAAATTTGAAAGGAAAATCTGAGGTGTTCCTTACCCAAATCAATTTGTTTATACTATCTTTGTATTTCATACTATTTTATACCATCTTTGTAAGAAAAAAAAAATCCCCACCTCAGCTGACAATAAGTACAGGTAGATAGTCATGAATTACATCCATCTTTAAGGACAGGCAGTCTACTGACTACGCTCTCGCTCAGAGTTTCTCAAGAATGACAGTTAAAATGCCAGTATGTGGCAGAATAGACCTTGGTGCTTAAAAAATGGATAGAAATATATAGCAGTTTAGTCATTTCCAACAGAGTTCAAAAGGTCATTCTCAGCCACATGACTGAAGTCAACACATCTCTCCTAGGGAAAAAAAGAGAAACGGAGAAGCATAAGGAACATTTCCAGAATATTAAAAGTTTGCATTCATGGACAAAAGGTCGAATGTCTGGGGATCCCAAATCAAAAGCCTTCTCATGTCTTCTCTGTTGCACAATGTTTGTTTAAAATATGTTAGTTCAATGCAGAACATATGCAGATGGTTCAAGAGGGAGTAGCCATATTATGATTTAATTTATGTTGATAGCTCCTTGGAATAGTTTGAATTAATCTCAGAGAAAGAGGTTTGCAGTTTTTGTTCGAAGTACAAAATGTACTGGGTAGATCATTAAGTTCTGATGTGTCATCCACCCTCTGCACGATCCTTAGCCCCAGCTAGGACCTGGCTTATAAAGGCATGAGGTCTCTGAGTGACAACATCACTAAGAAATGTATAAACTTTTTTACGTCACAAAACATATCACTAAAATATTTCAAGTCAAGTAAGGTCATGGTAGCAGCAAAAGTCATCATTAGCCTGCATTTAGCAAAGATAATCCAGGTTATTCCAGGCTATATCTTCTATGGAATCTGAACCTGCAAGTTTTTTTATGTATACTTGAATATACTCTACCCCTTCTGCTCAAACTAGCAAAAAGGGGTTCTGAGAAACTTAAACTTTTTCAGTGAAGGCAAGAAATTTACTCTAATGGTGAATTTAAGCCTTCTAACAGCAGTAATGCAGAAATGACTGAAGACTCCAAGCACACTTACTCAGGCAAGGCCATTTGAGCCTGAATGGCAGTTTCTGGTGGCAAAGCTTTCTTGCACCATTATGCAAGGCAGTCACAGGAGGAGCAATGAAATGTCTAATTTTATGACTATTGAATTATGACTATGGAATTAGTCTTCTGTGCTCTTAAGAATTTTGGAAAGCTCCAAGCAATGCTATGCAGCACTGCCTAAGCCATGAACACTCCGAACAGCACAAGAAGCGAGACTGCTACCTTATAGTCCTCAGGATATGAAGAAACAAGTCATTCTGAGAATGAGACACTTAGGAGATAACTTGAGCACAAGCAACTGCAGCTTATGAATCATCACCTGAACTGTGACCAGCGATCGCATGCAGAAAGTTAGTCCAGAGCAGCATAAAATGCGCTAGCTCCAAGTATGTTACTTAAGTTACGTTAAGGCAATTGCTACTTTTTTGGTCATTTTTCTCACCAGTCCATATTTTCAGAGTACTCCTGTCATTGTAATACCACAGTTCTCTCTAGCGTTGGCTCTGCCAAAATGAGATAAAGCAGTGCAGAAAGAGAGAAGTTGGCTGCAGCTGGATGTAGATGTAGCACCAAGGAAAGCAAAGAAAATGAGGGTAGATAAATGTGAGAGAGTGACATTTTTAAGAGGTGAACATTTGGGTCCTTACGGAAGCAGACCTCAGATCTGCAAGGAATTTTTTTTAGCATGCAAGCACACTCAATTAACTCAGAGTGAAGTGGTTGATTTACATTTAAAGAGAATTTATCCAGTGGTCTTTAATACTGAATTTGATGTAGAGTTGGCTATATCATATGCACCTTACGGAAGCTGAAGAATATTTGATCCTGAAAACATATAAACATATAAAATAAATAGATTTGTTCAAGTTGTAAATGAGGATTGCACAGTTGGGCTTTACGTGCATGGCCTGGAGTAAGTCACTTAACATCTGCGTCACATTTACCATTTGTAGAATAAAAATAAAAATAGCAACCCACCTGATAGAGCTGTAAAATGATCTCAGATCCGTAAAACTAAGGAAAGCCAAAAGAGTACTGATGTGCTTGGCTTTGCATTAACTGGAGCTGACTGCTGTTATTTCTGAACAAATGCTGATGTTCCTTGTAGACCGATTACTTGAGGTGCATTCTTTGCAACTCTCAGCCAGGCCAGTAACACAATGATTATTACTCAAAGCAAGTGCCGAGTTTTGCCATGGATTGTTTATTTGATAGATGTGCTGGTTATGTCTTTGTTTGTATGAAGATTTATAATTCATGTTTTTACTTTTTCAATTAATGAGTTAAGGTAGAGATGGAGACACTTGGAGGAGATTGTGATATGGTGCAAGCTGACATAGCATCAGTAAAGGCAATAAAATGATAACTTATACCATTTTACCATCTGGCCATCACAAGTCACAACCACAATTCTTGAGCTCGACAGTTTTCAGACTACAACCAACCTCATGCGGTGGCAATGGTACTCTGCCTACCTATAGGAAACTCTGTATCTTCGGCACAAATTTTTAATTTTACATTCATTTATATTAAAGTTTTTCACAAAAATCTTATTTTGCTTGAAGGGGATGATGACCAGAGTTGAAAGGGATGTGTTCTAAGATGTTTGTTTTCTCCATATATACTGTAAATTAAAAAAAAATAAAAATACAATGCAGAACTATACAAAAACACTATTTAAATAATCTGCGAAATATCATTTTTATAAAGTCATGCCAAAACACTCAGATCTTCAGTGTGATCAAGGAAACTTCACATGTATACAAAAAAAAGAGAAACATGAAGACAGAAAGTCTTAATAGCGAAGCAGCTGGCTTGCTGAGTGAGTGCTACCTGAGAAACTAAAAGTTTAGACAACGAATAAAAAGAATCATGCCAATCATGACAACGGCCATTTCCCTCATCTACTCCATGTGATGCTACTGCAGGTGTAGGAATGAAATCTTAGACGGAATAATAAAAAAAGAAGTTGCATTCATGGTAAATGTACCAGTAACTTCAGTACCTCTTCTCATTTCTGGGGATTCCTGCAAGGCATCTGCATGCACTAATGCCCCTTGAGGGTTGCATACTGCTGTAAGGCTGAGAAAGAAGCTACTCTCCCTCCTCTTATATTCTAGCTTGGCACCTCCTTTGCTATTTTTCCTTCAGGTTTTATTCCAGAAAATATAATACATCCCATGTAGCAATTAACTGAATTAACTAAAAATTTGCTTCCTGAAAAATACCCTGTCATTCTCCATTTCTCTCCTTTCGTCCATAAAATCAATTGCCTTGACCCAACCGAAGCTGGATCATTTGTTACTTCCTACCTATAGCCTCGGATTGAAAATGCTTTGGCAGGATGCTGACCAAAGAATTCTGTCTGTGAATCAATATTCCCATTGTAATGCATTTGAACTAAATCTCTTCATACAATAAGAACACTGTATTTCTGGGATATTGCAGTTGCCCTTAAACAGGGAGTCCTGAAGAAGAGGTGGACTTCATTAGGAAGTTTTCTTGTATTAAGTAGGACCAAAGGCAGGAATTTTTGCCTACAGGCTTTTAATACAGCCAAGATTTGGAAACAATTCAGAGAATTCCAGCAGTTCCTTATGAACTGCAAGGGCCAGCTTACGCCCCATAGCTCTATGAAACACTTAAACCAAGAACATTTAAACGTTGTGTGGTCTGCTTGCTAACAATGTTCCTAGGTAGCTCTTCAGAATATTCTTTTAAAGAAAGAGGGGAAAGTTATGAATAACTCCTGCTCTTGCCCAGCAGAATAGTTGCTCACTGAGGAACGCTGAAACCAGAGAGAACAAGGGAGGGGAGGCGATGAGGAGGGTATTTTATGCTCTTGTCAGTATATGGCATTTTTGGAATTCTTCCTTATGAGTACTAAGGGTTGTTACGAGGCTGGTGTTTCTAGACCCTGCAAGTTTCCATGAAGCAAAAGCGCAAGAAGATTCCTCTCCGCCTTTTCATTTCCCCCGCATGCTCAGCCGTGGGCTGCCTCTCCACGTGGGCTGCTGGGAGCCCAGGCAACACACATGGAAAGCGCGCGCGCTCGCAGTACCTGTACGAGCAATACAAATCCAGCATTATGCTTCACATCATTACAAAAACTTTCAAATTACTTAAATTTGTCAGATATTGGGGATGAAGAATGTTCTTCTTGTTTACGCTGATACGAGGCCACTGATAACCTTTATGCTCAGCTGAACTATAGCAGCCACAAAGCACTGCTGTCCTTTAAGTCCAAATTCTTCTCCCTTTGCAGCTTATACTGTTTATACCAAACAACATACACAGCCAGACAGAATTCAGTTTAAAGGCCTGTCACGTGGCCAGCACCCAGACATGGGGAAATTAGCGCATACCATCAAAAATAAGAACAAAGTGGTGCAGAATATCAGACCAAAAGGACTGCCCAGAACATGGAAATGTGAACCCTGTGTTCCTTGTGAACCATGTCCCCAGTGTCCCCCAATGTCCGGCTTAGAAGAGTCAACAAGCAGCCACTATACACCGGGGGCACTTCCCAGCCATCTATAATAAGTTTGCCCAACAGGAACAGAACAATGCTGTCCTGTAACACAGCGCAGGAGGAGTGCAGGTTAGGCAAAGGCATCAGCAATATTCTAATCCCTGCGCTGGAAGTGAGGCAGATCAAAATTCATAAAATTCATTAAGTTTAAATTAGTGTTTCCTGGAATTCAGAATATGCAAGAGAAATCTCCACTGTTCAATATGCAGGAGGACCACAGCAGCTTCCTGCCTGGCTGGACATTTTTGTCGAATGAAAAAGTCTCTTTAGATCACAGGCAACATATATTCTGCATATGTATGCGGCTTTAATAACAATCCTAGCAAAATGAAGAATTCTCTCCCACATTGCAAAAGTATTGCAAATGAGAAACTATTTCACTCCAAATAAACACACTTCGGGCATGTTGCCACCACAGCAAATGTGACTTTCATTACGTTTTAGAAAAGACTGGATTCTTTCACAGTATTCACATCACCTTTTCTCAAAGCTCTTACCACACAAGAACAATATTCGCAGAAGAAGAGAGGAGAGAAGAGGTAAAGTTAAGACCAAAGATCAAAATTTCAGCCTGCTTGTACAATAAAACCTTTCCCCTGAAGTGCATCCAAATAATCTATTTGGTAACATCTGACACATCCTCATAGGCGGGAAGCATGCGTAAAACATCTTCAGGATGTCTGCTCCTCTCATCCAGTGCTGTCATTCCATGCAAGGCTTTCTTGGCGTCTGCGTTACCTCCAACAGAGAAAGCGAAGCTCTAAACCTACTGCGTGCCAGACTTCTCAGGCCACTCGCAATCACGACTGAGGAAGGACTGTAAGTTTTCCAGCGAGCGTACTGGACCTCCATGCCTCTGATGACCTGCTTTAATGAGTTACTTCTGGTATTTATTCTTTTTTAAAACCAAAATTGGGCAATGGAATCAATGTTGTTCAAATGGATTGTGAACTAGATTAAAACATATTTCACTTCTGGGAAATAACTGTTTCACTCTTTGCTTAGGCAAGAAAGAAAAAAGCAAGTTGGACTGGAGAGTCTGACTTACTACAGCCTCAGTTTACTATAGGTCATAGATGGGAAAGTCAAAGTCAATATTTTTTAGCTGTCTCCCCTCCTTTACAAAAATGCTCCTTTCCTATGTGATAAAAAAGGAATTTCCATTACACTAAAATTGCTGTAAGAATTTAGGCATGTCTATATCTTCAAATGCCCATTCAGTAAATCTCACTGACAGAAAATTAACCAGCAGAGTAAAAGCAAACGTGGCCCAGCCCAAAGGTACAAATAGCCACTCAAAGGCTAGAGTCAACCTAGATGTCATCACGGTCATCCAAAATGATGTCAATCCCAACAAGGTTGGGATTGTTGGTGGAAGAAGAAATTATCAACAACCAAGTAGTTTATTGTAAACCAGCATGTGATGTGCTTTGCGGAAGGGAACTGAATACATTGTTTGTATTCATCATGAATACCTTAACAGTTGTGGAACATGGAGGAGAAGTGGAAGGGAATGAAAGGATTTGAGAACATTTGTTTGCAGAGAATTCTTTTGATGACTAAAAACAAGCAAAGCCACAAAAATAACTTTGTTGTTCATACCCAAGTCTTCCTGACATGATCATTCACAGGTAAAATCCAGGTCCTAAAGATAAGAATTGCAAAGTTTCCTTTACAGGGCTACACCCTTCAGTTATGAGTTCATCAATGATTATTCATGGATAAGGAATTCCAAATATACATCTATATATAATATGGATAAGTCTTGGCATGAGGCATTCAACACAGATGAGTCACACACTCAACTGCTTAAACCATGTATGGGGAAAGTCCTTGTTGATGAGTGACTAAGATTAGTCAGTCCTACTAAGCAGAACAAGAAGTTTGTGACATTTCACTGCCTTGTCATGCTTTTCACTAAGGTTTCTTGAGTTCATGCTGTCTATACACTATTACTTTATCCTCAGGTAAAGGAGTTCTTGAGGTTTGGGTTTCTTTAATTGCTGCTATATTATTGCACACCCAGAATTCACCAAGTCACATTTTAATAACTCTCAAACAAGAACATATTCATGCAAACAAAAGGCCTGATCATCACAGTGTTAGATTACTATTAAACCAATTTTAAGGCTATTACACTGCCATAAACCTTTCACTATGAGCAAAATGGCATGCAGGTATTGTGGAGGACAAATTAGTAAATTTTATTCATAGTGTTACTTTTTTTGCCATAAAGAAAGTGTAGGAATCAGATAATAGAAAATACAAGATAAATGATCTGTGGTGATTTTAATTTTCAGTTGAGAAGTAATTCTGTACATTTAACCACTTCATTACTGTTATGAAAGAAAGATATTTTAAAAGAGCTTAAAGTAATGAATCAAAAGTTTTACTTGTTAAGGTCATGCTAAATCTTCAGCTGCTTTAGATTTGCATAATTATGTTCTCTGAAGCCATGTTGAGTTCTGCCAAATGAATTTTACCTTTGGAGTTTGTTTGCTACAATTTCCATTTCAAGGGGAAGTTTCCCATCAAAGTTTCACTGTGAAACATCAAGGAAACCAATAACTGTGTAGCTGTGTTACCCAGAGAATAATTTGACCCTATTTAGTGTATGGAATTGCTAATACACAATAGCAATTTTTAGACTCTGTTTCAGAATAGCATTTAAACCTGAATTTCACTAAACATACAGTACCGCTCAAACTGCATCAAAAGGAACTAGGCATTAGCTGAGGACCATTTTAAAGACATGCATGCTTTCCTGAATCAGGAAAGTAGTGCAGAACAGCAGTCTTCCAGGTATGACTGTAAGGGCTTCTTTTCATAAGAAATTAACAGATGACCTGTGGCAAGTCTACCTTCAGCCTTGTGACAGTACCCGCTCCACAGCAAGCAGCACAAGAGGACACCAACACACCCTTCAGCCTTCCCAGGCACAGGCTGGCTGTGTTCTGCAAGCTGCAAACAGAGATCATTCTGTCCCACTGACCCTGTTATGGAAGCTGCAACCTCCAGCAAGGAAAGGGAGCACTGGGGCAGTAATTTCTCAAACCACCCAACAAGATTTTCTGCAGCTCATCTGTCAACACATTTACTCTTATGACATTTGGGGTGACAAATGTGGTGGCAAAGAATTTACCACAGCCTATTTCTACTGCTAGTGAGTTCACTTGGCTTCAGTAAAACACTTAAATCCAGAGGACTGCACAGCTAATGTTTTCTTCCTTTACAAATGAATAATCTCTTGGTTGAATGTTAATGAAAGACTAGACTCCCAACACTGAAGTCCTCTCTACAGACAGCATAAGGAGCCAAACATAGGTTTTCCCACAGCAATAACACGTTTGTCATCTCTAGGCCAGGTTTAGCCTCTTAGGCTCAGCAGCTGTCTGCTCATCCCCTTCTCTCTTGAGTCTGACTTGAAGAACAGCAATTTATTCCAGCCGAGAACTACAGCAAGGCTTAGGTCATCAGAGCTGTCTTTTTGGGTTTAAAAAAAAAAAAAAAAACACCCTTCAAGATGATCAGATCACAGTAAGACAGAATTTAGCTAGTTCGTTTGGAAAAACAACACGTGTTGCTAAAGGAAAAGGAAATGCAGCTGCTACTTGCGAGTGACAGGCAGTCATCAAACCATTACTGTTGTCTTTTTATTGCTGCCAGTTCCTCAGTCACTAAACATTTCCAATCCAGTACAACAGCTGTAACACTGTATATAAATGCACTAATGCTCTAGGGAGACGCACTGTTTGGGAGAAGACTTATTTCTACATAACTAACTTAAATGATCCTTTTAGGTTTTCTTTTTGTTATCTCAGTACTGATGATTTACAGATTTCACAGGAAGCCTCCTATCAGCCAAGGCATGACTGCACAACCAAAGAATCTCCCTATTTCAGGGAAATGTGTAGGCCAGTTGTTTGTTGGAAAATGTACAGATGTAATTTGGGAATGTTCAAAGATTCAGCACTGGGTTCCTTTTTTTTTTTTTTTTTTTTTGGTAGTGTTTTTATACAAATACTCTTCATTCACCGGAACTGTGGCCTTATATGAAGAAACATGGCTTGTCACTTCCTGTGACGTGCAACAGACTGCCGTACGTGCCTTCCCTTTAACTCATCGAGTTTTCCAGTCTGCTGCCTGCGCTTTGATGAAAGGAATGCCATTATGCTGAACGTCATTACTTGAATTCATTCCAGTGTTTGGGACCTCACCAAAACTCACACCTACAAAGGCTAACGCTGCGGAGTGGACTGCCGAGCAAACATTGATGTGGACGCGGGCCAGGAGAAAGGAGTTTCTGAAAAGAAGTGATATCTGAAGGACATTTTTAGCATGCATAGTCCCCGAAGGCTTTCCCTAGACTGTGCCACACTGGAAACAATGAAGCAAGGAAGCCCAAAAGGTACTTCACAGCATGCGTCTCTCCTATGGACCAAATCATTCCAGGACGGAGCAAATGACAGAGACTCTCAAAAACACAATCCAGAAATTACCGTCTGCAACAAAGCAAGCCCATAGCACAGTGTGTAATTTCCACTCCTTGCTCGTTATTGTGATAACGGTAATGTCTCATAGTGTCTTGATTTGTTAAGTATTACAGACATTCCAGTAATAAATTCCAAAGAGTTGCTGTTTTAATCCAGCATAGAAACAATCAGCTCATGCTGAATATTAATCTACTATACAACTGTTACCTAAAGCAAGTAAAAGACAAAGCAAGTAAATAAGTAATCCCCATAACACTTTATTACAGCATAATACCTAAGCCATTCAACACAGCAGGGGTGAACAGGACTGAGAAGTTGCAGACTTCAAACTGTGCAACCTCAGAGGAATTTTTCCCATGTTTTTTCCCATGTTAATTAAAATAATACTGGTGATCTAAACCTGTGAAACAGGAGCCTAGACAGCAGAAACAAGGCAGAAACAAGTCCCAGTCAGGGAAGCGGAAGACAGAATACCAAAAAAGTTCATCAGGGTTCCTCACATCATGGTCATCTCTCAACCCAAAACCCAGGTACCAGAAAGTCCTCTTCCTTTCTTGTTTGTCTACTCTCCACTTGAATTCTTACCAATTTTACTCCTCTCTCGTAATAACTTGGTTTCTTTTTCAGACAACAATGTCTAACTATCAGACACGTTTTATTCGAACCGCAATGTACAGTACTGACATTTCCTGAACTCTTAGGTTAAGTAAGTAATCTTTAACAATGCAGCTCTTTGGTGTACATGTCTTATTAAATCAATGTTCTGTAATTTAATTTTACATCACTTACTATGACTTCTGCTCCTGTTTTATTCCACATTAGAGGGACAAAACCAAAGGGTAGGTTAAATTTAATTGCGTCTTTGTTATTCTAAAAAGAGCAAACTATTACAGCCTCTCAGTGCTAATAACAAATTGTGAAAATATAATGCTCACTAATTACTTCTGCAAGTCCACTGCAGCGTCATTAAGCAGATTAAAGGAGGAAGGTTCTTTCGATTACAAATAGATGAAAGGAAGAAAATCCAGCTTTTTTTTCTTGAAAGCAAGAGAAGCACTAATCAGGGCAACAAGCCAAACTCTGTCTCTGACAGATTAGTCATTTGTCAGATGCAGGGAAAGAAAATATACTCAAATTATCAAAACACTTACTTATGCTTGCAATTCTTTCTGTTCTTGGTGCCTCTGCTACTGGTTGAATTTCATATGTAAAAGAATTTCAGGGGTGAAGGTTAGTTTAGTTTACCCCATAACTTCACAGAGATAAAACAGCTGCTCCTGATTTAACCTAAATAACACTACCTCCATCGTTACACACAGCTCTGACCTTATTACTTATAAGGATTTCATAAGGTCTATTTATTTTTAAACACCATTGTAAGAGTAGCAGATCAAGGCAAAGCAATTAATAAGGTATAAATTTTGTTTACTGAAGCTTCTGTAACTACATCATACAAGTTCTATGCTCAAAATAATCAAATTTTTATCTGACTGCCATAGCAGGATGAAAACTGAATACAAGTGAAGTCTAAAATGAGAGATCATAAAAAAGCCATAAGCAGCAAATCAAGTAAATTTGTAAAAATAATTCCTGACTGCAAATTCTTTGCTCATCTCTAAGTCAGTCTAAACAACATGGTGAGTCATGATTAGTTGTATATTCAAGATAAAGTTTAGAGTCTCACCAAACAGCTATTCAATGAAGCATTTCAGCAGCAGATGTTAGTTGGACTCTCATAAGTAAGTGTTCAAACTTCAGAGAAAACTTAAGAAAACTTCAAACTTGAGAGAACTGAAACCAAGACCTCCTTTATCTTCAGGTATAGGATATTCCCCTCTGTCCACTTTAGTAGAGATAGGTTTTTGTGATTCTCAGAAAGCCACTATAAAGCCAATAATCAAAAAAAGAATCAGTCATAAGATTTCCTTCTTCAGTATTTCTTCTCAATCAAACACCTAATAAGTTACAGAATGAAACAAATCATAAAGAGTTTTCAATTTCTATATTTTAACAAAAAATGGGAGAGCACTTTTACTTTGGTTAAAAAACATTTTCTTCTAAAATACCCCAAGAGAAATGTGACAATAAAGTTAAGTCTCTGTCTTGAAGATGACTCTTTGTTTGCATCTTCTTGTCTCAGTTATTGAGAGCATGTGAACCAGAGACTCGGGACAAACGATTTCTGCACCATCCACTTGCATAGCCCAATATGATCGCACCATATGTCACTGCAAAGGAAGTCACTGACTTAGAGCCACCTTCCTCCCAAATCCAGCAGTTTGCTAAACGCACAAAGACATTCTGAAAAGGAACAAATCTAGAATATAAGTATTTAATATCCTTACCTAACATTCCTGTTTAACCATAAATATAACCAGCTTCTGAAAAAAAAAAACATATGTTCTATTACAAAGCTTTACCTAGTCCTGTATCTTGCCTTAAAGAATTATGAATAAAAATAAAGGCACTACAGACAATTTTGGCCTAAATTTTCAAGCTTCCTGTCACAGCAACCGTTGGGATTTTACAGGTTTTCCTGCATAGCTGGAACTCATGGGAGAATTAAGTCACACAGACAATTAAGTCAATTAAGTTTGTTCTTACAACCTAGAAAACACCTGTGTTTTGTCCTTCTCATCTTGTCCGGATGTTTTCTGTGTATCGAGAGGGACAGACAGAAGTCTAGCAAGATAAAACCTAAAACCTGTAAGCAGATGCTTTTTTTTAAAAAGCAACAAAAAAAGGACTGAAGGGAGAAGAAAAGATCACGCACTTTAAAATATGATCTAGAGAAGCTTCAAACCTGCTGAAAAATGAGAGAGAAGCCTAAATGGAAAGGGTTTTTAGACATAGTATTGCTATTTTATTATGCCTACTCCTCCAGCGGGGCCCTGAGGGGACTGTGTGAGGTGGCAGACTGGGGCCAAGGACCATGTATTAAGACTTAGTATTTTTTGGTCCTAAAGTGCTAACCTTTCCATGATTTAATGTTGTTACATGCTTTATTATTGTTTAATTACACTAGCTTTTACGTAGTGAGCCACAGTTTCAGCTAAGTAAAAAGAGGAACTTTGAAGACCTGTGAAGTGCCTCATGTAGCATGCTCATGCTCATGTAGCATGAAGATACCTGACCTAGGAGAGCCTCAGAAGTCAATTGCTACCAGAAATATTTTCAGGCAGAAGTCTGATTTCCATCTAATAATGAACATAAATAGAGTATTCAATTTTCTAGTTTTGCCAGTTTATGCAATTATATAAATGATTCTTTCTTTCTCTTGCATACATTTATACACTAGTTTCTTGGTTCCCTGAAAGTACTGAGGCTTTCTAGTTACTCATTAAACAGAAGTTATTTGCAGTCTTCAAAATAATTAAAAGTTGCAAAATCATTTTTTTGCCAAGGACTTTGGCAGAACATCATCTAGAACTTCACCTCACCTGTGCCTAAAATCCAGTCTTTCTTTATGAATAAGTTTTTATTCACAACCTACTGATACGCATATGGTAACCAATTCAGTAGTGTCTGTCTGAATCTGCTCCCTGCAACAGCTCTGAAAAGTTCTGTTGCAATACCCATCCCTAAAGGATATTAACATTTTTATGAATAATCATGCCTGGAAAATATAACATTGAAATGGCTGAGCTCTTTAAAATACACAATAAAGCAGTTCTTTCATAAAAGGCTTCTAGTGATTTCCAAAGGCTGTCCCACGCCTACAACTACTGCTAGGAGTGAACACGGACACTCAGCACTGGTTCCCCAATGGTGACATAAGCCAGACCAACCCTATGGCCTTCTATCATAAAATAAACTAATTTTTGGATGAGAGGAGAGCAGAGAATATCAATTACCTCATCCTTAGCTGGGCTTTCAGCACCATTTCCCACAGTAAACTCTCATCCAGGTAGGGACACTAAGCCATAAAAATAATGCCTGTGCTCCCAGGCCAACTCCACGCTTCCCACAAGAGCAGGGTCCCCCTCAGCGCAGCCAGAGGGGCTGCTCCTCCTTGCTGTGCAGGAGGCAGCCCTTCACGCCAGGCAGAGCCACGGGTGTCCCCAGGGGCGCAGCGAGCCTGTCCTCGAGCCTGCCCGTGGCCACTGACCGCAGCCTGCCGCAGCACGGGCACAGCGGCCAGGCACGGGGGCTCAGTCGTTCATGTGAAACCATCAGCATGTACCAAATGCTGACATTTCAAGCGTCCGTGATAGAGAAAAGTAGCCTTAAATCTGGCAAAATTTTCGCCCCCTGCTGCGATTTGTCTTTACTTCCCACTTGTAAAATAAAAGGAATACATGAGCAAAATTAATGCAAGACACTCTTGTGAATCTAAAATAGGCTGAGGAATAACAAGGAGTTTTTGAAAGCCAAGGCCAGTGTTTGCCATCTGTTCTGAATTTACTGTGTTATTAAACTCATGAGGCAAAAAAGCCATTTTCATCAGTCCAAAAGGACAAAAGGGCCACTGGGGTAGAACGAAAGGATGACAGAGAGGGTTGGTAGACCTGAGAGGGATTCCTCCATGTATTCATATTGGTACCTGTGGGACAGACATGCATTTATTTCCCCAGAATGACTTTATGTATCATGGATAGTGACATATCATTCAGTAATCCTGCTCTGGGGGCTCTGTGTATTTAATACTCATCAGGATGGAGCCTTATAGCACCTGGATTGCTGATACTTTAGTTTACTGTCTGTTGGGCTGCTGTTTCTATGTACACACACTACAGTGAAATGTGCATTTCTCACCAGATGACATGCAATTTTGCAACAGCATACCACAGGTTTAAGCAAGGACACACATAAATAAGTATCTGCTACAGACACAACCTGGTTCTGTCCTCCGAGCTCAACCCATAAACATACTATTTTAGTAAGCTCCCTGGAAAAGCATTAGCATTTTTGTTCCTAGAGGACTCTGAAATGCATTTGCACTTTGCAATTACCTCTCACAATTAAACAAACCCTAATGATCTGATGTTTTAGAATTCATGAGACAGCTAGTACAAACACTAGTGTAAACCCCTGTGGCTCCACAAACCTCTATAGAGAGCTTCTGATCCCCTAAAACAAACTCAAGAAGCAGTCAGGGCCGCACAAGACCAGATACCAGCCCAGCGTGCTGATGGAATTAACTTCAGGAAAAAAATGAACATTTTGGCAGAATTGTATTGCTGAGAAGCTATGTGTTAATCTGTTCCATTTGATCTATGTTATGGAACTATGTAGATCTATACATTTACTTTTTATTTTGACTACCATGTTTTTTTCTTCTCATTTATGGAATCTATAGAACTCTTCTCATATCTTCCTTACCTTAATACCTTTTTCTACCTTGACTCCCTTAGCCAAGGCACTTTCATCTCTTTTGATACAGAGAAAAAAAAGCTTTTGTTCAAACTAGTAGAAAATACTTTTTTAATGTAACATAAAATAGTTTCCTTGAATTCAAAAGCTCTCCATGCTTTTGGATAACTCCCTTTCAGTCTCTTACTGCCTTAATATTTCAGAACACAGTCTGACACAAACAAACATAAATGAAAACTGTCACTCCTTCCAATTCCCTTTCATTTCTCTTGTTGACAGGGTCATGGGAAAGATATATGCTGTAAATGCTGAAACTACATTATAATGCTACATAGCTTTGCCAACCAAACATATAATTCACTTGGTAAATGAAGAGTTGTTGTAAACAGCTCCTAAACAACCCATCAGCTACAGTTGTCACATAAGGAGGCAAATACTCAGCTGCAGCCTGTATTTGGGACTGGATGCAAAGTCATCATTCAACAGCTGCAAATAGTTAACAAATTCAGAAAAAAAAAATATCAGCCTGTTCATAGCAAGTTGNAAATAGTTAACAAATTCAGAAAAAAAAATAGCCTGTTCATAGCAAGTTTTCCACAGGAAAAACAAGACTAAAATCACTGAAATGAAGAATCTGTAGAAGACAGGTTGGCTTGTTCTCTTGTTGAAATTACAGTGAGAAGGGGAAGAACGCCTGTAAGTTCCTCGGCAGCCCCAGTTGTCCTTGACTGGGTTGTAGTTTTAGTTTTTAGCCATCTCCAGTCATAAATGACCTTTCTGTCATTTACTGCTGTATTATCTCAGTTTACAGTAAGGAGGATGGATATAATAACAGACAGGACTCAAACTGCATGTGGGATGGCCAGATCTCCAGAAATAATTCCGTCAATGCTGGAGTAACTATTTTGGCTGGAGAACTCTTAAAACAGGGAATATTTTACTTCTCCCTGTTCATAAGGCAAGCAGTGCAACAGGGAATGAGGCTGTGCCAAATTTCATTGGTTTTGTGAAACCTGCTGCAAATAGTGATATAGCCTGTTCTGCAACCCATTTCACACGGCTATGACTTTTTTCTTTCCCCCTCTAAGACCACAACATCAATTAAGTGATATAGATAAGCTGAGCAGTAGTTTCTAATATGTGGTGATAATATGTTCTGCCCTAAAATATTCATGTGTTCAGTACACAAGTGTTCTTTAATACTGTGACTATGCCAATAGCACTTTGCTATGGTGAATATGTGTTGCTGCACTATGGAGTACATGATTTTCATCAGCCTCCTTCATCTGAACTATCTTTGTGTCACTGTTTATCAGCTCTGACCTCAAAACTCCCACAAGTTGGGGGATTATTTACAGACAGAATCACGTATCTACAAAGAAACCCATAATGAAATGAAGAATTATCCAGCAATTAGGGTTCTTGGTATTTAATATTATCCTTTAAAATGGTAATTTCCTGTGTGAAAACAAACCACTGAATTGTTTGTATTTCTTTGCATCCCTAAAGACTCAAACCAGATTTCTTCCTGAGGCAACTGTTTAAACAGAGGCTATCACAGTAGTCAGAACAAACATACAGGACCACAGAAGTCCTGTTCTCCTTTATAAGTGATCCATGTTAATAACGGATCTATGTTAATAAAAAAAAAAGAATAAAATACAGATTTTTTTTATCATCCCAGTTGCATCATCATATATGTTTCAATGCATTGATTCAAACTGAAAGAGAACACTATATTCTAGTGAAAGTGCACAAACTTTGAAATGTTTGGTTATATTTAGTTTTAGCATCATCTTGGAATATTGCGATTTAAAACTTTCATTAAAGTATTCCGTCATTAAAGCACACTGCTTTCAGCAAACATCGATTAGGGCATGGATAACAAGGTATTAGCAAGGGACCTGGATGGGTACCTGTGGAGGCAAGACTGAAGTTCAATGCTATTTACCAAGAATTGTTTATTATTTTGAGATTTGAACAAATCTATTGGTTTCGTCGTGGTTAGTATATTGGTGAATATTTATAACAGGTTGCTAAACGCTCAAGAACCAATTACTATCAACAGTGACAGCTAAGCGGTAATCCCTACGTAGTAGCCTGTAAGTTGTCACTATTTTAGGCTTGTTTTTCTAGAGAAGGGACACTCAAGCAACAAAGACGTTAATTCATTGTCTGCACTTTCCTCAGGAACTTTTAATCCTACTGGCCAGTTTCAATTAAATTGGAAAGTGGGGTGAACATCTTGAAGATAGATGATTTTTTACAAATTTCATTAAAATGGACAGCGAATTAGGACCCAGGAAGGGAACAGTAAACAGAACCCAATGAGGTATTCCATTGCACAGCCAACAAGCAAATCAGCAGAGGTTTAAGACCAAGATATCCAGCATATGTGCGTATGTGCTGCTGTTAGCTTGCAGGATGCTGTAGAGGAGGCAGAAGAGTCTAGAATTATTTTGCTGTTGATGATTATAAACATTAACTGGAACAGTTAATCTCTAGGAAACTGTACTTCATTTTAATGTCGCTGCTTGTATAAAAATTCTGCACTCTTTACATACTGCCCAGACTGTGTTAAGCAACCTATAAAGGGAAGAAAAATAGAGGCCTAAGAGGTCTATGTTTCAAAGATCTCTTAAGCTAAAAAATAACAGCAATATCATGGATATCATTGTCTGGGTTAGAATGAGATATACAACGAAAAAAGAGATCACCAGTGAAAGATCGCTAACTCCCACCTCTATTATAGGACAGTACGTTCTACTTCCTTTTTTTGTTTTTTCTCTCTACACCTTTTAATCTATTTTACACAAACAGCTCCAAAGCTTTCTAAAAGAAAAATAAATAAGTCAGCAAACTTTTCACTTCTCTTTTTTTCACTCTGTATAAATAAACTTGAACTTTGGCCACAGCAACTTGCACCTTGCTTGGCCTTCAGATAGAAGTCAGTCTCCCTGTCAGTCTCCCCAGCTCCTTCCAAGTTGACTTTTGCAGTCAGGAAACTGTCTAGATATTATGAGTGGTCAACTGAAAAAAAAAATTCAGGTAAAACACTGACGCCTTTTAGAGCTGTTACTAGTGGCATAGAACACTAGATTTTATTCATTTATTTATTTTAATTGAGTTTCAGGGGAAAAATGAGTAGCATTACATGACCAGTCTTGCCTTTTTGACAAGCATGAATTCCCGTGACTACAACAGGATGTTGCAGGAGCATGGGACTGGGTCCATGCAAATAATTAATACTATATAGTATTTTTTTTTGAATGGCTTCATATGGAAAACTCCTCAGAGATGGATACAGACCAAGATCACTTTCTCTTATTTAAGCAACAGTATAAACCACGTTCCAAAGCCTGCCATTTCTCCCACACCTCACAGGCCCACATTTATTCCCTTGTGTTCTTTAACTTATGTTGCTGCATTTAGGGATCTGCTGAGTTCAGGCAAAAGTCTTTCAAGGCAATGCTAGTTTTTCTCCAGGGAATATCTTTGCTATTTTAAAGTCTCCTTCACTACAGTCCTTGTGTTCTACATATGGGAACTGATTCTGAAGTTGGTCCGTGGGCATAACTCCCACCAGCATCGCAGGGACTATCACATGTAGTTCATATGCAGGATTGGCTGGCTACTCATAAGGAAAATGAGAAGTAGCCTGTATCTATTAGGGTTTTTTTTTAAATCCTGGACAACAGCCAAGAGTTGCTACTTTTGCTACTACAAATATTTCTATTACTACTGCTTTATTTGATCCATTCAATACTATTTAAAGATATAAGAGCCTGGAATATTTTAACAGCTCTTCCAAAGCAAGGTTTTCCTGATGTGAGGAAGCCTTATTTCTCACAGATGTGGCCAGTTAGTTTACCTAATGCGTCCCGCTCTATATACACAGCTTGTGCAACTTCTGAGAAAATTTGTGGAGAAAATGCATGAATCAGCTAAAATACTTTAAACTTACTGTTGGCATTCAGGTTCTCAAAATTTTGCTCCTGAACTAAAACAGCAGAGTTGTTAATAAAAACATTAGTTTTGACAAGGAAATAGAATAGCTCTTGGTATAAATAAAGCATATACATGTGGCTAGCTTTTTGGGAAGTAAGTCAAAGGGACTGCTAATGCTGTGAAAAGCCTGATTTGTTCATCTTCCACTTCTAATCCTGACAATATGAATTTGCTATGTCTCCCACCTAGTCTTGAAATATTCTGCATTCAGATTGTCCTCCTGCTGTTCTGGAGGGTTTTTTGTGGAGTTGCGCTAATGACTCACCAATACCCTCGCCTTCCTACCTAAACCAATCTGTTTCGTGCAGTGAAGTACTTGGCATGAGCTCAGAACTCACCCATTTCTGAGGAAGCTCTTAGTCCTATCTCTCATATTCAAATGCACCTCCGATGACACCCAGCTGCCTGCTCTGTCATCATGGGAAAGCGGTAGGGAAAGTAGTGATAAAAGGATTAGCTGATGTAAAAACCCCAGGGAGCAGCTGGCAAGCGTGGAGCATTCACACATGCTACCAGCAAGGCTGGGCCCCTGGAGAGAAACCATCTAGATACTGCTCTCCTGAAGGGCGGCAGTTAGCCTAGGGCTGCCATCCTTGCTTCCTCTGGGTTCGAGGGGAGAGAGGTAAGTTGTCCCAGAGCGGCAGATGCTTCCACTTGCCTTAGGAGATCTCATCCACCTCTCTGGAGGGACAGCGGATGCCTAACACAGACAGCTAAAATAAGTTACTACCCAAGTCTAGTGACTACTGTTAGGAAAAATAAAGCCTCTACCCAAGTCCCTTGATTTGCTTCTTTCTCTCAAGAGTGCAGCTTATTCAAAGATTTAACGTACACTCGCCGGCTTCCTGACAGAGCTCTCCGGGAAGGACATGGTGAACACAATTTTCTATTAACTGCTATACTTTAAAATATACTTTGTTTCCAAAATAGTCATTAACAGCTTCATTTTAATGGCTGTTGTTGTTTTNAGGGACAGCGGATGCCTAACACAGAGAGCTAAAATAAGTTACTACCCAAGTCTAGTGACTACTGTTAGGAAAAATAAAGCCTCTACCCAAGTCCCTTGATTTGCTTCTTTCTCTCAAGAGTGCAGCTTATTCAAAGATTTAACGTACACTCGCCGGCTTCCTGACAGAGCTCTCCGGGGAAGGACATTGTGAACACAATTTTCTATTAACTGCTATACTTTAAAATATACTTTGTTTCCAAAATAGTCATTAACAACTTCATTTTAATGGCTGTTGTTTTGTTTGTTTTTGCTATAAATATGCTTCATGTGTAATGGAGGAGTTCCCTAAACAGCATAAACACATAAAAAACTTGGTGCTCTTAACATTTTCAGTATGAATTAAAACAAAGGTCAAGTTAAAAAGCAAAATGAGTTGAGGGGAGGGACACTAGTGAAGTACAGAGAATGCATTTCATTGATTAAAGTGTCAAGTTGTCATCCCTCGGTCGCATGGACGTGCAGTGCACGGGTGTCCTGGGCAGGGACGGTGAGTACCTGCCCCGTTTCAGAGCGCATTAACCGCCCTTTGCGCTCACTGCTGCTGCTCAAAACCAGCCAGAAGCAACTCCAGCTAATAAACAGTCTCCCCCTCATCTTTGTAACCACAGAGATAAACACACATTTCAATACCTCTCAGATAAAATCTGCATATGCGCCCAGTTTGGCCTGTCCCTATTCCCTGCACTGTTTATAAGGGAATATAGGGATTTTTTTTTAAAGAACCTGGATAGTCCAATATTTGGCTGATTATCCATGAACAGTTTCTTCCAGACTCAATATTAATGGATTAGGTTAGAAATACCTTTTCTTACAATTAACACAAAACAATGACTCAGAAAAAAAACATCCCAAATGAGCACAGCTCCCAAACACGCGCAGGACAGGGCAGGGAGATAGGGATCATTAGCAGCCGAGTGGGGCAGCAAAAAAATGGCCTTGTGTACTGTGAACTGTGTACAGAGAAAAATGTATACTCTAGATTGTGTCTCAGTTTATACTATTTAACAACCTAATTTTGACTCAGTTAAGTCGGTCTAAGGAAGTATTAATATAAATTTTCATTTTGTTTAGATTTTCCAGGCCCTGATTCTTCTCATGCAACATCACATGTCAGAGAGCCAAACGCCGAATGAAACAATCCGTGTAAAAGTGTTTCTTCACAAGAGCTATTTTCAGCATCTGGTGAATTACGAGGAGGTTAATGACCAAAGGGGACAGTACGCAACCAGCAAGAGCACGCAGAAGGGGAGCTTGCCCTGCTGAGACACCTGACGGAGCGCTGAAGCTGCTCCCTCACGAGCCCTTCTCCAGCACCGCAACCCGGGCAGGAGCACAACCTTGGCCAGCGCCAACAGGGCGCTGCTCGGGGGGCCGCCGTACCGCACCGCACCGCACCGCACCGCTCCGCCCCGGAGCCGCCTTTGCGGCGCTCCCTTCCCACATCTGCTGTGGTAGCGGGAGCTGCAGCCGTATTTTCAAGGAGCTTTGCAAGTTTTCTAGCCTAAAATGCAGAAAGAATTTCCTAGGCCAGTCATATTTTTCAGAGTTGTTGCTGTTTCTGAAAACATTGCAGTGCTCTTGCTTGCTCTCCCTTCTACCACACTGATGCCTGAATGTAATTTGCATCTTTAGCCTCAGTTTTACAAACATGTGGTAGAATACACCAATGTAGACTCCTGTTTGCATGCTTCTAGTTGCCTACTTTCAGGAGAAAACCATTTGGGCTGATATGCAGGAGGCAGATGGTATCAGCAACTGTCCCCTCGGCCAACATAAAGCTGTTGTCCTAGAAAATGCTGGTCCAGTTTTGTTGCTACATTTCTTTCTCATACATTAAGTGTTAAGGGACACTATATATGTGTGATATTTTCTTATCACACATCTCTCCAGATTTTTTTTTGTTCAGAGTCATTTCCTCCATCTCTTCCCTCACAAACTTAGGAGTCAGGCTGCTTTTGCCCCAGAGATGTCCACGCCTTCCGTGTCTCAGCACTGACCCCTATGGGTAGCACCAGAACCAGCCAATGGGCACGAGCAGGACCCTAGGAGAGCCTGGCTGAATCCCAAGGGTTCTGCGCGGCTCCCTTGACGCTCTTCAGGATGCACCGCTCTCCCTCTTTGACTCCCTCTCTTACTTACATACATACATTCATGCCAGCTCGTCCCTTAGCTGGTTAGAAATAATGTGTCCTTGGGATGTTGTGAGAAAATTAATTACTTTTCTATGCCATAGATACCCAAATGGCAAAGACAGAACTCAAGGGTTTCTGCTCAAAATTCTACAGCTTGCCGCCCTATTTTATAGCAGCTGACCTAGAAGAATTTATCTTTGATGAATCATTTGAAAAATGAGTACCAACTAGTTAGAAGAAAATCTACTATGTTTGCAGCGATAGGTTGCATGTTGCTTGGAAGATTAAAAATATACAAAATTTGAGCAAAAACTTTGAAAGAAAAATGTCTGGGCATCACTGGGATTCTGTAGCAGAACAATAACCATTTTCATTGTCAGAAGTCCCCTTTCATGACAGAAACAACAAATCTCCTTTTAGCTTTTGCCATTGGCAATGAAAAAAAATGGCATTTTTCAAATAAATATGCACAAAATGGCCACATTGCGGTCTGACCCAAAATCTGAGGCAGATTTGAATCTACATTTTTGAAAGACTTCCAGCTACATCTGAATTGATATTCCTAAAATACTCAGTTTGGAGGGGAAAAAAATCTACCACAGTTTCAAAGCAAGTGTTGTGTGTATTGATTTAGTTGTAGGGAAAAAAAGAGTTTTTAAGAAACAGCAATCACTGATGCACTGATGTCAGCCTAGTAGTGAAGACACACTGTCAAAATAGCACTGTTATGACCTTTCAGAATTCAACAATTAATTGTATTTGTGTGAATTTATTTCTCTCATGTAGCTAACAAACTCTTACACAGCTTCAAACACTACAACCAAAGCTTGAAGACAAAAGTTACCATCCCTAAAATTTTCACTTAGCTGCCTGCTTCTCCAGATTCAGTCATACAGCCCCATAGAGTTTCAGTACCATCTGGTCAAGACTTCTGAATAAAGTGGACTGAAATCTGAGTTAGGAAGTTTAAATGGAGTTTAATTAACTAAAGCATCTGAAAATAAGTTGTTATACAGATGACATTAAGCATATATTATATCCCACTGACAGCAAAAACATCTATAAAGCTAATTGCTTTTCGCTGAGCCGACAGTGAGAAAGAAAAGGAAAGAAAGAACCAATGCCACTTCCGTTGGAGAGCCAAGTACTCCAGAAACACAAAGTCAGAGGTTATTTATATCAAGAAACTTTCGTAGATAAGAAAAAAGAAATGAGTCACGGTGACACAACATGATGGAATTTCATCCAGCTGTTTGTGTCCTATGGCAACCCAAGATAAGCAATATCAGAAAAATAAATTAGGAAATCCAGATGGCAGTAAATATTGCTCCCATCAATAACAACAAATGCCAAAAATATTCTGACACAAACACTTTACTGCGTTTATGTGTACTTTAAAGTTAAAAGTTTTATAAGAATAATTTGATCTCCTTTTTAAACTACTCTTTATGTTATTCCTGTTCTTTCCTATATTTGTATTACTTTTCCTTTGGTAGATTAGGTAACATATGTTGGTACATGATTTATTTTAAAATAAATCCCCAAACTTAATGGCCTTAAAATTCTACGAGAGCACCAACTATTTTAATGTTATTTCTCTTCTAGCTTGCTGTCAGTAAACAAATTATCTTCTTGTAGAGTGGTAATAGTAATTTTGTAGCACCATTCTGGAATGAAAATACTTTAATAGATATTTTGATCATTTTTAGAACTCTATGGAGCCCTCTAACTATCTGTCTGGAATACATAGTTTACCTCAAATTTTTGAGAAACTAAGGAAATATTTTTTCTTGTGAAAGTTGAAAAGTGCAAACTATACTGAAAACTAATGACTCCATGAAAATTGGAATTCTCAGTTTTATAAAATCCTATTTAGTCAGCATTTTAATATGAAAACAAAAACCAGCTCCTACCAAATTCAAAATTAACAATGTCTTTCATTATGGAATGGAAGAAAGTTCCTTTTTTACCAACTCCTGGAAAAGTATACACTCAGTTAAGAAGGTATCTTTTCATATTTACTTCAAAAACAGCACTAAGTATTTTTTTCCATGCTATGTTTTTCAAGTACTTTTTTGTATGATTTTGTTAGCATGAAAATTAGAGGACAATGAGCAATTATGAAAGAATTCGGGAATGCACAGGAAAAACAAACAAAAAAAAGAGCTACAGAGCTAACCTCAACTCTGATGTTCCCCAACATGTAGCTATTTAACTTTGTAACCTTAACACCTTATGGGCAAGAAGGATTTATGCATAAAAAATGAGTTGATTAGTAGCTAACCTGTGAATATTTCCTGTTCTTCCAAGCACAAAAATAAACTGCTTTCTTTCTTATCCATCATGTAAGCCTCTTATTTAAAGCAGCAAAAAGGCATGAAGAGGTGCTTAGGTGTCACACGAGTTCTCAGAGCAGGGTGGGCATTTCTTGATGTAAAAATTCAGTGTATGGAAAGATAACCTGTACCTGTATACCCTTGGTTTCACTACAATGTGAGGAACATACTGCTGCCCTAAAATCCAATGGCTGCAGGAGACCTAGGCGCACCTGGTAGTTACTGTGAAATATTACTGCCAAAAGCCAAAAGACTTTCGGTGAGGCCATCAAAGTTAACCTGCTCTGCAAGCTGCTAGGAAACAAGACACTTTGCTGCTCCCAGTGGCAACATGTTTGCATCCCCATTTAAAGACAGGTGAAATAATAAACCTCAAACTGGCAAAACTGACCAATTACACCTGCATTTCCACCACTTGTTTCAAAAGTATATCAAACACAGAAATAATTGTAGGCTTAACATCTTTTGTGTTGGTAATTTTCTTAACTTTCACCTATACCTGAAATACATAAGGCTGAGAACTGGCCAGCGACAGCAAGCAGTGCTTTACCAATAGCCTTAAAAGTCTAGGACATGCCAGTCGAGGTCCTTGTCACCACAGCCACATGTGTGTACCCCAAAGTGTGACTCTTCAGATGCAGCCACAGAACATGCCACATGCTGGTTATTTATCAAGTGCTGCTCTTAGAAAAAACATTAAAGATGGCCCTAAGGAAACGCACAAACTGGGCAGCCAAGGGGTCCACGAAGTTTTTAAGAGGATCCAGTCGAAACTGATCCAGTTTTTATGACTTTTGGATATAAAGCAAGTTTAACTAAAGGATATTCCCAAGGACAGGCCATGATTTCTGGCGGTACAAGTCCACAGGGCCCTACTTGCAGTCAGCTGAAACATGCTGATGTGTGTACAGTGTGTACAGGAGAGGTTGGCTGCCCACAGCCTGATGTTTCTGTCCCATGGGTATTTCCTCCATCCAGATAGAACTGGTGTCTAACAGAAATCTTCTTTGCTATATAGTTAACTTTGCAGGAGGAAATGTGAAGTATTTTGTAAAATATATATTTTTAAAAAATCCTAATATGAGAATGCATAACTAATTTCCTGCCTTTCCCAGAAGGTTATTTTGTATCTGCAGTTTTTGGAACATATTTATCTCACAAAATTAATGCCAGAATACTAACCACTTGCACGTAACAAACTGTAGGATGTCCGTATGTTACCTCCTACAGCATTTTCAAGTAGACTGAAGAACATTTTCTAAAATCGCATCAACTCTGCACAAGAAATATTACTTCCTATCACAAATTCCTGCCTTTACAAGAACAAACTTTACTTGCCTAAGCATACAGACTAGTGCATTTAATCCATATATTCTGATGGCATCAGGATGTGCTGACATAGGACATCTCATGCAAAGGAATCTAAGGGCAAAATTATCAGTGTCATGGCTTTTCAAACTCTGTTTGGGGGATACAGGCAACCAGAATGAAGGCAGAAAGGTTTTCATAGCCTCCACTTAATGTAAAAGGGTAACACACCTCAGAACAAGCCTGTGGATCAAGAAGATGCATGCAAGTGTACGAAGACTAGAAGAGCGCCGAAGGCTGAGACATCCAGCTGAGTATTATCTACTGCCTTGTGTAAACACCCTCCTGAGAGAAGTTCCAAGCGCTACAGTGCTGACCTGCCTTTCCATTGCAGCTACCTATAGTCCAATTCTGCTGACATTTTCAGGCAGGTACAACAGAGCAGATGCACCAGAAGCATATGAGAGACCTATACACACACACATTTCAGTACTTTTCTTTGCTGAACTTAGATTGCTATCTGGAATATTTGGCAGCAAAGACAGTATCAATGAGAGCCAGGTCACTGTAGCATGAGTGCAACTGGCTCCAGCCAAAGGGAAACTGTTCCAATTTCTCTGGCTTCTTTCTAAATTGCTTTTGACATCTCATGAAGGAAATATAAGCAGAATCTCTGTTGTTTTATTTCAAATACTGGGGGCAGAAAAGGAGGGAAGATTTCTCACCTGTTGCTTCTTACTGACTTAAAGTCAAGAAGAACAGTCTCCTCAGGATCCATCTTTTCTCGTTTCTCATGCCTCAAAGGCAGCCAAAGGCCCAGCATAAAGGCTCGAGCCCTGCATAAATGGGTTGTTGAGCGGAACAGTGTTGTGAATAGGCCTCAGAGTCAGTGAATTACGACAGTTTATTGGTATTTTGTCCACCAAGGAGACATGAGCTTAGCACTAACACAGTAAAAGATCAACAAACAAAAAGCCCATCAGAGGCATAATGCAGAAGTATCATAAGAGGTTTTGGAGATCAAGGTATCTAAAACTATTAGCAAGTCTTAAATTGCTAATTTACTTAAATTGTTCTTTACCATTACACTAGCAACAAATAACACTGCGCTGAGGAATTTTAAGTGGCCAGACAACGTTCTTGCTTCTCAAACAGGAGCCTATTTCATTCTTTACAATGGTTCTGCTTAGTTTTCACCTGTGCAACTTTAAGTGAAATTTTACACTATTGCAGACTGTGTTGGGTACATGTTTAGATCACTGTGCTTCTCTAGCTTGGGCCTCACTATCCCTTCCACAGCATCTGCATCAGCTGCCTTGAAAGAAGAGCAAGGCATACAGGGAGGGTTCAGTTCATCTGAAGTCTAGGTGTCAAGCCCATACAAGTCTTCCACTTCATAATCAGTGGAAAGAGGCAGAAACACCCAGAAAGCCTTTCCTTCCATCTTAGGTACTTACCTTTGGAGGAGAGAGTCATTAGCGGCAGGTGTCCATCTCTCCACACCGTGTAGAAGAGTTATCCAGACAACTGGATTAGATGGCTAACTTTCAGTTGCTTAAAGCTAGATGTGATAAATCCTACTTGCAATGCAATTTCCTATACCACCAATAAACTACCTCTTTTTTTTTCCCTCTGTTTTCATCTTTTCTCCAGAATACATCCCATTTGTCCTGTGCTGCAGTGAGCAGATAATACATTGCCTAGCAAATCTGTTTTTAAGGGACTACGCTGTTCCAGCAGATCAGTGGCACCGGTGACCACCAAGCATATAACTGGCCGTATCGAAGTCCAATATCCATCTGATTAAAATTGCTAGGTCCAATAAAGGATCTCTAAACTTTCTTTTCAGATGATGTTTTCATGTTTCCAAATGACTCCCAGAAAGAACTTGTTTGAACTCAATTTGAGCCTTCATATTGCTGTACTGAGATTCTTTAGTGAGTTTGCCTCTTTGTACTAGCAGTGCTGTCCCTTTACAAATTCCTGAGATACAGAAGGAGTTATTTTTGGTTGGTAGAACCCACTGTGGAAAATGGTGGTTGTGTCTCTGTTCTTCCCCAAAAGAGACTATTTAATGAATAACCACAAGTGTCTTTGCCTTAGCATCCATGACATCTTTAACCTTTAGGAGACTGCAAATAATTGTTGTTCTTCCTGGCATGGAGATTTCTGTACAGAATGCCCATTATTATTAGGAGTTCTTCTTATTATGTTGTTTTCTGCCTTATAGAGCAGTGGGAACTCTCAACTCTCTAAAAACTGCAAGAGAAGAAAAGGCAGAACAAATGTCACATATTTGCTATATCAACTCATAAAACCACAACACAGACAAGAAATGGGTTTGAGCCAAAAAGGTTGGAGCCACATCCCGATCCGAGTCCTCCCACAGGATAAGCAGACTGAGATCCTCTGTTCTGGTCTGGATTCAATTCTATTGTAGATGGAAATCATTTATACTGATTAAGAAAAGACTTGCCAGAAAAACACAACAATGATGCTGAGTTTGAATTTGCTATCATGTCTTTCCAAGTCCATAATGTATCTAAAAACATGCAAAGCTCACTGCACTGCTTGCAAGGAAATCTCTGGGGCAGAAAGTAGGAATGGGCAGACTTCTCCCATTGCTATCCAGCTCCTTTGCTATCCAATGAGATGACAAACCAAGTCATTTACACAACCCTCCACGTTGCTCGTGCCCTAAATTTTGTTTTCTTGACCCCATGCTATGCCTGATGCTCAAACTGAAGTCCTGGCTGCCGATGGTGTGTGGATTACCATTTTATAGCCTCTGACTGTTCCTCCTCCAGCCAGACAGCCGGTCATTGGTTACAGCTGCTCTGTTTTGTTCCTCTTAGACTTTGAAGCTTGGGAAGAAGAATGACTTTGTATGTTCAGCCTCCTCCTTGATGCATTTAGAGCAACTCCAGGCAGTTCTGAATTGCATCACCCTCCATCACGAGGGCTTACACGAGGGCTCCTGCAGCCATCTTTGGAGAGGTGGCAGGTGGCTATCTCACTTTTAGACCTTTTCTCCAAGAGAAAAATATTTTTCATATCATATTGACCATTAAATATCCATCTTTCTTAAAATTTGCTTGTGCTTATTAAGAAGTTCCATATGTGAGATCCATAAAGACTTTCTTGGATGGAAGCTGATATTCTAGAAGACAGACTAGGTTAGAAGTTTTATTTTCTCATGAAGCTCTTTCTCCTGGTATCAACTGCTTGCTTTAGCACAAGTGAGTTGGGTTGGGATAACAGAGGAGCCAAGAGCAGAACCTGGAGGCTCTCATACCTGAAGGTTAAATCCTACCTCTGACAAGCAGGCATTTTCTCCCGGCACTGAGGAAATAGTAATACTGAGATCCTCTGGGATACCGCAAACCCCAGAGCTAAAACACTTTAAGTCTTTGGCTCAGAAAAGTCAATAGTAAATGAGGACAAATGTAGGTTTTTGTTTGTTTGTTTTGTTTTCCCAGCAAATATTTACTCACTTTCTAAAACAAAAGAAGTGTTTAGTTCTACCACTGGGTATGTTGTCACCGGATGATGTCAGAGAATTTTACAAATGCTTTCTGTAGCTTTTTCACAGTTTTTAGTCCACATGTAGGAGTACTCCATTAATGAAGACCCAGACCACTATATCTGACTGGGCCCCCTAAAACATCTGGCATTACTACAAGGAACACTCACAGTAAATGAAGCTATAACCAAGAGGCTCCAGCACTAACTTGATATTTTACATTACACTGCTCTTAAAAACTGAAGGATTGCAATGCACTGGTTATTCCCACAACTACTAATTCAGAGAAACACAAACTCCTGCCTTGAGTTACTAATATAGAGAAATGAATATTCCCTTCATTCATCTTTCCACCTCCATATTAAGCCAAGAAGTTAAATCCACATGCAAACTGTAGTATTGATGGTGTGTTTTACTTTCCACTGTCCAGTCTATACGAAAAGAAAAAACAGTGAAAATTGCAGGAGCCAAGATCTATTACAAAGCAAAGCGTACTTTGGCATACTTATTTATATGAGTACCTTCTTTTCAGAATACATCCCAATGGAAAGATTAGGGATTCACCTGGTATTATAGTCTGATTTAATAAAGGAAATAATGTTTAAATATATCACAAAAATACACACTTCATTCTTCTACGTGCTTACGAATACAATGCTAAGCTTTGAAAAAAAATATTTAGGTTGCTGGAAATATCCTATATTTCCCCTCTCAAAAATTTTACAAATGCTTTCTGTAACTTTTTTGGTGTTAAGATGTGGCTTGACTGATAGTGGTACTTCTCCAGCCACCCTTCTGTTTGAGACACAGGATGCATATGAGGGAGCGATAAACACTACATGGAGATGTTTATGGCAAAAAGGCACTACTGCGAGCAGATGCTGCTCATCAATAGATTTTCCAAAGCCAGGAGGCCTGACAAAATATTAGTCTGGCTCATGTACACACTGGAATTTACTGAGCCAAGAAACAGTTGGGATTTCTCGAAATTCTTGTGAGAACTTTTCCTCAACCTCATGATGTTGATTGTCCTCAAGGAAACCTGTAACCTCATCGCCTTTTTTTAATGGTAGTGTAGATATTCATGTCTTAGAAGCGCAAGTTGTCACAAGGGCTGAGGTTAGATTGCACATGTCAAAGCAGAACGTGGAAAATATTTACATGTTCTATTAACAATGGTTTCAAAGAAAAGGAAGAAAGAAAGAAAGAAAGAAAGAAAAGACACTAGCAAGCCAAACCTTTTAAAAGAAAAACAAACAGCTACTATGGCAATTGCAATGATCCATAACATGCAATTAGTTTGATTGTTTTTATCTTCTGCCCCACAAAAGTGACAACCCTTCAGCCCACCAACATTGTAAAGACTGGAAGTCAAATCTGATCGGAAAACTGTCAACAAGCAGGCTATGATTTTCACTCTACTAACTTCCACCACACATAAGGGAATCAAATCCACCTTGCCCAGTCAGTCAGCCTACCGCAACCCTGCTGCATCTCTGAGGACTGTGAATCATCCTGCTCTTTTCTCTACTCCTCCCACATGCAAAGTCTCGAAGGAGGCGGCTCATCCCTGCCCGCAAGGAGGGCTGCAGCGATGCCCCCGTGAGCGCGTGCAGCGCTGCGCTGCCGCAGAGCCGCGGAGCGGCACGAGGCCCCGCGGAGCCGGCCGGGGAGCCGCCACCAAGCCCTGTGCAGTAGCACACAACATCCTGTCTTCTGTAACATGCTTTTTCTGTCCTTCAGCAAAAAAACAATCAGAAGTCGAGTTCAAAACATGCGAGCTTTCCAATAATGTTTATCATGCCAAGTTCAGTGACTCTGTTGCTTTCTGGAAACAGTTCCAGATCACTGGAAAATGTTTCTGCAATTATAGCAGAGCAGTGAGAAAGACCAGCTGATGGGCTTTTTCAATTAAAAAAAAAATTGAACATACCATACAATCATGACAAAATAACTGTGTTGATACGATCAATTTATATTTCTAATGCAGTCACAGGCTCTTGTCTATACACATCTGTAAATCAGTCAGGAATTGATTCAATAAGCTGTAAGACGCAGAGATGGTAGAACTGCCTAACCCTGCACAGTAACAGCACCAACTATGACAGAATTATTGAAAAATAAGGTGTTTTCCCAGGTTTTAGCAGGTAGATTAAGCAGGGTTTGAGCTCAGAGCAGGGATTATAAGAGACAAATCTCTTAGCCCTGTAAGAGCCACGATCAGAAAACATTATCAAGGGGTTAGACAGTTCCCATTGGGCTCCTATTCCATTTTTCTTTCATACCTTTCATAACCTCCAATGTGGCTAATCGTGAACCACTAACCTGGAACTCCAGGGCACTAGCATTAAAAGAAGGCAAAGTTAAATTATTTTAGACTGTTTGTAGTTATGTAAACCACACTTCAGTCCAAGGAGGGGGATGCATTCTTATTTCCAGGCTTGTAATAAAAGTAGGCTTGAATGTACATGGACTATAGGATTAAGAAGTCAAAAAGTAACATCAGAAGCAGATAAGACTTTGGATGATGATGGGAAGAAGACATAACAAATGACTTAGTGTGGATCTTTGAAAATAAAGATTTTCAAATATCCCTTCAAAAGATGCTTTAATTGAAAGAGTATTTGGCTCTGCAACATTTAAGTAAATCAGAAAAGTTACTTCTGGAAAACAATTTATAAAATCTGCTTCTTTAATTTTGTGGGAAGGAACATTTTTGGCAGGCAGAAGGATGTTAGGGGTTTAGGGAGGGTTTTTCAGTCATTGGGCTGGTGAAAAACATCCTGCTTTGAGAAAGATCAGTTTGCTGGGTTCATTTTTGCTTTCCAAAGGCTAGTCCCTACTCAAGGGAGTTCAGAACTTCAGGGTTCTGTTGAGCTTTAGGAAATGCTTGATTTTTTTTTAATATGTAGTATGATGTCCTAAAGGGGACAAAATGAATGATTCCAATATTATAGTGACAGACTGAACAAGTGTCTTGTGACCCACTAATGGAATAACTGTGATCTAGCAAGTCTTTTTCCATCTGTCATTTCTATGACTCTTGCATTTCCCATGTAATGGAGTTGAAATGTTCCATCTTGCTGTCATACAGTGAGAATGTAAGCCACAAATAAGTTGGTTAGCTCTTTGGGGAGCTAATTCAAGACTTTGTGCTGAAGACTTGCATTAATCCCTTCTCTTTGGGAAAGCCACTTATATGACACAAATAGAAAAATATTCTTCCCTCCTGGATATAAAACAGTGTCATTTAAATTATATGTATCAGAATGAAATAACAGTAATTAATCTTTCATAGTTTCTTATCCTACTTATCCTTGAATGGATTTCTCAGTGAGTTCATCATCTCCCAGCTGTCTTCTCTTCAGTGAAGTACCTCGTTAATACTCAGGCATAATGCTGCAGCTGAATAGTCAGGAGCACAGCTGGGATGTACATGTTAACTTGTATGAAATAAGATTGTCATATTCATCTCTAACATACACATTTAACATTACGAAGCCAAAATCCTTGGTACTGGTCTTTGTAGGAGGGAAGTTAGCTTCTACAAAAAATACTGTCATACTTGACTTACTGTGAGCATTACTCAGAAGTTAAACTTATGTAAAGGCATTTAGGTTTTTAAGGGCTGAGAAATAGCAGTAACTTGCTATACGCTTCCCTAGTCCACTTAAAGTGACAGACAGAGAGAAATTAATGGATATTTCAGGATCTGAACTTTTACACTGGAGTCTCATTGATCAGTGACAGCCTTAGATTTTATTTAAAAATGAGCAGACACATTCCATAGTTTGGTTAACAAAAAAGGTATCTGGAGCTAACACAAAGGATACGACAAAAGCTGTGAAGGAAAGGCGCGATAAGCAACATTTCAGAGCAGCATGACAGAATGTGTAAGGCTTCAGCCAATGTTTGGGGAGGACAACACCTTACTAATGATTTGCTAGGCATCCATAATAGCTGTATTTGCTTACACTATATAAATAAGAGGAAAATGAAGAGACAGGCCACCACCTGCAATGCTGTCAGCGCAGGTGTCACTTCCATGGATCCCTCTGCATTCACGCAGGGGTCAGCAGCAGTGAGCTCCACCGCCCTGCACACATGTGCCTTGGTTCCCATTGCAACGCGCTGCCTGCAGAAACTTTCCTTCTTGCTCGAGAGTCCTCTCTTGTCCCGGCACCTGGAACTGGTGCTGGGGCAGATGGAGCAGGCTGTATTTCACCTACAGAATGACTTATTTCACTGGGACCCTTGTTCCCTTCACCAAAATATTTTTCTCTCTTTCAGCTCATCACAGCAAAAAACAAATTCTGAAACCAATTTTCTGTTACCTTAGCAGAAAGGACTAGCAGATTTTACTGAAATAGAATATGAGCTGTTGATGATAAAAATGTTAAACCAATAGAAGGAAATAGCAAATGAGAGACACCTCAATCAAGTCAATTGAACTTAAGGTTAAAGTAGTTCAGGAAGAGTCAGAGCTCTTCCATTCTCTCCAGTCAAGGATTTTTGCAAGTTTAATACCAAGGATTGTTGCCCTATATTGTTGCCAGATGCCCTAGAATGTAGCAGTTACTTGGAAAAGGACAACACTAAAACCATGCTGTGTAATCCTATATATTTTGTAATCTTTATTTGCCTCATTCTCTTACAAGCATCTTGGCTGAGAACCATTATTTTGCAAATGCCAGATGCACTAAATCTCACAGCATGCTTGCATGCACTCCCAGAGTTGTTTTTCCTCAGGAGGCAAACACTGTAAGATTTAGTAAACAAGCACTCTGCAAACTGAAAATACCACACAATTTTGCCTCCTAATTCACACACCCAGGACTAAAATTAATTGGAGACACCAGCTCTTAATTAGCTGCTTTGGACAAGGCAAGAATGGGTTAGGTGTGATTTTCTTGTTTATAATGAAGGGTTTTTTTTTTTTTTTTTTTTTAAGTGATTTCTGTATTCCTTAGCTTTCCCTGTAATATGAACAATGACAGTGCTACTCAACAGGACATACTCTACGTATGTTGTAGATAAATATTGTTTAAGGCAAAAAGGGGAGGAATTTGGTCCAAAGACAAGAATGCCTCCGAACTTTAGGAAAGGTTGAATCAGGAGCTGACATTTACAGTTTAGACTCACTTCTGGAACAAACAGCCCTTCTATGCGCACTGTAGCAAAAGAATGAGTGAATCACTAGAAGGACCAGCCTGAAAAAAAGTCAGTTCCTTCATCTGAGAGCTGGAAGTGGAGGTTCACTCAGGAGTCTGTCAGAGAGTGAAGTCCTGATTAAAAGCTCATCGAAGCTGGGGAAGATTTCTTGCAGCAGTGAGTAGCTCAGAAACCAGACAAATTCCTCTTCATTCTTCAGAAAATCCTAACCTTCCTTGCCGACATCAGTTAGGAGACATGTCAGCTACAATTTGACCAAAGCTCTGGGAGACTCCAGCCCTCCTCCCCTAATCTCCATTTTTTTCCCTCAGTGTTGATTTTCCCTCCTGTTTTTTAGACTTTTCTTTGGTAATTTTATTTGTGTTTAAAACATTCCAGGATTGCAATCATTCCACATTTTTGCCTTGAAGACATTTAAAAACAAAGACATGTTAATAAGTTTCATACTCAAACGGGTTATATGAGGAAATCATGGGGAAAACTGTAGCAGCGATACAAAAAATGCTGTGTGAAAAATCCATTGGGTAAGACTGTCAGATTCTACAAATATCCCAAAATCATTCTTTAAAGTAACACTTTTATCCAGCAGCCACTCACAACTGGGAAGTTCAGAGGCCCATTACAAGCCTGCCAAGAGTACTGTGGTCACAGTCAAATCCAAATAGCCTCTGAGCAAAAAAAAAAAATCTGCATTGGGACAAAAAGAAATAATTTTGGTTTTGATGACATTTGGAGGGAGGAGAGTGAAAGGAATTTCAGTGAACTGACAGTTACCATCTACTATGCTACAAATCAGTATTTTCCAAGATTAAAAAAAAAAAGATAAGGCTCTTATTGCAAGTGACCATTTTGAGGGAGGGCCCATTTGTGAATCTAAAAATCTAACTTTAAATCAGCTTATACATTACAGCTCTCAGTGTAAACATTCAAGGGCATTAGGGAAGAGACGTGAGATCTTGACTCTGAACTGTGGTCTTTAGTATGGTTTTGCATGCAAAAGAAAGGACTGAGAGACACACACACTAAGGGCACAAACGATTCAGCCAAAGGATTAATTTAAACCGCCATCCAGGAAAGAAATGGGGCAAATTAGCCTTCTTGTTTCTGCTGTTGCTATTGGAACCTCCACCCTGCCCTCACCATAATAAGAGCGGCTAGTGATCTGCTCTTCAGTGATGTCCTCCAGGCAGGAGCTGGGAGCAGCCAGAACAAGAGAGACTCACCTGAAAAAAAGAGCTCTACGCTCATCTCTGCCATCCTGAAGAATTTTGCCCATTTTTCAAGCCAGGATGGCTTGAAGTGAAATCGTATTTTGCTCTTTGAGCCCAGTTTGACTACACTTTGAGATCTCTGATGGTGTCTATCACCAAATGGAGATGGCAGTTATCTCAGGTAGGCCATGCTGCTTTTGCAGGAGTCTTCAGCCCTTTTCTGGCTCAGATTCTTCCAGCAACAGTTTTTACCCCTGCCATTTCCTATGCAGGGTAACAGTCGCAGTGTTTTTATGCCTACTACTCCTGCCAGGCCATTGCACTCTTGTGACATTTGTACTGCACTCAGTTCAGGCTCAGTGACTCCTGCAAGGTAAACAAGGTCATAGAAAATAAGCTAAAGAGCTCAGCAACAAATCCAAGAACAATCCTACTATCAGAGCTGTTCCTTCACAGTGAAAAGGAAAGGAAAGCAGGTGGGTGGAGGTCAGAAGCAAGCAGGAACACCCGATGGACACCATCCTGCTGTCACATGCTCGTGGGGCTTGCTGTGCTGCCAAGATTCGAGGTGTGTGCAGGGAGGGTGTGCATGTGGGTGGGTGACTGCACACCCAGTGAAGGGTTTTGGAAAATGATCTTGTGAAAACTCTGGTGAATGCATCAACAAAAGCATGGAAATCCTGGAAGCCACAGAATTGTATGCATTGAAAAAAAAGAGACCCCAGGGCTGAATTCCTCCTTTTTTTTTTTTTGGAAATCACTGGCCATGAGATCTTTGCAAACAGATAAATATACACTGACACTCATTATTTCCATCTAAGCTGAGGAAGGCCAAAGAAGTTGCAAAAGGCACCATAACAACCTTGCTTGGGTATAGGGTACAATTCCAATAATTTACATTCATGACAAACACTCACATGAAAGTTCCATCATGCTTGGAAATTAAAAGTGGGTTCCTAAACACTATATAGATTCTTTATAGATTCTATACCTGGCTTTCCATGAAAGTAGTGAAGGCAAAACCCCCTTATTCTTAGCGCAGAGCTTGGCCAATTAAACAAAGGTCCTTAATGATACACTTCCAGCAATAGTCAGGAAGTAGACTCTTAGGAAGCTACTTCCAGATACATGGAGACACTCAAAGGTGTTGAAATCCCATGAATTTGGAGCATGATCAGGGCTATCGTTTTCTACTCTTCCATGGAAGGGTGCCCTCCATACAGGTTGTCACCAAAAGCAATTCAAGAGTTCACAGAGAAAGGCAGCGCTCAAGGTTAGTGTAACGCTCTGGACCACAGGGCCAAAATTGTCTACAAGATCTTTGGAGCCTAAGTCCCCATTTTCAGAAAATATTTTCACCTTCAGCTTTCCCATTGACTTGCAACAAAGCATTTATCAAATGCTTTAAGTCACATTAGGACATCAGTGTGAAAAAATATCACTAAAGAACAAGGCAGTGTGAGCTCTGAAGTTAGAATTTTCTTTAATATCAAAGGTACATGTTAAAAAAATGGACCAAGTTTCAATCACACAAATCTTTTGCAAGTCTAAGGCACTCTAGGCATTTTGAAGTATATCATCCCTATTAATTTTCCTCATTTCATGTATTTCCATTAATTTTAATAGGGTACAAACTTCTGACCCAAATGAAAATGGGCTTTTATTTAGTATTATGTTCTCAGAGGAAAGCTTATTTTTCTATCTTGCTCAATTTCCTAACTGCAACAAAACCCAATTAATGACCAAATCTGTGCCAAAAAGCTTTTTTTTTTTTTGCAGAAAACCTGTGAAGTGCTTCACATAACTGCAAAGAGTTTTGCCCACAACTCCAAACAAAGACTAGCAGCTACATTTTCCTCTCAAAGGAATTATCAGAGGGAATGTCAGATTCTGGAGACCCTTCAGAAGCTCACAGAAAAGGAGACCACCAGAGGAAAAATAACCAATATTGTTCTTTAGCAACACACCCACTCTTCTGGCCATTGCAACACAAGTAACTGTGCTGCTCTTCACAAGACATGACATATTAATGCTGGTAGTGATGCTCCTCCTGTCTCAGGGGGGTTGTTTTTTTATTTATTTCTGAGACCTTTTCAAAGACAAATATTTGTTCCCATTTTGCACATCTTGAATGCCAAATCCCAACTCCTTTGCTAGGAAAGCATGTTCTAGTGCATGCTCTTTTGTACGAATAATTTCTACATTAATCTACTTTCCTTTCCCCACATGACTGGATTAAAGTTTTATGGGGCCCAGGGTAAAGCCAAACAATACGAATAGTCTTACTGTCATCGTCACCAAGTTTCAGAGAGATTCTAGTCTTATGTTTTCCTCATTCCATCCTTCCCCCTCCTCCCTTTACGCAATTAATTTCTCTACTTGCTGTCCCTCAGTCTGAGGTCTTCCCTGCTGCTCACATGAAAGAGGGTAAGTTACTGCCTGTTGAAAACTTCAGCTGAAATGCAGCCAGGTCAAGCTGAGGTTATATAAAAGTCTAAAGGCAACTTTTTAGGTCACTTTCTCAGCCACGCAGATTACAAATGTTTCCGTAAGCAGACTGCGCTTAACACTCTGGGTGACAGCATTCACTAAATTAATGCAGTGTCAGTAGAGGGTTTCTACGCGCATTTCTATTACGCGCACCCTAAAAGCACATGCAGAACTTGTATCATGCCCAGACTACCTCTACAGACTTGAATTTAACTGTACTTATACACGAACAGGAAGAAATTTCAAAGCAGCTATTTTTCCCAGAATATAACTGTAAGGCTTCCCTTATTACTGCTTTATGGAGACAATCTAATCTTTGAAGTGGCAGACAAAATTAAAAGCCTAGTCATTCTAAGTGTTACGTTTTATATTTATATTGCACATGCGTGTTTTCCTCTCCTAAGAGGACTTCACGCAACAGTTCTCATGATTTTAAGGAAAAAACAGTACACAGAAGGTGTTTACATTGTTTCCTCTCCTTAGTAGAGTGACCTGTACATTATTTTTGGTTAAACGTCGTTGTGACTGGAGAATTATCTGAGCATTTGAGACTGGAGGCCTCTTGGGAGCTCTAGGGAATGCGTTCAGCTTTGTTGCAAACATGTGTCTTTGCTCATAGCTGCAGTAAATTAAGCTGAGCCTGTGACTGTAGGCATGAATGAACCAGAAGAGAGCAGCAATATTGCCCATCTCTACCATTAGCTGCAAAACTGATCCTTCTGAGTACATTACCACGTTTGTCTCCTGCAGTTCTTTATATAGTAAACTGCATAATCCCTTAATTTAGAGCCATAGCTAGAGATGTTCTTCTAAAGATCAACCTATCCATAATATTATTACAGCATTTTATTACTTTAAGGTGTAGCATTCCAGTAGAAACCCTGCCGTATATCCCTCCCTGGTTTGTGTTGTGTTTTTTCAGGTAAATCTCATCTCACCAATAATGCAAGATAAAATGACTTGCATCATGTATCCAGCCATACTTTCTAGTAAAGTTTTAGTAATGAGTTGCTACACAAGGCAGCTAAGCTCTGGGAAACAAACACTTTGCTCACATAAAGTCTGGAAAGAGAAACCCAAGGCAGAATACGAGGTACATGAAAAAGAACATCCTGCCACTTGACCACCAGGCCAAAAAAAGAAAACAAACAAACAAACAACCACCATGTCCACCCCCTTCAGCTTTCTGCTTCCATTAGATTAACAGTATCATTTCCTGTGGTTTTCTTAGCACTATATCCTACACAAACAGTCAGAAAGGAAGGGGCAATAATAAGCAGTCCCGGTGACAGTGACTCAGATTGTCACTAGGGATCACAGCCAGGGGTGTTGATAACAACTTGCTATTCCTGTCCCCTGAGGCTCCCCACTCCAGCGGGGTCACAGTTACTAATGTGGCAGGGAGAGCTAAATTACACTGTTTAAATGGACCCAGGCAAGATGCTGAACACAGAATGCAGAATTAGGCACCTGCAGAAGATCCATATGCATTCTGAACCTAGGAGACCAGTTAATTTTGGTTTAAAAAACAAAGTGCAAAAAGCAACCAGGCCAGCATTATTGTAAAAATCTTAACCAAAACATGCTGCTATGCAAGACTTTAGGCACAACATTTAAAGGGTTTCAAAGAATTAAAAAAAAAAAAAAAAAACTTCTATATCAACGCAAAAGAAGGAAGCCCCAGCACTGCGAAGCAGCACAACCTCCCCTTCCCAGGCCCACACTGAGGACTTGGTCCTTGTCCCTCCATCCTCACCCCACTCCAGACACCTGGGTGAGTTCAGAGCTTCACATAACACAGTCCAGCTGAACCCCCTTCACCTTTTCTAAGGCTAAAAGCAGAGCCTTTGTAAACTGTTTTAAAAGTAGTTTCTTAAAGACCTAGTACAAATAACTATATCCTTTTCTCTACTGACTTTTGACCAAAATGAGTAAATAGGCACTGCCTAGGGGGATGTATAAAAGCAATACATTTACTAACAGGTATTTTTTCAAACGTTTTGAATTCATAGCAGCATCCAACACTTGATAAGCTGTATGTACTTTGTGACTCTGTGCTACAGTCCTCATTGAAGAGATGGGCAAACTGAGGTACGGATAATGGGGATAACTCCCTCATGCCGGGCAGCCAGGGAGCGGCAAGGCCCGGAGTGCCGGTTCTCCATCCTCCGAGCCATCCCCGACCAATCCCACGGATGTTCTGTCCTGTGCCATTTGCCTACTCAAGTTCAAATTTCTCACTTCTTACTTGTCTCCGTAGCTATTCATCTCTCTGTAGCACAGCGCCTGTGGGCTTTTTGTTGTTAGACGAGTTTACGTTTTAATAATTGCCTATGCAGAATTACACAAGCTGGGAAGGCAGAGAATTAAGTACAAAACCAACATTCCAAAACAGGGTAAGCTTCCCACTGTAGAAATAACAATGGTAATTAAAGAGCAGTTTTTCAATTAAAATAATGTTTTAACTGAGAAAAAAATATGTTTTTCTGAGAAGAAAATAAATGAAAATTCTCCTGGTGTCACTAACATTCTTGCATCATGAAACAACTGCAAGCTGATGTTCTTAAAGCATCGTTTATAGGGAAAAAACATACTAAGCCAACAGGCTTTAAAAGCAGATGAATTACCATAAATGAGTTAGCATTCCGCCTGTAAATGTATCAATGCATGCATTATAAATACTGTCAAAATTTCCCTTTTGTGGTTACCAGTGGCATGCAAATTAAAAACCCCAGAACCTTTCTACGCATACTTTCTGCATTTCAGTTGCATGCATGTAGTTTAACGGTCCCCTTTAACCTATTAATATACTCAGTATCTTGTTTATATACGAAGACATTCAGGACACGCCATGGGATTTTTTTGTCTTAATAAAGAAAACTTCTAATATTGCCTTTCAGTTAGAATAAGATGCGGTTGACAGTCTGTTCCTCTTCTGCTATGGACATTATTAGAGAAGGAAAAGACAGTTTTGGTTGACAATGCACTTGATATAGTGTCATATATGAAAATCATGCAGATAGTGATACAGTCAATACCAGCTACCCCAGGGCCAAGACCCAAAATCACAGTAATATTTGATACAGCAATATCTGATTAATATCACACTCTAACTTATTAAAATGAATTCTTTTTCACAACCTTATGGTCATACATGTTTAGGTGCAAAAACATATGCAGAATTCCCCATCTCCATTTAGGTTCATAATGGTGCTCACAGAGCTTCATATATTTAGCTGCTTACCTTTAAAATACAGAGACACAAGCTGCTCAGAGAACTTCCCCACAAATATGCCTCTCCTTAACATATTATAGGCATCGGGGTTTGGATTTATGGTTTTTTTCCCCAGCCTACATGGGTTACCTGACCTCAAATAACATCTTCCAACAGAGAAAAATGAAGGAGTGAAGGGAAATGTCTATTTTTTCATGCCAAACACACATTCCATTGCCTTTTTCGTTTCTCTCTTCTGAAAGGTCTGATTAAACATGATTTCCTACTTGTTCGTAGATGGGTTATTTTGCATGGAGTATTGCTGGCTTAGAAATAAACATCTTGTCAAATATAAAGCAACACAGACTGATTTATTCAGCAATATGGGGGCTGTTTCTAGCATGTGATGAACTGAAAAGCTACACGTTGATTTATTAACCTCAGAAAACAAATGTCTTCCTGATTTTAATCATTCTGGTCTATTTTTAACTAAAAGCAGAAATAATGTTTATCTCTGTCTGAGGATATATACTTTATTAAATGCAATATATACATGCTTGATCAGCTTATATTTCTGCAGGTGAACTGGAGGCTGTATGTTAGCCCTGGTTTGCAATTATTGTTCGTATTCTGTAATATGTTTTAGCAGCTCTGGTTCTGTGGTAGCTATATGTTAAGTAATGCTTTCTTTAGAAAAGAAAAGGCTGTTCATGCCACCAACCCAGTACTTTTTTGTATTAGGACTCTTAGCACATGGAGCATGATTGTAGGAAAAGCCATAAGAGGAAAACATATGTACTGAAACCCAAGTGCCTAGGGTTGTTTCTCAATAAGTAAATTCAGTGATGAGAGACAACAGCAGGATAGCACAATTAAAAATTGTCCAAAAAGGATAAGGACTTTGTATCACAAGCAACATTTCTTATATCTGTACATGCCTGCAAACGTGAACAAGGACGCTGTACGTATGTGAATGAGGATACATGCACGCAACAGTCAGCAATCTACAGGAGCATCTATATAGTGTAAGCACTGATGAATAAGCTCTTTAATAAGTGCATTTACCACCACTCTGCACAGGGAATGACAGCTAGGTAAAGGTCCCAAGAAAAAAATGTGGTTGGTATCCTCAATTTTTGACATTCATTGCTTGTGAAAAATGTTAAACTGCCATCATGGGATGGTACAATCCTTTATTTGGCCACAGAGGATAACACTGAAGAAAGAAAAGAAAGGAAAAAAAAAGGAAAAAGACAGGCTTGTGCGTATTTGGCTAAGCCTAGTCACAAGATGGAGCTTCTGCCTAACTGGCCAGCGCAGATGGTCTCGCACTAAGGCCATCCCTGCCGCGCACCAGCAAGACCCGCGGCGGCCGGGGCCCAGCCGCAGGGCTGCTCAGCGCTAACCCAAGCTGCTCTGCCGCGCGTCTGGCTTCAGACGCAGGGTCAAGACAGAGCATAGCACAGCTTTGCAGATACAGATGCTCAAATTGCATCCTGATGTTTCCAAATTGGTTTCTTTGGTCAAAGTTTTCCAAAGAACCTTAAAGTTTGGCTGTCTTCACCAGTGCAGAAAATCACACTCGTCCTTAGGAGGCATTTCACTTACTTTGGCTGCTACATCTAAGGCTGCTTTGCGGGAACACAAAACTTCAAGCATCTCTTTTTAAAAATGCTGCTGTCAAAACCTTCTCTAATTTCAACTGCACAACTAAATAATAGAGCTCATTACAGGTATTTAAAGAATATTCTTGGATGTTTCTGTAATAAATTAGGCAATACTGCTAACAGTTTCTAAGAAAGAAGCTGAGCTTTCCTGGCTCTCCCTGCCCAGGTGTAACAGACCTGGCACAGGTTGCGTTTTCAGCCTCCATTTATCTAGGCAAAGTTGGATAAAATCATACTCAGATACGACAAGCTCTACCTTACAAACATCCTGTATGCAAAATAACTACGGAGAAATTCATTACAGTGAAGACCAAGGCCTCTACTTAGGGGCAAGAAATCAAACAGAAAGTGAGAATAACTGTCAAGACAACAAAACCTATTGACAGGACCTAAGGGTATTGATAGAACACAGATCAGTGTTATGACACTACCGCAAAAAAAAATAAATGGAAAAAATAAGACTACTGTCATCCCAACATATGCTAACAAAATATTTTATATAAAAGACAGCGATTATATCTCTTCTCTAAGCCTTTTAAAGGCTTCATTTGAGACACATCCTCCAGTTTGGGCTACCACACTTTTTAAAAAGCTAAAGACAAGCTGGATAAAGTCCAAAGAGAAGCAGTAGTTTAGAAAATATTACAAATGAAGAGAGGTTGAAGAAATTGGGTTTGTTTAGACGAGTGAAGGGAGAAATGATGACAGGCTTTCATTACGCACAAGACTGCTAGTAAGGGGCAGTATCTCTGCAGCCACTGAAGGACAAGAACAAATCAGACCAATCTGCAATAAGGAAAATGTCATTATGAAAGTATTTCTTCAAGTGGTGAGGGCTGAGCAAACAGCCCTGTGGAATCTTATTGATCAAAAAGTTGATGAGAGCAGAGTGGGCAATTGTCCTTTTGGGATGGTCACTCTCCTTGAGCACCGTTTATTCCAGAAGACTGGGGTGGAAAATCCTCTGAGATCTCAGGCTGACTTTTCTGCTCTTTTCTCACGCACTGATAGTGCCATTCAAGAATCCTGCACACAATATAGATTATTTTACAAAACCAACTAATAGTTTGGGTTCTTGTATGTCCTTGTATAATTCCAATGCCATGTCTCCTATCGCTCCATCCACCCTTGCCCAGCACTCTAGGACTTCAACAATCCCAGTTCCCCCTCAGATCAGCCCCCCATGTACCCACTCTCCTTCATTTACACATTGGCTGGCCTAAAGAGAGCAAACACTGGGAGGGGGTAAGTACGGAGGTTTGAAAATAATGGGCAGAGATGGACCATTTTTCTGGCTATATCGCAGTGACTGGTTCACAGAGTAAGCTGACACCTTTTCCTGTGCAATTTGTTTATTTCTTATAAAAGAAATAAGTTTACTAAAAAGTTCTTATAAAAGTTTATTTCTTTATCCAGCTGCCATTTTCTAGGACACTTGTAAAAAATTTTTTTCTCTAAGGTTTCCCCTCCTTTGCCAAATTTAACCGTGTTTGAACAACAGATTCAAAGCTAGAAGAGAGGGAGTAATCTGTTGCACAAACACACACAGACACACAGCATATGCCTCATTTCCTTAATAAATTAGGCAAAAACTTCTATCCCTGACAACTCCCACACACTCCAACCTGAGATAAAACCACCTGGATGTCTACCTTCCCAAGTCCTAGCAACTATTGCGAATTATTATGTGATAATCAGACTTAGGTGCATGTTAAAAAAAAAAAAAAAGGAAAGAAAAAGGACAGAGAAAAAGACTATAAACCAATATGCTAGGATATGAATTTAAAGCCCAAATGTCCCATAGCAATTTCCTAGTGGATTTTCCTAACACAGAATGAAAGCATCCCGAGGCACAACTGTTGTAGAGCAAGGCTTGTGCTCTTCTTCGCAGACCAAGCCTCCAGCCTTTAAAAGGACCACGAGAATTTTCCCTCACTTAAGATCAAACAATTTGGTTTCTCTGATATTACTGAGAGTTGTCAGATGGTCATATTTCACATACTGTAGGCAGCTCTGTTTAAGTGAACGCAGAGGTGACTGGACGGTGAGAGAGATGAGTTTTATTTTTTGAGGGGAGAGAGGAAGGTGTGTGGTTCAACCCCCTGGTTTGTTCCCTGGATGACTCTTTTGCCTCTTTCTCGCCAGAACCCGCTGCTTATGCTCCTTGCTGTGCAACACTGTAGTATCAAAGACACTACAATTTTCTACAGTTTTCCTTCCATTCCCAATTCTGTGACATAATTTGGGAATCAACTTTTTCCAGTTCAGCATATATATTAGGATATATAAGATCTGAATTCAGAAGACATAAGTCCCAGCAGGCTGCACTCTAGATCAAGCACTGTTAAGAATCTCATCCTAAAGAATTTTTTTTCATGACAGAATTCCTTATTTATGTGGGCAAGTCGACAGTGCTAATGATGTAAATAAAAATACAGGGGTAAGCAAGTATTTGCGGTATTCAGCTCTGCTGTTAAGACTCTGAGATAAAGAAAAGGCTAAATGTAATATGAAACTGGAAGAAATGTCCCCATATTTTATATGCGTTTTGTATTTCATTTTCATTAGACAGCAGCATCCATGCAATTCTCAACTACGGTGTCTCTGGGACTCTAAAACATAAACTTCATGGATTACTTCACGCTCATAATAATCTCTTGGCAAGACTTCTTACTTCCCTGTCTCCAAGATATTGTTTGTAATAAAGGCTTGCAAATAGCTACATCGGGCAAGTGGGTTATTCAGTCTCCTCCCTCAACACGAAGCAACCTCTTCCAGCCTGTGTTTGCTGGAAGCAGGTACCCTATATGCACACACTAAGAGCTGCTGCCTCCAAACACTGCAGCTACTTGCGCAAAACATGGGCATGACTTAAAGCCTCTTTTTATTTCCCAGCTCAGCAGTGAGGTTCAGTGTTTGCCTCAGCTTGTTAGTCTACACCAAATCCACAGCACAGGTGAACTGTAATAGAGAATGTTCTATCAGTTCTTGCGAAAGCAGAAAAAACAGATGGATGACGTGACAACATGGAGGGGATTTAGGAAATTACGACATAGGATTTTTATTTCTATATACCACTATCTTCTAGACACTGCAATTTAAGCAACTGACATTTAATAAACTGAGAGCAGCCGCATCACTTCCTAGAACACAGTTCATCTTCCTTCTCAGGAGCGCATTGGTGTTTATTCATGGCTTCTGTTAGTTATTCCAAATGCATGTCTTTCCCGCTGCGTAATGACAGCACACTCATTTTGGTAATATACGCTATTCACTTGCTCTCTCTCATGACTCCCAGCAACAGCCAAGTTATGTATTGCACAGATCTTTCAATGCCCTCTTCCCTGGTGTTTAAAAGAAATTATGCAATGTACGTAATGACATTATTAAGAATGCTGTATTGAACCCATGATTAATTGATTGCTTCTGCCTAATTAAAAGAATAATAGAGCGGGGTAAAGGTTTGTATCTGAGGTTTGTGTTATAGCATCCTGTTAGAATGTGGTGTCATTTTGTGGTAAAATGTATATGTCCTGTCTTGTGCATAACCCAGCTCTGCCTGATTGAGTAATATGAAGTTAATGCAGCAGACAACAGATGCGCTGTTTGATAGGTGAACGCGAACGCGGTGAGTGTCTTCGCAGTGGTAATTCACTGAGCAGTGTTAGGCTTTGCAGCTGCTTGTTTATAGCACACAAAAACGCACTGGGACTGCTTACAGATGCAAATCAGCAGCTTTCATTCACTCCATGGGATCAAAGGTGCCCGTATGTAAATGTATAAACATCCATGCTAAGGCTCTCCTCCACGGAGCAGAACATCTGAAAATGCCCAACTGCAGGAATGTGCTGAATTCTAATGAAAACTGAGGAAATTCTAGTATGCACTGAATCTGAACGCAGGCCGCAACGATTCACTGACTAGGAATACATTGCTGAGGCAGAGACTAGGTGCCTATATCTAAGGTTACCTTTGATCCATTGCTGACAAAGGAAGTACATGAAAAAGTCTTTTGATAGGGAATACTGTTTTTTTTTCCTCTTTATTCCTTCATAGACAAAGCAAACTGAGCTGAACTTTGAAGTACAGTAAATGTTTCTGGTTTCAGGAATACAGTGGGAGAGCATTTTTGTTTCATACTTTTTGATAAATTCTATTCTTCTTAAAAAGAAGTGATTTTTCCTTCTAGGGAAAAAAGCTTTAAAAATGATTAACGGGTTTTGCTTTCTTTCCTGGTATAACAACAATGCAGTCTTATACACAAGCCTTGTAGGAAAATCCCATCACTACAGTTAATTCCTTTAGACAATATTCTTCTCATCAAACTGGACTACCTTTTGCCAACACCAAAATCTGACGGGTGGCAAACCAATGTGCTGCACAAACAGGATAATTCAGAAGAAATTCAACTGCAAAAATCCCTGCTTATTAAATAGATGGGACTTTGTTCCATAAGCTAGTCATTAATCAAATTTGCGAATTTGTAATTTTCCACACATTTTTGATAGGTAGGCAGGCCTGCACTTGATGCAAGAACTTCAAAGACAAAAATAACCAATTTGATTTTGGTATGCAGGCAGCCTGCAGGTGTGATTTGCACGGGAACCCCACGTGCCATCAGGGAACACCAATAAGCAAGCACCAATAAGTGCCCTTTTCACAGAGATGACGGATCTGCTGAACAATCAGCTGCTGGATTAGACACTGTATGGAAGGATTATGCCCTGAATTCAAACCTCCACCCCTCCTATAGGTGTATCTGTATCCTTTGGGAACTAACCATTACTCATAGCACACGAAATCTCAACAGAAAATATGCCACCAGAAGCAATAAATGCGTGATTCTTCTCACCCGACTTCAGGCCCTCAAAATAAACTAGTCACCTGTTTCTTCCTAGAGGCAAAGAGCACCTCTAGCAGGAGATTCATCTGACCTAAAATAAATGGGATCCATAGACTTCTTTCTGAGAAGGTGTCGCTCTGTTTTGTAGAGGAAGGACCTAAACAACAAGCTTAGAAGGAGGAAAGATGAATCCCACCCAAAATAAGCCAAAGGAATTCTGTGTATCATAAAAACTTCAGAGCTTTGTTAAGTTGTATAATTGTAACTATGATAACAACAACAACAGCAACAACAACAACTCTATATCTTCAGTGCTGTTTCCTTAAGTTCATGTTTTATATATTTATATTTGCAGATCATATACTTTCTACTTTCAGGAAAAGATATACTGTATCCTTTTAAAGTTTCCCTTCAATGTGACTAAAACTTGATACACACCAGATAATCTGGTGTGAAATGCTTTAATACCATGCATCACAGTAGCACTGTTTCAATGTCTATCATCTGTTTTATTAACCCTAAATTACAGCTTCGGCATAAATTGTTGGGACTCCCATTTCTATGTATGTAACTGTAAACATACGAAAAAAAATCTTCTGTGTGCTAGGGGATAATACTACAAAGAAATTCTAGGCAGGAGGTCTTATCAGGAGAGAAATTCACCCTTTTTATCATGTCAGTTTTACTTTGTGTTGTTGTTGTTGTTGTTTGTCTTAGACTGAAACCATACCTTCTGAACCAGGTTACTTCAAAGAAAATTGCGGTCCCAAATACAGTCATACTAACAAACTGCAGAGTTGAACATCTACTTGGCAGTGAATATTCAATGAAAATGAAAAAGGATCCCAAATTGAAGAGGGAGTAAGAAGGATATGGCTCCAGCATTCACAATAATAGAGTGACCAACGGACTGATCCTGTAAAGCACCCAGGCACTCCTGGGATCCAGCTACAGCCTTCAGCACAGCTCACCTTGCTAAACGCACCCAAACAGCAACAGGCAAATTCCACTAAAACTCAGTCGTCTCTTACGTGCTAGAATAAAGCTAAGTGTCAAATCCTGACCTTAGGTTTATGGTGTACATCAGGATTAGCTCCACAGAGATCAGCTGGGCTGGGTGTACACACTGTGATGAGAAGCTGAATCTAGAGGGAAAGAACATGCTAAAATTAGGGGCCAAATTTGGCCCTCATCACTGTGGTGCATTTCTGCATAGTGAGATACCAGGTGTGAGAAGAGGTAGTAAGATGCTTGCTAGAGATTCTTTGAGACTTACAGATGGGTCCAAATTACAATATTTATGTATTTGTTTTAATTCTGAGGAAGTATGAGGTTTTCTATTTGGGCTCCAATAGACTTTATGGGCGTACCACATAACCCGTTTTCAGAATGACAGCTCACTGAGGTTGCAGGTGTTTCTCAGTAAGAGGGTCTTCCTTTCACCACAATGTGACATCAGATTGCAGATTCATTCACACACCTCTGGATGAAGTACGAGATAAGGGCTGGGCATCCCTCTTCATTTTGCAGTGGACAGTTCCTGGCTGCCTGCCCCAGTTTCCTCCTGCAATGTAAGGACCCGTCTAAAGTTCTCTCATGGCCCTGCAGATCTCTCCTCTGCCTATTTCCATGTGAAGAAAGGCTTGATAGTCACATTCTGGGCTTATATATAAATGTCACTTTGACTTGTCCTTGTGAGACAATTAATCAGAGAAAGCAATGAGTGTAAAAAGAGTTCGGTGGGTTGAGTATGAGGAACATACAGCTACCTGTCACTTAACTGCGTCCAGGTAGGACGAGTCAGTCTCGCCTTCTTGCTGTCTCTAATTTTTTTCCTGGCAGGGTTCTCCCCATCCTTCTCTCTTGGTTTTTAATCTTGAGGGATCGGAGTTCCTTCCTGCATGCATCCAATGGAAGGGCTTTTTTCAGATGGCGCGCTCTCTCCCTTAAATCACAAAGGCTGACAATTCCTTGGGCTTCACCTAACATATGCAGTAGTGCAGCTACCTCGTTTAGGGAGGCAGGGATTCCCCACGGCGTTTCCTGGGGCAACGTGTGGCACTGCCCCGGCACGGGAGCCAGCACACAGCAGGGCCCGCGGCCGCCGCGGCCACCCGGCTCCCTGCGGCCTCCGCTCGCCGCACGCGCGTGGCCCACGGGGCTCGAGGCCTCGTGCTGATGCTCGGCGTTCCACGGGGCAAGCGCCAAGTACAAAAAGCCTGGGGAATGCGCAGGAATTAACCATTTTTGGAATTGGATGCCTTCAAAACAACGTGACGCACTTGGGTCGCTTTTGGCCACGCCGGCAGGGCAGCAGCACGTGGGGAACCTGCCCCTTGCACCGAGGAAGTTGCCTTGGCACCGGACACGGGGGTGACGCCGGGGGGGCTCCCAGTTGAGGTGCTCCGACGGATGGGCACGTTACCCGGGGCACCAAGCATCGCATCCCTGCTATCCCGCTCGCCGCGCGCCTGCCGCACCGCGCACCCATCCCCTCCTCCGGGGGCCCGAGGGGGCTCAGGGGGACCCAGGGGAGCCGCCGGGGCCCCGCGCGGGCCCGGGGACACGGGGACAGCGGCCGCGCGGCGGGACGGGGCCGCGGGCAGTGCCGAGGCC
>VWPW01007383.1:1364589-1405763 GCA_013389825.1 Crypturellus undulatus | reverse complement strand
GCCCCCCGCTTCCTGCCCCGCGGCCGCTGATTGGGCCGCCGCGCGCCCAGGAATGCGGGCGGCCCTTTAAAGGCGCGCGCGGCGCCCGGCGCCCCCAGAGCAGCGCGCGGGAGGACGCGGGCACCCGCCGCGGAGCTCACCGACACCGACACCGATAGACCCGCCGCGGAGCTCAGCGACACCGATAGACACCCGCCGCGGAGCTCAGCGACGCCGACAGACACCCGCCGCGGAGCTCACCGACACCGACACCCGCCGCGGGCTGCCCAGGATACCGGCCGCCGCGTGTCCCGTCGCGCCGTCCCGCTCTCCCCGCGGTAAGTGCTGAAGCGGCCGCCGCCTCGCACCGCCCGCGCCACCTGTCCCGGGGCCGCGGCTCGCCCTGCGCCCGCGGCAGCTCCGTGACTTCTCCCCTCGTGCCCGTCCGCAGGTTGTCGCCGAGGCAGCGGCCCGTGCCTTCTCCCCTCGCGCCCGTCCGCAGGCTGGCGCAGAGGCAGCTCGCGGCCATGGGGCCGGCGCTGCTCGTGCTCGTGCTCGTGCTGGGCGGCTCGGAGGCCAAGCGCGCCGCAGGTAAGGGCGGCCTGGCCGCTCCGCGTGCTCCCGCAGGGGAAGGGGAGAGCGCTCCGGGGGCGCGGGATGAAACTGTCCTGTCTTTGAGTGAACAGAAATGTTTTAACCTAAGCACCAGTTATGGGTTATGAATGGGAAACTTCTGGCATGGAATTTATACTCTTCCAAAGGGAAGTGTAGCAACTCCAGGGCTGCAGAGCGTAGCTTCCACACCTCTCTGCAGCAGGCAGGGAAAAGGAGTCTAATGTAGGAACTGGGAGGAGGAGGAATGGGACAGGAGGCTGCTGTGCTGGGCACCCTGTTTGCTCTTATCCTGCCTGCCTAAGCAAATGCCTAAGGGGATTCCTTGTATCCCCTTATGAGGGCTACCCCATACCTGGCTGCTGAGGTGCCAGAGTTGCCTTGTGCAACTGGCTCTCCTGTGCCTGCTGGCTCCTCTACTAGCTCCTGGGGAGCTCAGGTACTGTCACAGCTTCTGTCTGTGCTCTTAACACCAGGCTCTGTCCCTTGCATTAGGTGTAATTTGAGTTAAGTAGCTCCAGAAGATACCTGCTTAGCTCACTTTCTTCTTGTCCCTTGCTCATGGTCTGACTTCTCTGACTGCTTGCTCTGATCTCTCTGCAGAGTCAAGGGGAGATGATAACAGCGTATTCGATCTCTTTGAGCTCAGCGGCTTAACTCGCAAGGGAGCTGGGCGCCGGGCACCCGGGGTGCACCTGGTGAAGGGACCCGAGTCCTCCAGCCCTGCTTACCGTATCGAAGATGCCAGTCGCATCCCAGCTGTCCCTGATGACAAGTTCCAGGACTTACTAGATGCCATCCATGCTGAGAAGGGCTTCATCCTTCTGGCCAATCTCCGGCAAGCCAAGAAGAGTAGGGGCACACTGCTGGCCGTGGAACAGAAAGATGGCTCTGGCCACGTCTTCAGTCTAGTATCCAACGGCAAGGCAGGCACCCTGGACCTGAGCCTTACTGCTGAGGGTGGCAAGCAACATATAGTGTCAGTAGAGGATGCCTTGCTGGCTACAGGACATTGGAAGAATATCACCCTGTTTGTGCAGGAGGATCGGGCACAGCTCTATGTGGGGTGTGAGAAGATGGAAAATGCAGAACTTGACATCCCCATCCAGAATATCTTCACGAGGGATCTGGCCAGCAGTGCCAGGCTCCGTATTGCCAAAGGAGGAGTCAATGATAACTTCCAGGTGAGACTTCAACTTTGGCTTGTATGCTCAGTTTTCTGTCTTGAAGGTGCATTGGCACCAGCCCAAACATCTGTAGAGCTAGAGCAAACACAGTGAAGTGGGCCCCACCATGAGTTTTGGTACATCTGATATGCACCATCTCTACTACATTTTAATGTGATTTGATGTGAAGCACAAGTCTGCAGGATTATAATTTCCTATAGCAATAACCAGGACATGAACTTTCTGAAAAAGTAGTTGTAGCTTCATTACTCAGCTTATTACTCAGGCTTCCGAAATACATGTGTGTTTTTCCTTCCCGTCTGGGGAGCTGCCAGGTCCTTGTGGTCAAAGATGAGAATATTACGAAGTGGGGCTTGTACTCATTGAAGAAAATGCTTCACTTCGCAGTTTGTCCGATGTGAAATTACTCTTAATGACCTATGCGAAATTGTCTACAAACCTTTTCCATGCAAGTTGCACTTCCCCTTGCTGTTGCTGCAAGTAGCTGTAATTCCTTCTCTGCCCACAGGGACTGCTGCAGAACGTGCGGTTTGTGTTTGGAACAACTCTGGAAACCATCCTGAGGAACAAGGGCTGCTCCAGTGGTAAGTCTGCAGTCTCCTTCTGCATCTAGTGACCTATTAAAATTCCTCAGTATGTTAGGAAGACAAGTTGAGACAGAACTCAGAAGTATGCTGACATACAAATGCACATTGCATGAGAAATCAGAATATTTTTCTGCAGGCTCCCTAATGAATCTGGTAACAGCTGTCTAGCAGGTGTTACCAGGGAATGATAAAGTAGCATGGTGGATAAATCACCTTGGATTTTTAGCTTGGCATTTACCCTATGTGTGTATTGTGTTTTAGCCACAAGTGCGATCATTACGTTGGACAACCCCATCAATGGTTCCAGCCCAGCTATCCGCACTAATTACATCGGCCATAAAACGAAGGACCTCCAGGCAGTCTGTGGCTTTTCCTGTGATGAACTAACAAACATGTTCGTGGAACTGCAAGGGCTAAGATCCATGGTTACCACACTTCAAGACAGAGTGCGCAAAGTGGTGAGTGCTGGTTAAATACATGTAACCTTCCATCATCTGGCATTTACTGAGTGAATTCTTACTTTTTTTTGTATGGGTCTGGATGAACAATAGTAACTTTACTGTGGTCTGGTTTATCAGTCTTGTGGAAAAAGTTTTCTTTATTGAGCTCTAAATATCTTCTCTACATTTTCTTCTCTCTACCCCTGAAGACTGAGGAAAATGAACTGATTGCTAAAGTGGTCCAGATCACTCCTGGAGTATGCATTCACAATGGGGTCTTGCACAAAAATAAAGAAGAGTGGACTATTGACAGCTGCACTGAATGTACTTGCCAGGTAAGAGTCCTCATATTCACATATCCTCTGTATACAAATTCATGAACTGAGATTGAGATTTCCTTAATGATATTCTTTGAAAGGGAATCCTACATAGAAACAGACACACTATAAAACCCAGAGATACTCTGTCTATATTTCACCCTGCAGTACTCTGATATGAATACAACTTTGTTATGGTGGCAACATTTTAGAAAGATTATCAGAATGATGCTCTGCATAAAAACAGTTAACACACATTTAATTCCATGAGTTGGAGAGTGCCTGTGATCTTTATATAAAAGACAGCAGCAGAACCAGCTGCTATCAGCTTGCTTCTCTGAAATATCTTGGCTCCATCTTCTGTCTGCTGAACTTTATAGAATATTCTAGCATCTGGTAGCTACCCATATTTAACTTCTGCTAAACCAAAATAACCCTTAACACAAAATAATTAAGGAATATGGGAGAGATGAAGAAAATATAGAGATGGGTCAATATTTGGCTAAAACTCAAATGACCCTTGCACTGTCAGCCTTAAATACAAGTGCTTGTACTATAAACATGCTATTGATTTTTCCTAAGTGCTAGAGTTTTTTTTATCATTTGATCTTGTCATCTCCAAGCTCAGGCTCTGCAGATTGTTTTATATTCCATTTGCTTACCATGATTCTCAATTCTTTGCAGAACTCTGCCACTATATGCCAGAAAATCTCCTGCCCTCTAATGCCTTGTTCCAATGCCACCGTTCCTGATGGGGAGTGCTGCCCTCGATGCTGGCGTAAGTACTTAAAAATACCTCACACAATTGGCTTTAGCTACTTTAGCTAGACATTATTCTAAAATGCACCACAACTAGGTACAGTCTTAAACCACTGGTGGAGGTAAGTTAGCCTGATGCCACTTTACTCATTTGAGTTTCAAACTACATCCTTCACTAAAGTCTATGGCATGCCAACTGCTATACTTGCCTTGAACCGCCACTGCTCTACAGAGTGGCCACTGTCATTCTGAAAATTACAACACTGCAGTCAGATTTTAGATCTTACTGCATTTCTACAGAGAAAGTAAGGGTTTGGGGGCTCTTGGGATCAGAGTCATTAAGATAAAATTCAAAAGGAGCTCTGAGATGCAAGAATTAGCACATGCAAGTATGTAGGCAGGAGATGCTCTTGAGGTATATTAAACAGCTCTAATATATTGTATTCACTAGTGAATGCTTCTCAGTAGTCTCTCTAGAACAAACTAGCATAGAAAGGTATAAGAGCACTTCTTGTTTTAGCATAACTTACAACAGTTCCTTTTGGATCTGAATGCAGGACAGGCTCTTGTATACTAATGGAGTATCCTTGTGTCTTAAAGTAAGCGGCAGGTTGACAAAAGAAACTACTTGGTTCCTATCTGAGCCTGAAACACATAGGTGACGCATGCAGGTGTTGATATGTTTTAGTTCATGGTGGTCTTGTAAGAAGCAGGCCTGTAGGGTTTTTTTGAAAAGTGTTGTGCCCATTTTGAAGAGGAATGGGGGAAAGACTATGGAGAACATCCCTGCAGTTTTACTCGGGCTGTAACAGACCTGAACACCTTTACAGCTAGCGACTATGCTGATGATGGATGGTCGCCTTGGTCTGAATGGACATCATGTTCCGTGACCTGTGGGAATGGGATTCAGCAGCGAGGACGTTCCTGTGACAGCCTCAATAACCGCTGCGAAGGGTCTTCTGTGCAAACACGAACTTGCCACCTTCAGGAGTGTGATAAGAGATGTAAGTACTTAATCTGCTCACATTGGTAATAAAACACAGGGTACTTTTACTGGCTTAATACTTAACAGCAGAGATTATCCTGCTAAGCTGCCCTCTCATAGAGAGGGAGTACTGGCTTCTAGCTCTACAGAGCTTGCATTATTCAGGTAAAAGGGACTGTGTAGTTTGTGCAGTATACAGGCATGTTGAGACACTGCTCCCAAATCAAGACTTCAGGGAAATGTAGGTGTGGGGTTTCTTCAGTGAAAAAACAACTGGGTGGTCTGCCATCCAACATCTTGAGTCTTTGGTAGAGTTTTGGTACTGGCTATCTTCTAAGAGCTATGTAACTACAGCCTGTTCTTCAAAACTAACAGATCTCTCCCTCCTGCAGTTAAACAGGATGGTGGATGGAGCCACTGGTCACCATGGTCGTCATGTTCTGTCACTTGTGGCACGGGCATGATCACTAGAATTCGTCTCTGCAACTCTCCAGTACCACAGCTGAATGGGAAGCCTTGTGAGGGTGAAGCAAGAGAAACCAAATCCTGCCAGAAAGATCCTTGCCCAAGTAAGCACGTTCAGATACCAACTACTGTTCATCAGCTTAAATAGTGGCATTTTTGAATAGGCAGTTGCTATCCGTTTTTAGCAGTCCTCTCTCAAAGAGGTTTCAGACAAACTATTTTCTGTTGCAGTTGTGATCTGATCCTTGCATGCAGTCCATTAATTAGAGCTGTTGTTTGTCTGAACTATACTCAAACTTCTCTCCCTATAAAAGCAATAGTCCTTAGTGAGCTTACAAACCAGTAATACAGCTGAATTCAAATCTGAACTTGTTTCCTGTTTCTACCTCTCTTCAGTTAATGGCAACTGGGGGCCGTGGTCTCCATGGGATGCCTGCACAGTCACGTGCGGTGGAGGACTTCAAAAGCGCAGTCGTCTCTGCAATAACCCTGAACCTCAGTATGGGGGGAAGACTTGTGTAGGTGAAGCCAAAGGGACCCAGGTCTGCAACAAACAGGACTGCCCAGTTGGTGAGTAGACCTTTTCCTACAAGCATCTGAAGATGGTTGTCCATCTTTAAAGCACTAATTATGGCAAAAGTCCCTAAAACACAAGCCTTAATTTTCAAGTGGCTTACTGCAAAGTACCCAGTACTGTAGTGGCTTGGTAAGTGTTCCTCATCTTAACACTCTCCAATTTGTTTCAGATGGGTGTCTGTCTAATCCCTGCTTTGCGGGAACAATGTGTACCAGCTCCCCTGATGGCTCCTGGAAGTGTGGTGCCTGTCCTGCTGGCTACCATGGTGATGGTGTCCACTGCGAGGATATTGATGAGGTAAGAGGGATAGTTTGACACCTGAAAGGAAATAGAAGAAAGTGGGAAGGGAAAACATCTCAGTGCTTTAAAACACTGATGTTCTTTCTCACATTCCCTCATTTCAGTGCAAAGAGGTTCCTGATGCCTGCTTTGTCTTCAATGGAGTGCACAGGTGTGAGAACACTGAACCTGGGTACAACTGCCTGCCTTGCCCACCACGTTTCACTGGGACGCAGCCGTTTGGCCGCAGTGTTGAGGATGCCACAGCTAACAAGCAGGTGTGCTCACCTTGAGATCTCTTCTGCATTACAAATCCTCATGCAATTTCGAGACAACAAAAAAGCTAAGCATTTTGAGGAAGAGGGAAACAGGACTTGGTATATTTGATAAAATGCCATCTTCTGATTCAGAATCAGTGTTAAGCTCCTCAGGTGGAGTTCAAAATGAGTTTTAAAATTCTTCTCCTAGGCCATAGAAAACTTCAGAGGTTATATTTAATTTTAGGAGAGTAACTTCTGAAGTATTCACTTATGATTCAACAAAGTGACTTGCAGGTCCGTAAGTGCTTGGTTTCATTTGAAAATAAGAGGTTTGAGCAAGAGAAGTAACAACTGGTTATTAGTAATTGGTGCTAAGGCAACTGTTGTAGTTGGAGAGTGGAGAGAAAGAAAAGTATGAGATTTTTTTTTTGCCTTCTGATTGAAGGATCTCTGATCAGAATAGCCATGTATTCTTCATGCCTTATTGGTATCTCTAGGGGGAAAATGAGGGAATAAAAAGATGTTTCCAGTGGATTTATTTATATGGTCTTCTAGGTTTGCAAGCCACGCAATCCCTGCACAGATGGAACACATGATTGCAACAAGAATGCCAAATGCAACTACCTTGGCCACTTCAGTGACCCTATGTATCGCTGTGAATGTAAACCTGGCTATGCTGGTAATGGCATCATATGTGGAGAAGATACTGACTTGGATGGATGGCCAAATGAGAACCTTGTCTGTGTTGCCAATGCCACTTACCACTGTAAAAAAGTAAGTTTCTTCTGCTTTCCTGTCCACTGTTTTAACAGTGCCTATCTGAGGAACATACAAAGTACTTCAGGCTTGAGGTATAAAGCAAGCTGCTCTCTAATTAGAGCTATTAAATTTTCCTCTGTGCAGATGACACAGAAAATACTTCTCTGAGTAGGAGTACACTGTCATGGTAGGAGTATCTTTGTATTGCCTTAGACATTCCTGGAATATGGAAAAAAGATTAAATTATAAATATTTATTATAAATGTTTTAGGAAAAAATGTAGTTTAAGCTATGCTTGTATCAACTCTTCTGACAAAGAACTGCTTTCAGGAAAATAGAGGGTATGCTCCTGGCCTTAAAGGTGATTTGAACTAAGGATTCTAGACTTAACTTGTCATACTATTATGAGGTTAAAACCAGGAGAGTTGTAGTAAGAATACTTGATTAACATATCATAATTGCACCTAATGATTATACCCTGGCTGCTAGAACTCTATTTTAATTCATGCCAGCAGCAAACACATCTATGTACTTCCTACTTTCTAGGACAACTGCCCCAATCTGCCAAACTCTGGACAGGAAGACTATGATAAGGATGGGATTGGTGATGCCTGTGATAATGATGATGATAATGATGGCATTCCTGATGACCGGGTAAGACAATACAAGAAACAGCCTTTGTGAACGTAGCTCTCCCATCCCCTCCCTAGAGCCAGGGTCTACCTTCTGACCTTAATCTAGAGAAGAGCATAGGAAATTGCTGGCCTTCACGGTTATCCTTGAAACTTTTACACATGTATAGCTATGCAGGCAAAAATCTCCTGCAGCTAGTTGACCATTTTTATTCAGCCCTTCTTATACCCAGGCAAGCAAAGAGGTGTTTTGAGATAAAAGCATTTCAGTTTTAACTGTTCCTGCCTCCTGTGCCTCCTTTCATATAGCAGCTTAAGCAGAATAGGGTTTTGTTAAAGGTTTGATTTGGATCTTTCTAAAGCTTTACTTTCTCCCTTTTTCAGGACAACTGTCCATTCATCTACAACCCACAGCAGTATGACTATGACAGGGATGATGTTGGTGACCGCTGTGATAACTGCCCCTACAATCACAACCCTGACCAGATTGACACTGACAACAACGGAGAAGGAGATGCCTGTGCAGTGGATATTGATGGAGATGGTGCGTGTCCTCTGATTACACCTTTAAACTGCCTTCTAATCAAAACTGATCAAATACTGTCTTATGTGGGTGGTACCACTGGGTATAAAATTCTAGTAAGAGGTTAAACACAAACTCACTTCTGCTTTCAGGACATAATGGCTATGAAAGTAACACAGTTAATGGAAAGTTGCCTTACAGCAAACTCCTTTGGAGAAGGCTAATTTTAGCCCTGTTCTCACAGGCAGTGGGAACAAAAAGGGGGCCTGGGGCAGCTATTGGTGTGTAAGGGTTGTACAAGGGTGGTCTTGCATTCATTTGTTTATGGCCAAATGTCACAGCTTTCAAAAGCCCTTTGTGCCATTTAGATTTTGGGGCTTGCATTCATGAGCTCTCCTTAACTTTGCAGGTGTCCTTAATGAAATGGACAACTGTCAGTATGTCTACAATGTAGACCAGAGGGACACAGACTTGGATGGAGTTGGAGATCAGTGTGACAACTGTCCACTAGAACACAATCCTGACCAGGTAGGGGATTTGCATTACACAGATGGTGGATTTGAATTAAAGAAATGGGGTATCTTGTGTGTATGTTAGATCATATGTTAAGAACAAGTTACAGCTTAAATGTGCCTAGGTATGCATCATTCTTATTGACTAGCCAAGTGGTGCCTTTATCAGATGATAGTGTGTGCTCAAAGCTACTAGGTATTTTCTGAGAAGAGTAGAACTCTTCTAGTTAAGATCTGTGAAACTACTGCATATAACAATCTTCTGGACATGTCTTAGATTTGTCAGATATAGTGCTTCTCTATGGATCTGAAATTTGGGAGCATTCTATAGGAACTGCCCTCTTCAGTATCCCATTGACTACCTGGATATATTTTTATCAGGCTACTACTATATAGAAAATCTGTTGGTAATCAAAGCTTACATGAATGAGAGAAGGATTGGAGAAGCTGGCCACCTTAGAGTTCAGTTCCAATCTTTCCAGAACAGAAGCAATAGCCAAATGCCTCTTAAACATAATTCCAGTACTTGCAGGATATACTACATATTATAAAATAAGCTAGGAGAGATGCTTCTCAGACATCATTAGGTATTTCAAACATGGTCAGCCGTTAAATATGACCTTACATTTTTAGTTCCTATAAACACAAGGTTTATAATCTTTCTTCAACCTTTGTCCTTATGTCCAAAACAGCTGCATTTCAAAAGAATCACTTGTCTACTAGTATAGTGAAACACAACTTGCTTTACTTCTCTGGCAAAGAGATATTCTGACACTTGCAAAATTCTCCTATTTAAAGTCTAAGGGAAACTGAGGCTCTCAGTTTGTTTGAAAACATTTTAAGGCAGAAGTGGATAAAGTCTGTGCTCTCCTGGCAAGTACATGGCTTGAAGATTAATAGCTTTAGGGACATAACTAAAGCACTTCCAACCCAAAGGGTTAGAAAAGCTGCTGCATATCAATAGTGTCTTAGCTAATACTGTCATCTAGCCTATAAGCAGTGATACTTGAAAGATTTAAAATGATAATTGAGATTAATTTTATTAAAGTTATTTGGCTAATCTCCCTGTAGACAGAAGAAAGTGGCTAAAGATCCATTCCACTTCTCCACTACTTACAGGCAGTGCTTTTCTTTTAACACTTTGAAATATTAATTTAAGTTTCCAAGGCTTTCAAACACTTTCTCCTCATCAAGCTGTAGAGGCAGAGATTAAATTTCAAACTGCAGAACTAGTAGCTATTGGAACTGTGTGATATGCCATCAGCATCAGTATGGTCATCAGCATGTTGGTAAGACTATGAGACTAAACCCAGAGGTAGCCTCAAGATAAATAGTCTGTTTCCGAAATAAGAAAAAACATGTAAGCAAATGACTGGCTAAAAGGTGATAAACAGCTACAGACTTTGCAGACTAAGGCGGTAATAGTCTTATAGGCTTCTTATCCCAATTCTAGCTATTAAGGCTTCTATTTCTGTTAACTTTTTTGAAAGTGTGGTTTTTCTGTGTCTTTTTCTAATATTCTTTATTTCCCCCCTTATAGGAAGATTCTGACTCTGACCGTATAGGTGATGAATGTGACAACAACCAGGACATAGATGAAGATGGTCATCAAAATAACCTTGATAACTGTCCCTATGTGCCCAATGCTAATCAAGCTGACCATGACAAGGATGGAAAAGGTGATGCCTGTGACCATGATGATGACAATGATGGCATCCCTGATGACAAGGATAACTGCAGACTGGTTGCCAACCCAGATCAAGCTGATTCTGATGGTAAGATGGCTGGTACTGTAGTAACTGAATTTTAAGTGTCTCCTCCAACCCTTACTATGTTTTCTTTGTACTCTCCTGTATTGCAGAAGTTACTTTTAAGTAACAAAGATTGTCTGTGCTGATGTTACAATATCCAGTAAAAGCAAGGAGTAACTTAATGATCACATACACAGCTTATTGTTGATTCAGTTCAAAATGTTAGGATGGAGAGGTACTGCCCTTGATCAGTACCCGATCTGGCAGCTGTTGTGCATGTCTGCCAGAAGTACCTGGGCAGTCAGTGCTTTTCAGTATAAACTTCATCCTCATGTTGTAAGACTTCTATAACTATGGTAACAAACAATTGCCAGTGCCTGATTTCTTGGAATTTGTCACAGTAAAATTGCTTGTACCCTGCAGGTGATGGACGTGGAGATGCTTGCAAAGATGACTTTGACCAAGATAGTGTGCCAGACATTGATGACATCTGCCCTGAAAATGTGGACATTAGTGAAACTGATTTCCGACGGTTCCAGATGATTCCCTTGGATCCCAAGGGAACATCTCAAAATGATCCCAACTGGGTGGTTCGTCACCAGGGTAAAGAACTGGTTCAGACAGTCAACTGTGATCCTGGACTTGCAGTGGGTAAGGGAAATGCTTTAAATCTTGCAGGCATTGCACCACTGGTCAGGGCAGAGGGGAGCGACTGACAAACTACTAGGTTTTTTTAAGCATCACAAAAAAATGGTCTCAAACTTTCTCCTTTTAATGCCCACTTAGGTTTTGATGAATTCAATGCTGTGGACTTCAGTGGCACATTCTTCATCAACACAGAAAGAGATGATGATTATGCTGGCTTTGTATTTGGCTACCAATCCAGCAGTCGTTTCTACGTTGTCATGTGGAAGCAGATCACCCAGTCCTACTGGGACTCTACACCAACCAAAGCTCAGGGCTATTCGGGTCTCTCCATCAAAGTAGTGAATTCCACTACAGGTCCAGGAGAACATCTTCGTAATGCTCTGTGGCACACAGGAAACACTCCTGGGCAGGTAAGAATGGCACTTTGATAAACCACTGCTCTGCATGATAAGGCAGGCTGTCTTTCCAACCAGTCAGACACTCGAGTCTGCATCTCCTTTTCAGGAGATTTGCTTCTTGTCAAAGACAAGGAATAACTTCATAATTATTCCCAAATGTGCAAAATCTTATATAAAGTTAATGGGAATACACCCTGCAGAAAGTATCCAGCACAAAAGACTGCCTTACTTCTGGATTACTGAAGTATGTTCCCATTTATTTAAAAGCAAAGGTAGCTAGTTTCAAAACCCTCCATGTCAGAGCCCACTGATTAATGTTAACTTACTTAAAACGATCACTCATCAAGACACTTTCATGCCCCCAAAATGCCTAAGTATCTCAGAGCTCTTGATTATTTTTTTGTAGGTGAGAACTTTGTGGCATGACCCTCGTCACATAGGCTGGAAAGACTTCACAGCGTACAGATGGCGACTTAGCCATAGACCAAAGACTGGCTACATCAGGTGAGCACCATGCTTTTATCTGAAAGAATAATCAAAAGTTAAAATGACTTGTTGTAAACTAGAAATCTGTAAGATAAACCCAACAGAAGTTTGTCAAAAATAACTTAACAATGTCTATTTGAAGGGTTGTAATGTATGAAGGGAAGAAAATCATGGCAGACTCAGGACCAATCTATGATAAAACCTATGCTGGTGGTCGGCTGGGATTATTTGTCTTCTCTCAAGAAATGGTGTTCTTCTCAGATCTTAAATATGAATGCAGAGGTAAGGAGGAAATTTTATTGATGTGACTTTAGTTGATTCCTTAGCCTATACTTCAAAAAAAAAAAAAGCTTTGAGAAAGGTGCTGTAAGGACAGATTAAAAGAGCTAAGTGTCATTTTATGGAATAGTTTGTTCATGCTATTTCATGGCTTTTTTTTTTTTTCTTTAAGCAAGTTCTGCAGGCATAAACAGGACACCTTTTGCTACACTCAATACTTAAACAATATAAAATCTTAAACATATTTCTATCCTGCTACAGTAGAAGAATAGGAATCTAACTTAGGATATATTTATTTTCTGAACTGTTCTGAATTTTCTGAACTGAGAATCACTGTTTCTGAAAAAAATCAGAATGAATCAAAACAGATGGCTCTCTAAGATGAACATGCAGAATTGACTCTCAGCAAGAAAGTCATAACTGATGTGCAAATACACTAATTTGCTTACAAATGAGCAAATTAGTGTGCACACATGTCACTCACAGGTCTAAGATGGTATCTACAGCAATAGAGCCAGGTGCCCTAGTCTTCCTTAAATTGTGACTTTGTTATGAAATTTTTCATAAAACAATTCTAAACATTCTAAAGGTTAACTCAAGACAGTACATAAGCACTTTCAGTATTCTTTACCAAAATATTTTTAATAAATGGCTTGAAGCATGATTAGATCTATAAATTAATGCTTAATACAGAAACATTTAAATATCTATCTTCCTTTTTCTTTCTACAGACCCATAATCACAAGATTACTGGATCCAGAGACTATTTAAAAATGCTGGTATTGCACCTTCTGAAACGTTTAGCCTTAAGTCCTGGGACCATTATATTTTTCCTTCCTTTCTTCTTTCTGCATAAATGTGGACTCAAAACACATGACCTGCCTCAAGAGAATGCTTCTGAAAGAGTGAAAGCGAGACCACACTTGGTATCTGACCTCTGCTGGAATGGAAGGAAACAAATGTCTCTTGCAAATGGGAATTGTCTTTGTGGAACAAGCACGCTTCTTTTGGGAGGAAAGACATTTGTTTTGCTGTTCATCGCAGTGTGGTGTCACTGCCTTGCTAACTGGAGGTCCCATGGAGTAGCATTTTTTTAAAAAGAACATCCTTGGATGTGCTGTGGACTACTTAAACTAAAGACCTTTCATTGTGTGAGGAGAAGAGTTTTTAGGGTGGGAGGGTAAATTCTAACCCTTCTTTCTTTAAGGGAGGAGGGGGGAGTAACTTTTTTAATGGGTTTTGTGCTACCTTGGTTTACATCTATTTAACTTGGAGAAATGATTATCCTTTTTTTGGCTTGTTTGTTTTTCCCCCTCCCCATCTTTGAGATGAAAAAGCAGGCCTTGACTTTTTGGGGAGGAGGTGGTGAGCTAGATCAGCTGCTCTATTATACAGGACAAAACAGATATTCTCTTCCCACCTCCCACCATGGAAATCAGTCTTAAGATAAAAATTGGCACACTGGATCACACCAGCTTTGGGAGAACTGGGAATCACCATTAGATTCTGTCTTTGCCTGCTTAGATGCATCTTCATTACCCTATCTGGCAGAAGACATTAAAGATGCCAGAGCAGCAGCATCTCAACTAGCACTGTGCTGCCCTCCAGGGAACAAGCATGTGCTTTTTTTGTTTTTGTTTTTTTTATTATTTTTTTAATGGTTAAAAAGGCACAAAAATATAAATGGAAAAACATTCCTTTTCTATATGCCATAGATGCTTTAAACTCTTCATTTATTGGAGAGGGGAAGGGGCCTGTAGATAAAATACTTAAAATACTTAAATTGTAAAATATTTATTTTTACTGATCCTTGATGTTAAAACAATTGCAGGATTATTGATTAAAATGAAATGCGTCAAGACTATCCACCTTATCATTGTTACAAGTCTTCATGACTAAGATTGTAAATAGAGATTATTTATTAACTCTGTTCTATACTGAAACTAGAATGTTTGGGTTTTCTGGATTTTTTTGTTGTTGTTTTTTATTTTCAGTTGAGAAAAATGTTGTTTGGACCAGATAGTGGTGAAGTCTTTGTTACAAAGAGCAATTTTCCCCTCCAGGCTTGGAGGCCCAAGGAAAAGGGGCAGGGTGGGGAAGGGAATGCTTGCTTTTCTCAGCCTGAGTGTGGTGGTGGCGGCAGCTTCTCCTTTCTCTGTGCAGGGCAGCCACTGGCTTGGCAGGCTCCTCCTGCAGCCTTAAACGTCAAGGCCTCTTGGAGCACAGCAGTTCCTGCCCCTCAGCCCTAGCAGTAGAGAGCAGGGACCACCTTTTATGTCCTTAGCAGCTAGTGCTGTGCAGCAGCTGCAGTGCTGCACCATGGGTCCCTCTGCCTCTTGCAGCTCACATTGTAACCAACCAGCTGAAGCAACAAAGAAGGAATTCTTCACATGCTAGCCAGGATCTTGGGAGCTCCTTGGAGAAGAGGGAGAGGCCCTCATGTACATTAACTGATGACTTTCCCCAGTGCAAGGGGCAGCATCCTTATACCTACAATATTTCCTCCAAAGGAATATTTCCTCTAAAAAGGAAAATAAATGAACACAGTGAAAGTTTTACGTACAAATATTACCTCATTGTTGTGTGACTGAGAAAAACCTTAGGATCAAGCAGAGCTCAAGTGTCTAACAAACTTTAAAGCTACTGTAGTACTAAAATGTTAATGCTGTACATAGTCAAAATTCTTTGCAGAAAAGTGTGTTCCCAGTAAGAAATGGCATTGGAAAAAATGCCAAGTACAATTTATAATGTTGTGTTATATTTTTTTCTGTTATCTTGTATACCATTGCTTGTATTTTTATAAATTATTTTTCTTGTTGCCCTTGTTATAGTTAATCATGTAATGGTGTAGATACACTATTTAAATAATTTATCATGAAGTGCTACCTGTAGAGTTAGTATTTCTATTTTTATAAAATGTTTGCACACTGAACTGAAGATTTTTTTTTTTTGCTTCCCTCTTTCCCCATGTTTTTGCTAGCAAAATTTTCTAAGAATATGCTTTTTTTGTAAACATTTTTAACCATTTTCCATTTTAAAGCTGTGTAAGTTGTACAGTAAAGCTTCTTACATACAAGGAACAATAAACCACCATAGACCTTTATAGTTACAGTTTCATCATCTAGTCTTATTCATTCTTTAGCATATCAGTGCTGTGTGGAACTCTGATAATACATAGCTCTCTTATTCAGAGCAAACCAGCCTTCAAAACAAGACATCTCTGCCATCTTTACATAGAAACAATGATTATCCTGGAAGGTTGGGTCAAGCTGAGATTTCATCCCAGATCTAACTGCCCCTCCTGCTGAAAGTGTTTCTGCAGCTAGGGAACATGAATCATCAACAGCTTTGATGCTGAAGTTATCACTGAGGCTTCATGTAACTGTAGAAGCAGCCCCCCTACCCTCCATAAAGCCGCAGGGCAAAAGAACTTCAGGAATTTTAATCATTCCCTGGCAAGTCTTCTTCCTTTCCCTTCTCTTCATAGGGTGGACTATTTATTTGTCAATATCTACTTCAGACTGACAGGGTAGAGTAACTGCAAAGCTGATGATGTGGCATTAAATTAACTGCTGGAACACACTGCCTAAAATAAGAGCAGTAACACTAGTTCCTCAGTCTTTACTTAGGGTTTCAGTTGTGGCCTGAGCTCTTAAGCAAAGCCAGGTGCCACATGGAGTGCTACATCTCTGCTGCCAAGAAGCAAATTTAAGGGGTCTTGCAGAAATAAGAGATTTCATCTTTCTATCCTTTTCTCCTGAAGCAAATTCTACAGTGGCATAGATTTAACTAAGCTTTACACATTTGTTTTTATTTTCCCCTTTTAACCTGCCTTTTACATAGCTGCCAAGGAACTGAAATGACAGTTAAATTTTAGTTATATTTTTCTTTTTCTGGAGTATTTGGGACTCTATAATACAACTTGATCTCCTCTTCATGATCAAAATAATGTAGATATATTTATGAACTTATATTCATATGTATGCTATATATATATTAAAGCCTCTTACAGCTTCACATTGATGTAGCTCAGTGAGTTGAAAGAACTTGTGAGAAGACAAATCATCAGTTATGCAGCTCAGCTCTGGAGATCTTCAAAATCCACCTCAATGCCACCCTGTGCTACATGCTCTAGGTGTCCCTGCTGGAACAGGCGGGATGGACTAGATCTCTAGAGGTCTCCAACCTCAACCATTCTCTGATCCTGTGATCACTTCGCTGGTGGCAGCCCAAGCTCCTGAATGCCTGGACGAGGAGCACTATCAGGCCAACTCAGCTTCAAAGATCTTTGTGTAGAGCAGAAAATGATGCTCTTACCTAGCAACCTTTCAGTGCAGAACCATTCTGCCTCCTTTTGACTTGCTCACGAGAAATGACAAATGACACCACACTCACAGCCCTGCTAGCTGCATGAAAGGGCGGGCAAGTACGTGGTCTTATTTAGCTAGGGCTCACATGAACAGAATGAGGAGGTTCAGTTGGATCTCTACCTGCAGAGCCTTGCTACGTCCTGCAAATTACAACGGGGCTGCCTTGCTGTGCTGATTACAGAAAAGCTTTGGCTTTAAAAGAAAAAAGGGGAAGAATGGGTCATGCTAACCTAGGGGAAAAGGAACCCCTGACATACAAAGAGCAGTTCCTTCCGTGCCCCAGCTCTCCCCTTCACGGGACCCAGGGGTGCAGGCAGGGCGAGGGAGGAGGAACCGGAGAGGGCGGCCGGCTCCACAGGCCAAAGTGGCCCAGCGACGGAAGATGGAGCTGTCTGGAGCAAGGGGAAGGGAGTGCGGCCGGCTGAAGAGCGGTTCAGGTTCCTGCAGCAGAGTGGGGAGAAGAGATTTTGGTTTTGATCTCTTTTGTTGTTGTAATTACAGAAGCGCCGAATAGCTGAGGTTGGAAGGGACTTCTGGAGATGACCTAGTCCAACCCCTGATTAAAGGATCACTTCTCAGAACCCACAAGAATCAGAGCTGCTCTAAGAGCAGCTGAGAGGCAATAAGTACATAGCCTTTCAAGGGATCAACCACAACAGAGGCTGGTTCTGCCTCGCCTTTCAATCACTAAGGCAAAAAATACCTTGTTTATTGTGAGGGTGACTGCAAAGACCGCACCGAGTCCTGTTCCAGCAGGATTTTGTTTGTTTGTTTTTCTGTCCCTAATCTTCTGAAGACAATCCTCTACACCTTATATTATCCCAGGGAGAACAAGGAGAAAAATAGCAAAAAATTTCCTGACCTACTTCACTTCACTGGAAGTGGCTGCACTGCCAGGGTAACCCTTTCCATTCCCTGCCCGCCTGCGGCACCCGCTCCTCTGCAGCTCTGCCTCCGAGCGGCACCAAGGGGCACAACTGTGAAAACCAAAGCAAGCTCCTGCCTGGAGAAGCATCTTCACCGTATTTGCAGCAAGTATTAAATAATCTGGATTAAAAATGCCAGTCAATTCTGTGAACATATGTGCATGTATATATACATATACATGTACTTATACATACAAAATCATAAATTTAAAAAAGAGAAGTCTCAGTACATGAAAAAGAATAACACAGGTCTAATACATCAAAGAGCAGCATCTGCCCAAGAGAAAGGAAGAATGTTACCCATGATTTGGCAGCAATTTACGCAGTTCCTAATTGCCACTGATGTGGGGGAAGATACCCTTGGCAGTCCATTCCAATGATCTTGTTTGAGCCCAAGCCAAACTTTCATGCTAATTTATTATATCCATTTACATAGCATATATCAGTGTAGCATCTGAATTGGAGATGATCCATGGCTTAGAATAATAAAGGCAAACCATCTGTCTTGTGTTAACCGATAGGTTAACTCCACGCACTGTCCCTTGGAGACTGCAGTGGGATACAAGAAAGGGCTATAGATGAGGAAAGGAAAGCCCATACTTACCCAAGCTGAAAACTTACTGACTGAGCAAGAAGAACATGGAAAGCAGCCGCACTGTACAAAAACTGCTAATTCCATACGTGTAGTCCATGGGAATTGTCCTGTTCCCAGCTCCCTGCAGTCTCAGAGGGACACGTCAACGAACCACCTACCACGTGATGCATGTGTAGCTTAGCCTACAGAGACCTAAGCTGTTGAGATCAAGACTGAAATAACTGTCACAAGGTAAGCATGTCAATGGCAACAATGCACATAACTATTGATATCACTATGATTTTATAACAAAGTCTGTAAACTAGTAAATGGTTGATTTTCAACATAAATTTGCCTTAGAAAGGATTGATCAGATTAGAGGAGAGAGAAGATTTTTAAAGCATCTGCAATATCTTTCCTAGTCTTTACTCCAGATTCAGATGTATTCCAGATGTATTTCAAAAAGATAAAAAAAAAAAAAAACTGTTGGAAAAAATCTTCTAAATCCAGATTACCTGCCTGTAAATCAAGATCAAGTTCAATTACTTCGTCATTTATCTGTGAGCATTCTAGTTTGCTTAAAAAAATTAAAAAGGATACAGTAGATTCAACTACAAGCAGTGAACTATTTCACACAGACTTAAATAATGACAGGGAGTCTTTTATTCCAACCAGTGCACCTGGATCCCAGCCAATCCCTCAATGAAACGTATAATTGGATAACTGTAGGTTATAGCTTTGGTAGCATTCAAGTGCTCCCATTCTATTCAGAAAGGAAGCACTTTTCCTGACCTTTAAATCTAGCTTCAAATAAAAGAGCAATTATTTCTCAACAAATAAATCTGCTGAGGACATAAAAATTCACAGTTACTATTTTCTGCTAGATTTTAAAAACCTTCTTAATTTAACAACTTCCCGAGTATCTGCCAACCCATCTTGTTTTCTGTGTCTACCCTTTAAACTGCAACATTCTCAGAAGTGGCGCTCTTTGGGGCAGTTGCCACAGGAAACACTCTTGGAAATTTAAAGAATTTAACAGATTTTGCACCTAAAAAGCCAAAGAGATTTTATTTAAAGCTCCATCTAGAAAATCATTCAAAGAAGAGAAAGAAAGAGAATAACCACATTCTCATAGTATTTTCTGAAATTTTACCTGAGAGGGGTTTTTTTTTAATAAAATACAAAAATTCTGATCATTACTGAGATGACAGAAATTCAGTTGAAAATAAGCCTCTTGCCTATTCCTCCCGGACAGGAAGGTGATTGCATCCTTTCTAGCACATGAATCACTGACATTCTTTGTCATACTTCTAGAGTAGACCTTGACCCTTGATGACCTGTTTTAGTAAAGCTTGTAAGAAAGCAACTATGTCCTCTCTGATCTCTGCAGTAGATAATTTTTACATGGCCTGTTCTTAATCTATGCCCAGAGTGTGCAGAGACTGTACAGGAGCCCTGCTCAGGAAATGAGGAAACACAAGCTCTAGAGCCCCACAAAGTAGGTATAACTATAGTCTACCCTTGAAAACTTAATTCTGGTTGCAGAACATTGCACTTATAAGAATAAAATACTGTATTAACCATAACTTCACCTCTTTTATCATCACTGTCTCCAGTAAACAGTTTTTTTAAACAGGAAATTTAGTCTGTCACTTCTCTCTGAAAATGGGGAAGTCTCCCATTGCTGTTAATCTGCATAATTACATTAAATCTGCTCAGAATTTTTATGTACAGTATACTAAACTCAATACTATATGGATCTTAAACCATCATACCCAAATACACATTTTTTATACATATTTATATATATATATAAACACATACACACACACACACACAGAGCGCTTTATTAATCCTATTATCCTAAAGTACTAAACAATTTAGCAGCAGGTCATGGAAATGATTCAGAAAATCACCCTTATTTTCCTATTTTAGAGGAAAACACTATGAGCTTCGTTATTTAAAAGGACCAACGAAACAGAACTGGAACTCAGAATCTGCAGCTCAGCACTGGCCACCACCAAACTCTAGCATTAGATTTATGTAGTAAAGAGCCACGGTGGCGATGTGGTTTGGCTGTTTCTTGCTCAAAAAGTAGATGCACCAAAATCTTAGATCTTTGTGGGTATTTTCCTTTCACATGTAATACATTTTTAGTACAAAATAATTCGCCCTGTGCTGTAACAGCGTACTGGGAAATAAGACAAGGAGCGCACGACAATAAAAAACTACACACAAACTTGTGTTTCCATGATATAAGACAAATCTCAAAGTCTCAAAAATCAGTCTCATTTGCTCTGCTATGTTGTGGGACAAACACAGCTAGAAAATGTTGTAAAAAAAGCTAGCAGACAGAATCTTTTGCAAAACAGCATTTTCACTGAACAAAGATATTGATTTGCAAAATTTGTTTCCAAATCCTGCATTAGGTTGCACATAAAAATTCATTTAAATACCCTAGTCCTCCTTAGTGTTGCATCACTACACAGGATACCAGTCACTCCACTGCTGTCCAGCTGGCAGTCTGGTTGGGAGCGAGCCCTAGGAGGGGGTTATTGTAGGTCACAACAGAGACACACTGCAAAAACAAACCAAAAACCCAACAACAACAAGAATTCTCCTTGGCTCAGCTTTCCTTTTCCCCTGCTACTGGGGATGTTTCAGCAAAACACTGTCTTTTGTCTCCCTTTTAATGGACCTTATAATGGTCTCCCTCATAATGGACCTTATATCAAAAAATACGTTTTGTCAAATAAAATTATTTTCTCCAGTTTTACTTAAAACTAAACAAACAGTATTTGAATTGATCATCTGTTACTTTAGACAAGAAATAAAAACCTCCCAAAGAATCTCTGAGTTAGTACAATGCAGAAGAAACCAAGCACAGATAAATAATTAGGTCAGTAATTTTCAACACAATCCCTGAGTTTGGATATCCATCTTAAGAGTCTCTGGAGCAGTAATTTGCAGGGAATCAACTTTTGCACTGGATACTCAGCACTTCCCAAGACTGGAAGGGAAGTAATGGACTTCTTTTTAATACTAGACTCCAAATCCACAGTCATAAAGAGCTATATGTTTATTTCAGAAATGCCAGATGAGAACAAAAAGAGAAAAAGAAAAGATTTCAGGAAGGTTTTAAGGTCTAGTCACTGTCAAAGCTCTTCCTCAAGGATGCTAAAAAAAGTTTTTTCGTAACAGTCAAAGATTTAAGAAGACAACAAAAATATACAGAAAAGTAACAATGAATTATTACTTCTCTTTATATTGTAAATATTCTAAATTCTTGAAACAGAAAAGGTTTAGTTCAACAACTATCGTGGCTCTTCAGTGCTATTTTTAAGAAGGAACCCATAAAGCTACATGTGTGCCAGGTGCAGACACTGTGGGAACACTGCAGTCAGTGAACAGCAGTGATTATCATGATTATCACAGCAAATAATAAAGTGTAAAAAAAAAAGAAACTTGTCACTATTGCTTTGATTATATTTATGATATAGAAAAGAAATTATGACATCATAGGCTTATAATGTTGCAGGACCATAAGAATTTCATTTAGTTGAGTAGATTCACAGAGCTCTGTGCAATCTGCTTACACTAATCTTTTCTCACGGGACCATGGGACAGTGCAGAATGTCCAGCATTCGTTCCTGTTTCTTGCTGTTGTTGCAAAACATTTCTGAAAACAGAACAGTGGTTTCTAAAATCAAACAACAACAAAACACCAGAATTCTCTAAAAATATTAGAAAAAATAAACAAAAACAGCAATAGATATGACAAAATTAATGTCCCTTCGACACTTTTTAGTGAAAAATTCACAGCAGATACCCTATGCCATAATCCATGACTTTGCATTATATCCATACATCTCTTCTGTTTGAGTATTAAATAGCTACTATGGTATCTGAGAAAGAATTTGTCTTTTTAGCGTGTGTCAAACGAGAGCTTGTAAATGGAAATATCTATCAAGATATCTTTGTTACAATATCTCCTCCCCTAAATTTTCAGAAAATCTTATTAATAATTTTTTAATAATTTAATGATTTCTTCTTATTCTCACACTACAGGGCATACAATGAAAAACTAAAAAGCAGTTCAGCAAGTTCACAGAATATTCAAGAGAAATGTTAGGTAAAAGGCAGACAAACAAAAAGAAGTAGGGGACCAAATGGTACTGCAGGATCCCAGAGCAGAGGAGACTGGTTCAGATGCAGCAAGGGTTTGGAGAAGTCTTTAGTTTTAAGCAAACCAGTGTGTATCCAGGTACTGCACTGAGCCGGGCCAACCGTCCACAGTGTGACCGGCCACCGGCTCCAGCACACTCTCCCGGGATCACCGAGCTCTCCAGCTGGGGCTAATTTCTTGAAAATCATGCATTTTGTTTAAGGTAAGACAAAATTATTATATACATACAGCACATCTGTGCTAATAAAATGTCATCAATAAAAATGAAACTTTACAAGTTTTATATTTTTGATAAATAAAAACATGCATGTGAATCTCTGTGTGTAGTTAAACAGCTACACACACACGTGCATACGTTTATTTATTAGATAGAATGCTCCCAGGAAATTTAATGATACAAGAGTTTTTATTTTGTGCACCAACTGCACCTACATATGATAATAATAATACTTTTCTTTTAAGAGTAAATTATTTAATGGTAAATTTTGCGTAAGGATAATTTATTGCTTTTAGGGTGTCTGAGGTGATACTTATCAGTGTAATACCATTGCCGTAGACTTAACTGCAGTTTTAGCAAAATTGCTGTGCAGAGCAGCGTGTAATCATTCGCAAACTTCCATTTTCAGCTCATCTGTAGGAAAGAAAGAGTCATGCACTGAATTGCTGAAAGCATATTACTGTTTGCAAGTAATAGGAGAAAAGCAACAACAGATTGCGATAATCATCCACTTAAAACTTGGTAGAGCAAAAAATCTTTTTTTAAAATTAAAAAGGCTGGAAACAATCAGCAATTGGCTTCTGCAGCTGAAAAATGACTTTTTGATATATGTATTTGGGCAAGCCTGGATAAGTTATCTCAGTAAACACCATGTATTTACATACACATGGCCCTGGTACAATTTTTTTTTTTCAGAGAAACAGGAATCACTTATCTCTGCAGGCACATGAGAATTTGCTTTATATATATATATATAGAATTTGTGATTAAAATTTATATGCATTTTTAATTACACTAAGAAGAATGCTTTCCTTAAGATACATACATGCATTTTAAACCATTACAGTAAATCTGTATCACAGGCCACACTACTATAATTACTGAAAAAATGAAATTCTGCTTACTCAGATCTACACAAATACTATTTTTGCTAACAGAGAGTTGCATTGTATAAAGCATCAACCAGATGTAGCAAGGTATAAAATCAAGCTATATATTAATTTAAATGTACTTAAATAATAAGTATTTAATTAAGTAATTATTTAAGTGGCAATTTTAGACATATGTTTCAGTGTATTGTAAACATTAACTGAATCCTATAAATTAATTTAAACTAAAAAATAGTGCTAAATATTCTGCAATTATCCATAATGTAGTAAGTTAAAAACTAAAAATTTTGCATTCTGTGAAGAATTTTCCTTGTACTTTTTTTTTCTTTTTAGTAAAAAAGAAGATATTTAGAGAGTTCATAAAATTCAGGGTACTTCCAAAAGTATATATATTTTGGGTAGCTAAATGAATGCTAAATCAAGATGTAAAATTAACTGTATAGATTTGAGGTCTGTACAGTTGAAGATTACTCAACTGCTACTGAAATAAGTAATCAAAACACCACATTGTATTGCTCTGTCTCAATGCATAGTTATGACTCAAAAACCCTTTAGATTAGCTGATAAACATAACACTAGTCACTTTACAGACTCTTAAAATCTTTACCATGGGATGCATGGAAATGCATGTATGGGTGTACAGAAAATTGCTTAACAGCTGTGTGGTTGGTTGCAATTTCCTTTTCTCTCTTGTGCAATGAAGTTACCACATATTGACTCCCTCTACCCTAACAGGTCCCAACAGTTACCCAAGCAGGTCACACCGCAGGTTACAGTGCACATTCGGCTTCAGTTAACGCATCCCACCTTAAAATACACCAACAGGGAGAGAGCAAAATGCAGGCTGGCAGAAGGTTCTGGGTGGTTCTGACAGAACTACTTCTATTCAGACTAGGTGAAAGAGAACTTGAGTTGATGCTAAGGGCACACGTTACAGTTGAGTTTTCCTCCCCGTTGTACTCAAGAAGCCAGAGGAATAGATAGCATTTTATTGCTGCAGTAGGCCCCGCTGCCCCGGCAGACGTGGCTCTCCGTGGTGTGGCCAGCTCTGACATGGCCCCATGCCTCTCATCTGTNGCATCCCACCTTAAAATACACCAACAGGGAGAGAGCAAAATGCAGGCTGGCAGAAGGTTCTGGGTGGTTCTGACAGAACTACTTCTATTCAGACTAGGTGAAAGAGAACTTGAGTTGATGCTAAGGGCACACGTTACAGTTGAGTTTTCCTCCCCGTTGTACTCAAGAAGCCAGAGGAATAGATAGCATTTTATTGCTGCAGTAGGCCCCGCTGCACTGGCAGACGTGGCTCTCCTCATCTGTGCAAAGCACTTCTGGCACCAGCACCTACGCAAAGAGCAGGACTCGCATGCAAATCTAGCTGAAAACTAACTTGCGTCCCCAGTCCGCCTTTCTGCAGGTTTGCACTGTAACTACTTAAATAGTTCATTTTCCAGAAAGAGAAGTGGCTAAAAATGTAAATGGTGATTTATTAACAAAATTACTATAGAATTACATTTAATAAAAGATATTAAAGAATAGAGACATATACCAAACCTTGTTATAGCATCAGACAGGCTGAATTTATTTTTTCACTAGATAAAGTTCGTTTCTCCTTTACTGAAAGAAAAATAACTTCCAGAAATTGTCCAATATTTACTCATCTTGGTATCAAGTTTGAAATCCCTGAAAGCAATTTATAATTTTGCAATATAGCTATATTGTGTTTGTTTCTATACTACGGAGTTTTAAAAACTTTCAAGAAACACTGTTATATTTCTGTATGAATTATCATTCCAACTATCAGGAGACTATTTGTTCTCCGCAAAAGAGAGAACATAATTTTCTGTTATCAAAAAGATACTCCATATGTGTAGTCAACAGTATTTTCCAGCTCACAGAATTAAGCACCATCAATATTTTATTTCATAACAGTTCTAGTCTCACAATCAATTATGTCAAAGCAGGGATTTTCATAAACACAGTGTTATTTTGTGCGTATTGTTTCTGGCTTTTTTTTTTTATATATAAAAGTACATCCTTGCCCTGTGGTATTAACAAGCATGTATTAGTGCATACCTTTGGCGAGAGCCTGTTTGGTTTTTCACTGTAATCAGAAGCCCATTCTGCAGTGCTTTTCAGCGTCTCACCTCCCTGGCTTTGCAGTGGTATGCTGAGAATGTCAGCCTCACTGGCCGTCTCTTTGTTCGCACTGATGCAATATAATGGCTCACCCAAGAAAGCAGGTTTCTTCAGCTTTGTTGTGCTGAGTGCTCTTGACATAAAGTAACCTTCGGTAACACTCTCATGTCCAGTCTTTGGTAAACCTTCTAGGTCATCAGGTTCCTCTGTTTGGGCCAGTGAATCCTTTGATAAATGATTATCAACCAATGCTTTGCTAAGATAGTAGCCAGGGATTTCAATCTCTGCATTTGTGCATGAGCTTTTGTCTTCAAGTCCAGCCTTTTCCTCGGCTCTTAACGTCCCTACAATATGGTCTTCAACTAACATTTTGGAAAGAGTAGATGGGGAGTGAAGAGTGGAATCTTGACTTGTGTAACAGGGCGGACTTAATCCATGAGAAAGAAATTCCTGAGATTTTGGCATGGCAACGTTGCTCATTGTTCTCAGGGACGGCACACATTCTTCCAGAAGGGTCTTAAGCTGCTCTTCAGAGAGGCCCGTTTGTTCTTCAGTCTGAAAAAAATAGGGCAAGAATTTCTTTCTGTCAAAATATAATTGATGAAAATTAGCACCATAACGTACTTTGAGAGATAGAACAGCACCGGCAGAACTCTTAAACTATTATCATCGGTTTTGAATGCAAGCTGAATTTAAGCATTCAGATAGATAATCTTATGATTTCTGCAACATCTCCACTGGGTTCTAGGTCGGTTACGTACACTGAGAGGTCAGAAAGAAGCCTCTCACTTAGAATTTCCCACAAGATATTATGATGTTTTCATTATCAAAGGACATATTTTCTAATATATGTGGATATGTTGTGTAAACACACACACATGCACTTTGGGATTTTAGTTTCTGAAACCCAGCTTGCACATTGCTAGAAGACTTTAATCCAGGAGGGCAATACAGCTGGGGTTGGGAGCGGATCTGGACAGCAACAGCACACAGAGGTTGTCACCTCTTGCTTAGGCACCTCTAGCTGCGCTCAGCAGAATGCAACACAGCTGCTCCCAGCCCTGGGACCCAAGGGTAAAACGCTGCCCTCCACAGGGCCCGGGGCGCGGAGCGTGCCCCATGGCGCGGCACCGAAGAAACCGCCTCCCTCTGCGCTACAATCCAGCTAGAGCGGCTGGTGCTGGGATAGATCTCAGTTCTCTCCTTTCAGTCACTCGCTTATTCAGACAAGAGCAAATGCTAATCATTTTATGGAGGTTTCCTGGACATTTCTTAAAAGCTAATATTAAAGACAATGACTGACATTAGCTGGTAATGTCAAAAACAGAAAAAGGCATTTTTCTTAGAAAGAGTTTGCAAAGAGAAGTTAGTCTTTACAATACTTAATGTTTCTTAGAACTCCCTAACAATTTATACAATTTAAAGCTGTTAGTATAGATAGCATGTAGCATTTACTGAAAAGGTATCAAATATTTGCCTTTCTAAAAAAAATCAAAACTGGTTCTGCACAGGTTTAAGTGGACTAGGTGATATCTGATGAATCCCTAAGGTTTTCCTAATCCCTAATTTTATCACATAAGGATTTTATTCATTGCATGGTGACTGTCTACATTCTGGCGGGACTCATAGACTCATAGACTCATAGAATCCTTAAGGTTGGACACAGATGCAGTATTATTTTAAAGCAAATATCAACATCAATTCCATGATTTAATTTTTCCTGAGGGTTTCTCATACTGCTACAGAACAGATATGATGCTGTTTGATGTATGTGATTTGAAGAGACCATAGCCTGAGCAGCCCAGGGTGTATGAGTTACATCTGAAAACTATTCATATTAATGAATGGGGAAATTTTTCAGTCCAGAAGAAACTATTTTTCCATTGTTAGACTTGCTCTGCATTTTAAAAATTACAAACTGACACTACAAAATGAATTAGACAGACATTCAAGGTCACTTTCAGTCACCATTCTGTATTTAAATGTTCAGTTCTCAATGGTAGCTAATAGCAACTACTGCATCCTGATTACTTTACAGCATAGGTGTTATTTGATAAACTGAGATATACCAATGCATTCATTTTTTTTTTAATTGTTCTCTTCCTGTACATGAGTATCATTGCCGAAGACACTCTGAGATCCCTTTCAAGGAGTACAGCAGAAGATAATTGTGTTAAAGACACTGAGATGTTTATTGCTTTTAAACAAGCACAAGCCCTTAGCAGACTGTTATGGTGTATAGCAGCCCTCATTTAGATTAACAGAAAATATGGTAACTACACAGACTCAACTAATCTTGACATCAATGCATATAATTTTTACTAACTAAATTTCCAAACTTTCCCTCTAACCCTAATCTACCAGCCCATGCTGAATCCCTTACATTTCTTCCTGTAGTGTTTTACCTTGCAGAGCCACACATATTCGCAAGTGCCTGCTGTTAGAACTCTCTCTGGAAGAAGCCAGCTATAGTAACTCAGGTGGAGCACCACAGCAATACAGGAATACTCCCAAGAGCACAGCTACATCTAGGGTAAGTATATTCACAGAGCAAAATATTATGCTATCTAACCACAACTATATTTATACCAGAGAAGATTCTCACATGTGGACATGTGGAAAACCGTATATAGCATTCCACATGTTTTTTGAGAGTCTAGTTCCATACTTAAATATCTTAAAGCTCTTAGCCAAGGCCATATGGAGTTAATTTTATGTTAATGACAGGACAATTCACTGATTACCGAAAGGAATTTGGCATCTGGTGTGAATGAACAAGTAAAAAATGAGCTCAGTGAGGAAGATCATCTTGTCCTGCCTTCCTTTTTCCCCTTTGTTCTTCTCTCCCACCATCTAAACTGCAATATCCTTTTCCACCTCCATGTTTCCTTTTTCCTTTTATGAGGAAAGTCATAGGGCTGGTATTGCCAATTAACTCCTAGGTGCAGAAGCTAATTATTTTGATTATTACCAGAGAGACAGGTGGGGAGATTTAGGGCCTTAAGGCCATCAGGGAGGGGAATGACTGTTAACAGCTATGGAGTTTGAATGTGTTTGGTAACTTGCGGGCACACGTTCTTCCCCAGTGGCAGGCCTGCAGGCAAAGCAGATGAAGTAAAATTCTATTTATTTTTTTACTGTCTTTGTCTCTTCCTTCCTTTGGATCATTTTATAAGATGTCCTTGCAATGAAGTATGGAGAAAGGATTTAACATACCTCTCAAGAAAAATTATGTTTTAAAATAATAAGGGCTTACTGTTTGCAATTATCCTGTGTGAAAGTCATTTTAGAGTTAAGGAAAAACATGCAGAAGAAAACATATCTCTTAGATGGCCCTGAGTCATCCATTGGTAACCAGGAGCAAGAAATTTATACTGACATGAAAGCAGAAAGACTGTTGTTGAAATCAGGAAACTGAGTTCAGGGAAACATGCAACTCCTAAGCAAAATAAAGGACAAGCAGCTGCCACCAAAATCACCTATGCATTTGCAACCAAGAGTGTTAAAACACCTGGGTTCCCATAATACAGTGATTGTGTTAAGAGTTTCTAAAGTAAACATATGTACACAATTGCCCCCCCAAAATTTGCATAGTTAGTTAATAGTTGAAAGCAAAACTTGGAATCTACAGTACTGATTTACAATGACACTAGATTCTACTTCTGAGCTTTCATTGTCCTCACTGCAAATAATTTACAACTTCTATACAGAAAAAAATACTTAAGGATACATCTTTAAAGCCACAGGACATAAAATTAACATAGTAGAAATGCAGAAACAGCATTCTAGACAAGGGAAAATGAGCCATTAGGTCTGGTTCCCATTAGAAATTGGAAAACCTTTTAATAGTTTTGGCTAATTTTTAATAGGACACTAAGTCTTATTCCTTTCCAAGGTTTTTTTACTGTTAACGATCCAAAAAACTAATTCCTAGCCAGGAATTTAGGAGTCTGCTAATGACCTTTTCTGTTTATGTGTGGCTGGTTTTTCATACACTTGTGGCCCTTCTCTGCCTTAAGATTTCTTGTTCTCTGCTGAATTCCTCTGTGACATGTGTCTATAGAAAAAAATCTTACTGCATGGGGTAGGAATGCAAACTTGCACTTAGCTATGGACAGACCTGCTGTGACTCTGGGCTTGCAAGCTCAAAGCTTTAGGATTGTTTTGTATTCTCACACAGCAACCAAAACCATATAAAAACATGTGGAGAAAGCTAATAATTCAGGATAATTATTGGTACTTCTAGTAAATGATGATAAAATGGCACATCATAAATGAAGAAACATTAGAAAGCCAGGACTACTTAAGGACTCATGTAGCAGGGAGAAATTTATATTTTGATTATATTTCTACATACATTTTTATGTTTATATTTTTATGCTGTAATTATTACAATGAACAGTTTTATGATGCTTTATTTGCTTGAAATAATTCATTTTGATGCTTTAAAGTTAACTTAGTTACAGCCCTGCATTTCAGTAAAAAACTAACAATCAGTTCCCATGTAGCTGCTTTCTTCCTGGTAAAATGCTCCATTTCAGAAGTTCCTGAACCTCTGGAAACAACATCCTAGCTCTGGACATACCGGCACGGCAAGTTTTTTTGCACGTCTCTGTTATTCCTGCCGAGAGTTGCTAGAACGCAGAGCTCTATGCTGTTCGGNAGTTTTATGATGCTTTATTTGCTTGAAATAATTCATTTTGATGCTTTAAAGTTAACTTAGTTACAGCCCTGCATTTCAGTAAAAAACTAACAATCAGTTCCCATGTAGCTGCTTTCTTCCTGGTAAAATGCTCCATTTCAGAAGTTCCTGAACCTCTGGAAACAACATCCTAGCTCTGGACATACCGGCACGGCAAGTTTTTTTGCACGTCTCTGTTATTCCTGCCGAGCCAATAGTTGCTAGAACGCAGAGCTCTACGCTGTTCGGAAATGGCCACCTCTGCCTTGTAGCTCCGCGGCACATGGGGATGCTGCGAGCTGCGCAGCTCAACGCGCCCCGCAGCCTGCAAGGCCTCCTCAGCAAACGGCCAGGCCCCAGCCCTCACCTGCGAGCCGTTCTCGTGGTGCCGCTACGCGCTGCCTACAAAGCCAGAGATGTCCTGTCGTGCCAAAAAGCTTCTTGCAGTTTTCAAAACCGCTAGAACAACAGAGTTCTTTTGCATCAGGAAAGTCATTTGTGGTAACCATAACTGGTTAGCTAAGTTACATTATGAGGATGCCTCCTCATGAGAGCCATGCAATCCATTCTACAAAGAAATTCCTAAGTGCCCAGCATGTTATGCTAGGATTTCAGTGCTTGCTTGTTTGCCTTTAAAAACATGGTGAGATGATTTCCTCTGCAAGGTTAATTTCAGAAGGTAACAAGAGAAACTGTGACTACAACAGCTCATAAAGATGCCTTCAGCTTAGTGAAGCTGCTTCTGGAGAAGACAGCAACTTGCGTGTTTTGGGTGACACTGAAAATGAAGACAAAAAGCTGAATAAAGGATACAGAAATTAAGAGCTCCTTATGCTACACTCATGATTCACCATCTGGTGGTATTGTGCTCAGTTCAGTTTGGGTGGGTTTGGGGAATTCTGTATTGTTTCAGAAAATAATTCTTTACAAAAGCAGCAACGGGATTCCCGAGCCACACAAGAAAATCTTCTACTTACACTCCATCTGCCAGCCTGTTAGCTACATTTTCCCTTCTCTATTTTATTCCACTATCTGTGTATGGAAAAATGAAAGAGTCTGATCATCAGTTTTCTGTAGCTGCTATTAGATGAAAAGCAGAAGGGACAAAAGTTTTTAGGCAAGAAACAGATGAGAAAACTAAGAAAGAAAGAAGAGGGTATTAGTGAGCATCTGGTAACATCACTGACTGAAAGGAAAATTAAACTCGTGATACCATGAGCCATCAGAACCACAATGTCAGAACCATCGTGAGGCTCAGGGAATCATTTTCCAGAATTTCATGCATATGCTGGGGGCAGAAGAGTGCACTTGGCTGAGGTCACGTCCTGCCGACCCTAGAAGGGGAAAGCACCTGCGGGCCAGTAGTTAAAGTAGTAGAAAAAATAGAAAGTTAAAACAGATTTAATAATATTTTTTTTCCTCATTTGATAACATCGACACTAAACTGCGTTTCTCAGAGCTATAGAATTATTGCATGGTGTGGCACTGGGATATAATGTAGGGCTTGGGGTATAATGAGGGTGTTCATCGTGTCATGATGCCATTTGAATTTGAGAGACTGAACAGAACAAGAACAAGGAACTAGCTTTCGTCTCCCAGTGCTGAAACAAAAGAAAGAAGGGACCTAGTATTCTAAAATCTTGGAAACTCTTGAAGCCATAGATCTGCCAACTGTAGATAATACTTCCTGTTATCAGAAAATCAATTAGTTTTAAACAGGGTTATTTTTTTCTGAAAACACTATAAAAAACATAATGAAGCTCTAAATATTTCCCAATCTCCTCTCTCTAACTACAATCAGTGTCTGTAGCATTGTGGTATTCAGGGCTCTTGCCCTGAAATGTATATCTTGGTTTTGATTGTATGGCATATTTGACTTGTGTATATCTTATATAGTTAAAGAATGTTGTTAGATAAGTTTCACTGCTTTCAAAACACTGCTGTCTTGCTACTGAATTAAACTCTGACTTTACACCCAAAAAAGGTAGGGCACCAATTTTTAGTAAAATAATCTACAAAGGAAGAAATTTTACTTGTTAAGAACTAAGAGACACATATTAAATAGGTAATTAAGTCTGCATAGAGTACATTTTCTTGGATAGAGAAGAGAGGGAATTAGTGTAGCTGGTATATTTGCAAATCAGCAAAAACTAATAGTCACTAAATGGTAAGAATCAACTATTTTTTTTTCCATGAAAATAATTAACAAGTTAAGTATAGAAAGAAAGTCATAATTATAAAAAATGATTTGAGAACTAAAGTATGGTAAAAATCTTCCACACTTGGAAGTTAAAGTCAATCCACTTCAAGGATATCAACAGATGTTTTAGCAGAATTCAACTCTTCTCATTTAAGACCAGTTCAATGTTTAACTCATCTAAGCTGCTCCATTTGTAGGTGAAAAAACACTGCACTATACATGCATCGCTATGCATATTTTCTCTCATTTCTAAAATCTTGTTAAATCAATTTTTAGCCCTTTTCTGGAATGCGTGATTCCATGTATTGTCACTTGTTGTTTTTAGGTTATCAAAACAACTCTTGTTTGCACACACTGTACGTATGTGCAAAAACATGAGACAAATTCCTGAACTGGTATTTAAGATCTATTATACTGAATATGACTTTCATTTTCTGGCCTCTACAGAAGACGCAGGATTTCTGCAAGTAATTAGGTTATTTAACATTCAGAAAGAGTTTTTAAACATGCCATTCTGTGTTTTTAATTGTTTGCCATTAAGCATCTAACAGATTTTGTTTCATACAACTATGTTCCTTGACTATTACTAAGTTATGGCTTTAATTTTCAGCAAAGCCAACAGAGTCGACAAAAATGCCTTGATGTGGTTGCAGCTGTTTTCTGTTAACAAAAAAATAAACCCACATTTATTTTAATTTTTTTCCCCTCTCTCATTTTGGCTTTTATTTTCCAAGAAGTAGATACAGTGTAACATGATGGGGCCATAGTATCCTATATGTCAGTTTTAAAACTCTGTAACTAAGCATCCTGAGAGTTCAAAAACTGTCATGAGTCCATTACAATCTATAACTTATTGGACAAACAGGAAATATACATAGGAATAAACTGAGGAAATACAGATTTGTTTCTCCATCATATGAAGCAGTGATTGCAAGTGTTGAAACACCAATAAAAGTAACATGTCCCTCCAATAAGAAGAAAAATAGAAAAAACCACAAGCACATGATTGATACGACCCATGCTCTTAAGGGGCCAAAAGGCCCCCAGAACAGCAACTCAGCCAATGCAAGCCAAGAAGATTCAGAGAAAGCAGCAATTGCCAGAAGCCGAAAAGAAAAGACAAACAGTCTGTGTGTTAAGGAGGACAGACCTTATTGCCTGACCTTCTCCAAGGATAGCTTTCTAAGTGATTCTTATTTATTGGCCCTGTTCCTCAACAGCAGCAGGTACCTCTGAATCATAGAATCATAGAATGCTTAAGGTTGGAAGGGACCTCTAGAGGTCATCTAGTCCAACCCCCCTGCAGGGCCACCTAGAGCACGTGGCACAGGGCTGCATCCAAGCGGGTCTTGAAGATCTCCAGAGAAGGAGACTCCACAACCTCTCTGGGCAGCCTGTTCCAGGGCTCTGTCACCCTCATTGTCAAAAAATTCTTCCTTAAGTTCCCGTGGAACTTTTTATGCTTCAATTTGTGGCCATTTCCTCTGGTTCTGTCAGTGACCACCAGTGAAAAGAGGCCAGCCCCATCTTCCTCATTGCCTCCCTTGAGGCACTTATAGACACAGATCAGGTCCCCTCTCAGCCTTCTCTTCTCCAGGCTGAACAAGCCCAGCTCCCTCAGCCTCTCCTCATAGGGCAGATGTTCCAGGCCCCTGATCATCCTCGTGGCCCTGCGCTGGACTCTCTCCAGCAGCTCCACATCCCTCTTGTACTGTGGGGCCCAGAACTGGACACAGTACTCCAGATGTGGCCTTACCAGGGCTGAGTAGAGGGGTAAGATCACCTCCCTCGACCTGCTGGAGATGCTCCTCTTAATGCACCCCAGGATGCCATTGGCCTTCTTGGCCACGAGGGCACACTGCTGCCTCATGGTCAACCTGTCGTCCACCACGACGCCCAGGTCCTTCTCAGCAGAGCTGCTCTCCAGCAGGTCGGTCCCCAGCCTGTACTGGTGTCTGGGGTTATTTCTCCCCAGGTGCAGGACCGTGCACTTGGCCTTGTTGAATTTCATGAGGTTTTTGACCGCCCAGTTGTCCAGTCTGTCCAGGTCCCTCTGGATGGCAGCACAGCCCTCTGGAGTATCCGCTACTCCTCCCAGCTTCGTATCATCTGCAAACTTGCTGAGGGAGCACTCTGTGCCTTCATCCAGATCGTTGATAAATAAATTGAACAGGACTGGACCGAGGACTGACCCCTGGGGCACTCCGCTCAACACAGGCCTCCAACTAGACTCTGCACCGCTGATCACCACCCTCTGAGTTCTGCCATCTAGCCAGTTGCCAATCCACCTCACCGACCACTCATCCAGCCCACACCTCCGGAGCTTGTCCAGGAGGATGTTGTGAGGGACGGTGTCAAAAGCCTTGGTGAAGTCAAGGTAGATGACATCCACCGCTCTTCCCTCGTCTATCCAGCCAGTCATCCCATCATAGAAGGCTATCAGATTAGTCAAGCATGATTTCCCTTTCGCGAATCCATGCTGACTAGTCCTGAGCACCTTCTTGTCCTCCACGTGCCTGGAGACAACGGCCAGTATGAGCCGTTCCATCACTTTTCCAGGTACGGAGGTGAGGCTGACCGGCCTGTAGTTGCCCGGGTCCTCCTTCTTGCCTTTTTTGAAGACTGGCGTGACATTGGCCTTCTTCCAGTCCTCCGGCACCTCCCCCGTTCTCCAGGATCTTTCAAAGATGATGGAGAGTGGCTTGGCTACGACATCGGCCAGCTCACGCAGAACTCTGGGGTGCATCCCATCGGGGCCCATGGATTTGTTGGCATCGAGGTGTCTTAGGTGCTCTCTGACCCAATCTTCCTCTACCCTGGGCAAGTCTTCCTTTCTTCCAGCTTCTTCTCCTGTCGCTAGGGCCTGGGACTCTACAGGGCTGCCCTTGGTAAACACTGAAGCAAAGCAGGCATTCAGCAGCTCTGCTTTTTCTGTGTTCTTCGTAACCAGGGTGCCCATCCCATTCACTAGAGGACCCACATTTCCCCTGAATACTGAATTCTTTCACACAACACATATGTCTGTACAGTGTATATCTGAGCAGTGATATATTCTAGGGGCAGAAACATTCTTTCCTCATACATGAAGTGAAAGTTCTGCTATATCTGGAATAACAGGATACAGAAAACAATACAGGATACAATTTTCTGTTGTGAAGACATTCAGTTAGCCAAGTTAAGAAAAAATACATATTCTTCTGTAAAGGTAGCCCTCTTTCTAAGTTCTAAGTACTTTTCTTGGTAACAGAATTGTAACAACACATACTTTTAAATAACAAGATCTGTAAGATGCCACACTGCCTTAGCTTTCATTACCCTGTAGTTGAAGATAAGATTAATTAAAAAAAAAGTGCTGTACAGGTAAATGCAGTCACACAAAGACCTCTCCAAAATACCAGGTCTAATGCATTTGAAAATATGGATTTTGCTTGTTTGAGGCACTCTTTTTTTGTGAAATTACAGCACAGTAACTTTAATGGTACCAAAAATTATAAAATGTGTAGAGAAAAGAAAGAATTTGCAGTTATGTGAACTGAAAATATGGAATCCTAGTTCACAGTGGCAAGACTGTTAAATTGTTTAAAAAGAGAAAGAAAGCAAATACTCATTTACCACTCATGAAATATTTCTGACCTTTCAGTTCACAAGAGGATTCATGTCCACTGAGGAATACCATTTTAAAAGCTGTGACATTGTCATTGCTTTTTAAAGAAAATCTCTGTATATGAGTACAGATAAATGAGCAAGGGTGTGGGTGGTTTCACCACATCTGAGTGTCTCTTCAGGATAGGTCAGAGCAAGAAATCAGAAAGATTTGGTGGCTTTGTGTGTCTGAAAGAGCTGGTTGTCACATGGCAAGTGCAAAGTCTCTATTGGGAATGTGAGGTTGCAGCTGTGCTCGACAGTGTGCGCATATAATTCTATGGAGTGCTGAAAACATGTTTTTAAAGAAGAAGAAGAAAGAAAGAAAGAAGAAACTTCTAATTAATTAATGGTAGGGTGTTTTGAAATGAGATACCTGATTCTAGCTCTTCTTTTCGCATTAAAAAAAAGCCTTTAGGAAGAACAGCAGTGCCCCTGGGAAAACATTCGATTTGGAGTTGAAAATCTGTTTGCACCCATTCTAGTTTTTGCGAGAAAAAGTCCTTTCAATAAGTACAAGAACATGAATTTAACCTTGAAATATTAAAATATACATTACCAGAAAATTTACATTCACCAGTGCAATAATAAAACAGCTAAGACTGATAAAACAAGTGCTTACCAACTAATATTACTTAGTGTTTGACAGCCATTCTAAAAAATATTAGAAATGAAAAATGACAGTATTAATCATTTTCTGTCTAACCATGAAGGTCACTGTTCAATAACACTGGGCTATTAAAGTAAACCTGAGCTTTGACTGCTTATTAAAATTCTTATTATTCCTCAGGCTTGCATATCACACACAGCAAACACACAACAGGACCAGTGATACTGTTCCTGCCAGACCAATAAACCTCCTGCATTACAATAAGTGAAGCCTGTGTATTTCATGACTTTGTCAAACTAGAAGCAGGGCAGGTTTTACGCACAGGGTAGGAGAACCAAACTTCTTTGTTTTCTGTGGGCCAATGCTGCGTGCAGTTCCTCACTGCTATCATGTATTATGCTAGTCCCTGTACTCACAGACAGAGGTCTTCCATATGCTCAAAAGTATATGCTGGTTATATATAATATAAAGCAGCAGGAAGGACTTTCCACAGTCAAATGAAAATAAGTTTTTGTAACTAAGTAAACAATGGGCCAACAGATAGATAATGCAGTGATGCAGCAGATGCATCACCTTCCCTCTGCACACTCCTTCACTGGAAAACCCACACCTGGTAAATGAGATCACTGTCTGCAACTGGAATTAAAGACGGCATCTGAGAGGTGACAAAACTACACTGGGCAAGTTCCTATACTTACACCTCCTCCTCAAGAAGGATGGGAAAAGCCAAGTGGGAGGACATGAGATTGCCTATAAAAGTTCAGACTTAAGCAGAAGCGTATATGCTTTTCTACACCAGGGCCATGAATAATTAGGTTGTCCATGTAGAAATACAAACAATTTATAAAAGAAAAAAGAAAATTGTAAGTTAACTAATACTCATTTGAAGTCAGGATAATTCCACTAACTTCTTTTAGTCACAGAAGGGGAAATAAAAGTCTAATATTTTTCCTAGCAAAAGGTACAAAAGCACCAAAGTCTCATGTTTTTCAAAAGAAAGCTATGTAAAAATTCATCCTGCATCTGGGATACAGGTGACTACTGCAACCAAGTTTGTCTTTTGCCCATAAAGTCAAAGTTCACATCACTCACAAGGTCTGAAAGATTCATTTACAAAAAGCCTGTGTGATCAAATTTCGAAGTCAATGCCTTGCACACAAAGCCCGGTGCACCCCAGTTGCTTGGAACTCTCTTTCCTGCACACTGGAATTTTTTTGCCCAGTTGCTTTTGTAAAAATAACAAGCAAAGTTCACAGCTGTGTTTCTGATGAGAATTAATGATGACATTGTTGGTTTTACAGAATTCTACACTCCTCTAATTTGCATGGAATCACAGCCGCTGAAGCAGGAGGCAAGGACACAGTTAAGGATTTTGTGTGCACCTTCCAGGCACTTAGCAGAAAGCTGCTCATTCAGCCTACCAGTTTAAATGGAGAGTTCCTTTTGAAATATATTAAGAAAACAACAGATCATACTTCGTGAAATAAAACAATAAAAGCTTATGGCCAATGATAAATATTTAAGTCGTAACTTCTTTAATCAAGGCCAGTCACTGCTAAACTCAATAAATTTCTTTTTTTTTCTTCTTTTTTTTTTTTCTCACAGAAAATGTGAGGTGTAGCAGTGTGGCCTCTATCACATGTGATTAGGCATGCGTAATCTGAGAACTATACATAACTGCTAAAATTAATGAGTTTTAATCAAGAAAGACACATTGAGGTTGAGTGACACAAGAATATCCTTGTTTATTTGGTAGACATTCGTAATACAAAAATCTTACCAAGAAAATCACTAATGACAAGGAAGCCATGATTTAATTCCACATATGGAGGAGGAAGAGCAGAGTTAGTTTGTAAGGATGCATGTATACACACACCACTTGCCTAAATTCTAGTAATTTAATCCCATAGTCACAAAAACAGAAATATTAGGATGAAAACAAGACAAAACAATAAGATATTAAGAATAAATCAGAAAGTGAAGTGGATGTGTACAATGCAAATTCCTATTCTGCAGCACTAAGTAATTGAGTATATAGTCAATTATGTAATAGAAGCATCCCCAACCTTTGACTCAGACATGCAGAGAAAATCTGGATGACAGTGTCTCCCAAAACCACAAAATAGATCCATATGTTCATGAAAATGAACCATACGGAAAAATCCCTCTTTTAAAAATATCCAGACTGATCAAAGAATTTTAAACATTTACATAATGAGGACCTTAAGATTTACTTTTCTCATTGCTCAGAAAATAATTCATGCTGAAAACTTTAAGAGTTTACTCACTTTAAAAAAAAAAAGTCATATCATTGTCCTAGCCAATGACCATAACACATACAACAAGTTAAGAATAGCATCACAGCTTCTCATCACATGAAGCATTTGACACGAGCAGTTACAGGTTGAGGGCTCTATAAGCAGGTGAACCTTTTGGATGTTGGACAGCCATTAGGGTCGAGCTCTTCACTAACCACCTGAAAACACAGGGACACCCGGTAAGTTCATACTGTAAGGGGAGGAGAAAGAAAACCCTACCATGCTTCAAAGGTTACAGCTGGTTACAGCTAACCATGCCTGCGTGCAGTTGGAGCACTGCTACAAAGGCACTGCCAGATTTCGGGACAGTCTCATGAACTAATCTAGCCAGGGAACCAATGATCCAGCTTATTCAGCCTTTTGTCTTCACGTAAAAGTGAACCTGCTCCTAAATTATAAAAGTATGTGTGCCCATTCTATGAATTAAAGAAATGCTGCTAAAACCTGCTAAACTTCATTTACTACTAGGCATTCTATATACAGTTTCTATTATGTATGAAATAAAGATAAAGGCAATGTATTGATAAAGGGTAAAGCATGTTGATTCTTTGGTTTCCAGCTTCTTCACTGAAGTTTTTCTGTTCAGCAGTTTACTGTACTTCAGCTTATCTCAAAAATACAGCTGCTACTACTTGTGGGACAGAATGAGGGAGACAAAGTTTGATGAGACAGCTTCAGGGGAATAAAAAACTTCTGCCAAACATTTTGCAGTGCTGTGTTTTTGTTCATAAAGTGCTTGAAAAAATCAAGGGTAAAGCAAAATTTTTTAGAGTTTGAGAAAGGCAAACAGAAAAAAATGCAAATTGAAGAGAATTGTATAATACACTACTTCTGAAGGGAGAAATTAGAAACAATGGGACATTGCAATTGATTAAATGATATATTATTCAAACAATAAAACAATGCCTTTACCCAAAACAATATAATAATAATGAGATCACTATAAAATAAGGGAAAGATGAATAAATATTGAGGAACTGAGTCCAGAAGAGATCACATATTTCATAAAAATGAAGGGATGTTTTATTCAGCCTACTGGATTATTACTGCCCTAATAAAATATTTCCTATAGTTTGGGAACATATTCATATACTCATTTTCTCATCACTTGCCTCGCACAAAGACAGTGAACACAGGCACACTGGGTACTGCCTATTCATCAGCACACACATCTTCTAACCTCTGCACATGCACTGATGCAGACATCTGATCTGTAGTGCAGCTCACTGAACCCCTTATTGTTATTTAATCCTGACTGCTATATATCGTACAAGTGCCAAATTCTCCACACAGGCCTACTGTACAGTACATGCCTCACACTGGAAAAGTCCAAAACTATAATGAAAATGTCAGCATTATTAAACATACTAAAACCATTCCTAAAGATGAATGCCAAAGCTAGCTTTCTGAATGTAATTAGTTTGCACATTTTACAATACTATCTAAACACAACATTGTAGCTTGAACATACAAACAATTTGGATGATAGAAAATACCATGAGGTAATATTATGGTGTATTAATGTGCCTCTTGCACTTGCACATGCAAAAGGCAAAGAGTTCAAGTAAAACTATTGACAATCTTCAGATTGAGCCTTTTAAAAGCATCAAGAAACTCATAGCTTAAGGGAGATAAATCATAGAATCATAGAATCACAGAATCATAGAATGCTTAAGGTTGGAAGGGACCTCTAGAGGTCATCTAGTCCAACCCCCCCTGCACACGCAGGGCCACCTAGAGCACGTGGCACAGGACAGCATCCAAGCGGGTCTTGAAGATCTCCAGAGAAGGAGACTCCACAACCTCTCTGGGCAGCCTGTTCCAGTGCTCTGTCACCCTCACTGTCAAGAAGTTCTTCCTTAAGTTCCCGTGGAACTTTTTATGCTTCAATTTGTGGCCATTTCCTCTGGTTCTGTCAGTAACAACCAGTGAAAAGAGGCCAGCCCCATCATCCTCACTGCCTCCCTTAAGGAACCTGTACACACT
>VWPW01007383.1:1303403-1363469 GCA_013389825.1 Crypturellus undulatus | reverse complement strand
GGGCAAGTCTTCCTTTCTTCCAGCTTCTTCTCCTGTCACTAGGGCCTGGGACTCTACAGGGCTGCCCTTGGTAAACACTGAAGCAAAGCAGGCATTCAGCAGCTCTGCTTTTTCTGTGTTCTTCGTAACCAGGGTGCCCATCCCATTCACTAGAGGACCCACATTCCCCCTGATCTTCCTTTTACTGTTAATATATTTATAGAAGTTTTTCTTGTTATTTTTAACATCCCTTGCCAGGCTGCGTTCCAGCTGCGCCTTAGCTTTCCTAGTTGCATCTCTGCATTCCCTGACTACGCTCCTGTATTTTTCCCAGGGGGCCTGCCCTTTCTTCCACAATCTGTATACCCCCTTCTTCTGCTTGAGCATTGCCACCAGCTCCTTGCTCATCCACGCAGGTCTCTTGCCCCCTCTGCCTGACTTCCTACGCACAGGGATGCACTGCTGCTGGGCGCAGAGGAAGTGACGCTTGAACACTAGCCAGCTCTCTTGGGCCCCCCTTCCTTCTAGGGCTCTAGCCCATGGGATTCTTTCGAGGAGGTTTCTGAAGNAGGTAATATTATGGTGTATTAATGTGCCTCTTGCACTTGCACGTGCAAAAGGCAAAGAGTTCAAGTAAAACTATTGACAATCTCCAGATCGAGCCTTTTAAAAGTATCAAGAAACTCATAGCTTAAGGGAGATAAATGGCAAAAGGTTTTTACAATCCTTCTTTGCCTTTATAATTTTGGCTTGTTCAATGGGTTGTTCAGCTGTAAGATCCTTCAGAACCACTACAGGGCCTCACTTCAGTTTGACCCTCGTCTATCACTCCTTCTGCTCCTCCACTCCCTTGACAACTCCATACATCTAAGCATAAAAGGAATTCTAATAAAGCAGCATTAGATCTACCTACTTACATCTCCTGGCTTGAAGGAAAACTTTTCTATAAAATGCAGGACCTTTAGGCTTCCTATATAGTATGGCATTTTACTAAGGTATTTCTTACAATATTCACTACCATTTTAAGTTGGTAAAATATTTCTTTGGCAATCCTTCACTTGCATCTTACCCTCAGCTGAAAGAAGATCGTACAAGTTATGTCATACAATTGCATGAGTTTTGCCAAGACACCTAGCTGCGCGTGAAAGCCTCATACTCAACCCATAGATTGGATCCATGACAAAGGAGCTCAGCTGTCTCACATGATCTGCTCCTGCTACCTGCTTTCCCCGTGATCGTTACTGTGATGGTGACAGAGCTCTGGAACAGGCTGCCCAGAGAGGTTGTGGCGTCTCTTTCTCTGGAGATCTTCCAAATGCGCATGGATGCCACCCTGTGCTACATGCTAAGGGTGTCCCTAGACACCTAGTCCCTAGGTGTCCTGCTGGAACAGGGGGGTTGGACTAGATGACCTCTAGAGGTCCCTCCCAACCTTAATCATTCTGTGATTCTCTGCTGCAAATCCAAAGTGCTGATTTTACACATATATACCCAGACATGTCACTGTCAGTCCATCTATTTTACACTGCAAGTGCAAAACTCTCTATTTCATGTTGATTCTGCCCACTAGCCTCATTCTTTCGCCTGTCCTTCTCAAAAAGGCAATAGTTCTTTATATTTACATGTCATTTATTTGAGTTCTTACTGATTCACTGTGGCAATTTTACCATAGTCTTAACCAAGTATTAATGCTTAGATAGGATATCATTTATTCAGCATAATTCCCACAGTTGTACACTGCTACTTAAGACCCACCTATCTGTTCCTACCGCAAACTCACCCATCCACAAACCCATAAACCCATCCACTCTATTTTCTGAATGGATTCCTAAGCTGCTATTTCTGCTTTCTTGCGGCCTCCTAGCATCCATTATGCTCCTCACTACTTTACAAGCAGACTGAATCACAAATCCAAAGTACTCTCGACAACAACCAACTTGGGTGGATTAGTACAGAGAAGTGTCATTAGTGTTAATGACTCTCATCAACCATCATCACTCACCTGAGCAATACCTCACATTGAGAATTCCAGAAGAAAAAGCAGTTTACCTGTACAACAAGCTCTTTAGCCTGACAAGTCAGGCTGGAATCATCAGCCACCACCACCTTTGGCTCCCTCAGGAATGCAGATCCTAGACCCCACAGGGTTTGGTGGTATATGAGTTTTCCTTCTCATATATCAGGTTTTCTTCCTCATCGGGAAGGGAATACAATCAGCCTTCTAATGAACTCAGAATGGCAGGGGCCACCTACTCCTGCTCCTACCACAGACCTTTCTAGCCAGCTGGAATCTTTGTTCTTTGAATGTATTCTGTCAATGAATATACTCATGGACATGTTGTAACCTTTTATAACTCTCTCGCTAATTAATGACTTCTGGAGTGTGGGAGTGCTACTATATAGTATTAATATTTTAACCAATATACCATTTTGTCATGTTCAAGAAGACTTAAAATATGGAAAAAAAACATGCCCTATCTTGATATCGTCTGTCCTGATACTCCCATCATTTATTAGTAATGGGAGAGATGCTTGAATGGTTGGAAACAGTGACTGGTTAAAATGATAGTGACCTATACCAGAAGTTTTCTCCTAAAGCAAGTAACAATATCACAGATCTGAGGATATCATCATAGGCAACATGTAAACCGTGTGAGTTTGCACTCATGTAATATCATTTAACACAGCAGTAAAAAAAACCACATTTTTTTCCATGATATAAATACATCTTTAAGAAACTGTTTTGAAACTTAATATTTTTGAAAAAACAGAAAACTTAAAAACATGCTAAACAAGAACTGTACCTTGAATTGTATATATTATTACATGGCTTATTATATAGATGGCTTACCATTGCTGTGATCTCGCATGCTATAACGGGGATCATATTCAGCTGAGAATTTGGACAAGAGATGTAATTAACTCTTAGTTCATGATTAAAGGTATACAGAGGCTCTGTACTATGACCAGCTTTATTTGGAAAAAGATATAAAATCTGCTATACAAGTCCCTTTGCACTTAGGTACACAGGTTTAGTTTTACCACTTTAACCAAATTCTAGTTCGAACAATAGTCTTCCTACTTAAATTCTTTCCATAGTTTCCACTGGAAAAGATATTTGCCCTCATTTCCTGTACCAAAGCTGTTGCTGTTCTGTGTTTTAACTCTGCTAACATCTGTGGAGGGTTAAGGGCTTGGGGGGCGGGGTGGGGGGGTGGTTTGCACTGTCTCTTATTTATTTATTTATTTCTTCTCTTTCTCCTTCCAAATGAGGTAAGGGGCAGAAAAAATATTTAACAGTGCCAAGCATTAGTCTGAAACAAAAGGGAGGACAGCAGGGCTTAGAAGTATTATTTTAAATTGGAAGGGAGAAACATTTGTACATCAACAAATATTGATAAACTGATGAATTCACTAATGGAACTAAAGTCTTTGTTATCCAACTTTCACTGCTAGAAGTGTTTTCACCTCTCATGCCCTATGGTGACAGCCACTTTTCACTTATTGCAGCTACCAAGTTTGAGTCAAGATCAGATCAGGTAGGAGCTGACTACAACCAGAGCATACCCAATACTTTCAAATACATTTCTTTTACTGTTATAAAAAAACATCTGCATGGCCTTGCAACATTCCTCAGCAGCTATTTATTGAGAGAAAAATGGAGAGGCATTCAGGCAAAGCCTTTTCTTTGCGAAGTACAAAGTACCATATTAAAACTAACATCTCATAAGAACATCTCTTAATTCCAGCTGTTGCAATTTAGAATAGTAAGAATTATTTCTGAGAGAAAGGCAACATTTGCATGTGAATTACTGCCAACTACCAACAAACATATTGAAATGCATCAAAAAATTTCACTGCATGCAAACCTGCCTCCCATATGAAAGAAATTTGCCCCAAGTCAAATTTATTGGATGGTCTTTGAGGTTAAAAAAAAAAACCTGTATCAGTGGAGTGGATCTACTGGTTGTGTAAACATGCATTGACCCTGCCTCCAATTTGCTGTCATCTACAGATTTGCAGAGAGCACCTTGTAGTACTAAACTTGAAAATTACTATGCACAAAACTTAGTTCACCTATATAAATAATACTGCTTCCAGCTTCACAGTTTCACTTGGACTAAATAAAACTTAGACAATAGTTTCCCTCCCACCTCCAATTAGTAACTAAATAGTATTTCATGTTCTCCTCTAAAATTATGGAATCTTGTGCACTAACAAAGCTTTATACCCAGAATAAACTAATTCTGAATATTACAACAAAAGAACCTGAAGCTACATTCCTCATGAGACTAGCTGGATTTCTGCCATTCATGCTTGGCACAATGGCACAATGCCATTAATTGAGGTCACGTAGAGGAGTTTTCCTCCCCTGAAGATACAGGTTCTAGAGATGCGAGGGTTTGGGACAATACCAGAGTGAAAACTCATTTTCAAATTCATGTGGTAAAGACTGAAGAGAGAAGAAGAAGAAAAAAGTAATATTAATAATTCCACAGTAATATTCCAAATTCAAAAAAAAGGCATCTCTAGTTCCCATTCTTCCCACACACTACTTCCCTACAATATGAAGCAACAGGCGCAACAGTGGACTATGCCAGCCTCATTGAGAGGAACTTGGGCAGAAATAACAATGTGTGGTGCATTGAAAGCAATGCAAGAAACAATGGAGGTTGAAGGATTATAAACAGTTTGAATTAATATAAGAAAGAAACAGACAAAGATACCCCAAGAATAACTTGAGAATTGCTCTCAGTGTTCCTTAAAGCATTTGTTAGTGATCCACCATGCTCTACTTAATTCTTATTTCAGTGTGAAGAAAAGCATCTCACACGGGCAGGCCCTGTGGAGCAGATCCGGCTCAGCAGTGTCCGTATACATTGTTCAGCCCTGTCCCCTGTCTCCGAAGCTCCTCTCCCCAGTGGCAACCAAAACCTTCTCCAATTGAAAAGCTTGACAGACTACAAGTGGAATAAATATATACAGCGCCAGAGGAGCCTAAACCAAACAGAGGCTTGGGCTCAACTTGCAAAACATGGAAACATGGAAAGAGGCCTGCTTACACTGACTGAGGGTTTTAAATTTCATGAAATGCTTAGAGAGTATCCTGCTGTTCTCAGGAATCTAGTACAAAATCGATCATCTAAATCAACGCCATTACATAGCACAAGCAGACTTTATTAGATATGATTATATATTATACTTTGTTAAATGATTCTATAATCATAGTATTTTTAAACATATCACCAATTTGAAGCCTTCTGTTAATTCCCCTCACATTTTTATCACAAATATATTGTTACTTACAAATTCAAACAAAGATCTCCAATGTCAATAACAGTTAAGAAAATCATCCAGTCAATAAAGAATTTCAAGAAAGCAGTATGTATAAAAATCATTGCACATAGGAACTGTTTTCAAAACACAGATTCTGAACTTTTGCTCCTGAATCTTTGAAATTGAATTCTGAGACTGCTTGATTTCGAGGGGCTTGGAAAAGATTCTGAGTATATGGTGTCAAGTGCCATCCACGACAAAATTATGACTTTGAAAGAGCCTCTGTACTAGCACAGTCTAACCAGGACAAGAAACAACATAATAAACAGTGATTGAACTGAGGCATTTCATACCCAGAACAACTTCTAAAATATTCAATAAGAGTATGCTTTCAGCCACAGAGAACTATTCAAAAAAATTTTTTTTCTTTTTGTATAAAGATGACAATATGCTCTCAAAAAATCTCATTCTCTACTTAAGTGCACCTACACAGTACTCCTCCTTTGTATTTAACCACATGAATTTATTTGGCATGATTTACTAACATGGCAATGTTCTCATGGTTTAAATACAGAAATAAAACTCCTTGAAATAGTCTAAAATTCATCAAACATACATATAAACATACACATGCACTTGCTCGAATTTTCAAAATGAGAAAATGCAGTCACTAAATTCATGTTCGAAAAATCTATGCGACTTTTAAAACATGAGAATGTGAAAACTGTAGTTAATAACACAGTATATTTTTTCCACAGTCATCAACATCTTGGAAGTTCTTCTAAAATATTTTTTCCATCATCTTAATCTTACTACCATGTCTTTCCTCAGAAAGAAAAACCACCAAAAAAATTTTATCAGTGAAGATGATGTTGGGAGTTTTTTGGCCTAAAAATGCCTATAAGTTGTCCTCTCCTTAAGCCAGTATATCCAACTCATAAAAAGAAGTTATAAACACCAATTATTTATATTACAATTATATGATGGAAAAGAATCTACACTTGTAGTTTTCAGAAGTGACTGCTATTTAAGTCATAAGAATAATTTATTTAAATTTCTTAAACTATGCCGAATCTACATCTTTCAACAAGATCCCGAGCATCTCCAGCTTCCATTGACGTCAACAGAAACAAAAGGCATTCAACAATGCACTACCATTTTATTTGCTCTTGCAAGTGCCCAAACTTGCTAAACTTATGAGAAGTACATACACTAACAATGAATGCTTGTAAAACATAACACTGTAAAACACATCAGAACATGCTAATATGAACAATTAAAAATTTAAATTTATGACTTGTACTTCTTCCATTTGGAAATGTACTTCCCCAACAAACGACTATTTCACCTCTTGACTATATCTGTACCCAGAGACAATCCTCGTAGCCACTTAATTTAAGAAACAATATTATATCTTTGCAGTAAATCCCCTTCAAAATGTTTTAGGTCCGCTGTTTAAAAAAGAGAGAGAAGGGGCAGGGGAGAGAGAGTGCGCGCACTGTCTTGCTATTACTCAGCAGGATACAGATTCCTTTTTCTAAATGGAATTCCAGACATTCCATCTGTTTCCCATAAAAGCTAAGATTGTTGGTTTCCAAGTAGAACACCAACAGTATATCTGAATAGTGAAAGAAGAAACCACATCCTGCCTAACACACCTACAGAAAAAAAAAAAAACACTTTATCCTTTATATAAAATTTACACACAAGTTATTGCTTGAACTTTTTAAGAGAATACAAGTCTGCTACAAGTTATCAGATAGACTGACATTTCTTCACTAGCAATTAGATAAGTCCAATTTTTAAAAGTCAGATTTAAAAGGTGATTGAATTCAACAGACAGATGTCTGGAAACGGACAAAAGGAGGGAATATCTATCTCTGTTCTGCTTTTACCATCTCGAAGAGAGCCAGCTCAAGGAGCTAACCCTCTCTTGTAACAAGGCATCTGGCTGTCCACAATCTTTTTCACATGATTGGAATTATGCATCTAATTTATTATGTATACAGAATGTGCATTTTCCTATTGTGAAAGCAAATGGCCGTGATACTGTGCTTAAATGTGGTAACCACGTTTGCAAGCAGCGATTTGCACGCAAAATTACTCTGGTTGAGCACGCAGGGTATGTGTGCTATGCGTTTTACTGATACTGTAATATTTTTAAAAATTAGTTGTTACCTGACTAGTCAGAGCATTTTCAACATGTATGCACGTGCAAATATACATCTACATGCCCAAAGCTGATTTTTTAAAAATCCCATGAAACTCAGAAACTTCACAGGCAGAGTGGTAACAACATTTCTATCAGATATTTATTGTAACAAGTTCAAGGTCAGAAATAAGTTAGTCATGGAAAAAATGCACAAGAAAGTATATCACTAGCTACATACAAATATAACCAGAAAAAATGCATTTCTATTTTTCTCTTAAAATACATGCTTTTGCTATCTTCAGAAAGTCACAAAATGGCCTAATCCTTTTGTATAAACATGAATTATTAAATTCTTTTTAAACATATTTCTCCTCACCATAATACATTACATTCTCAGTTACACTCATAATTTATAATCATGCAAATTACAGGCCCAACCCCCCAAAACAGGACATTTTACCCATAAAAACCTCTTGGAATTCCTATTACAAGCATGGGCCTGCAGGATCAGGTCCTACAATTTCAATGTGAATAGTAAGAAGAGAATGACAAAGCCTTAAAATACGAAATCAGTAAAGCTTTCTTTCTTTGTGCGCTTAAACAATCTTAAAAATGTGCACATAATTGTGACATAAACAATCCCCCTAGTTTTACTAAGCCTGCACTTCTATACTGCATGGTAAATGCAAGTAGAAACACAGAAACACCTATAAAATCTATATCACAGAAGCAAAAAAATATATAGACTTTTTAAACTGAGCTATTAGATGTGTTTTGGAAAAGGAAAAGTGAGAATGAAAGGAAAACTGAAAATGAGAGTGAGAAAAGAGGTTTTCTAGAAATATCATATATTTTGTGAAAGACATAAAACTTAACATTTCTGTGAAGTAAAATTGGAAATCCTTTATGAACCTACAATGCAATAAGCTGATGTTTACTCTGCAGTGCCCTAACAAAGGCCCACCTGCAGCAGGGCTCCCCACTCCTACCAAAACCAAGTGGTGTGGGTGGGGATCACAACTGCAGAGCAATAGAAGGATGCTGGAAGCCAGAGCTGACTACTCATATTGCAGACATTCCTAGTAAAACTAGCATTCTGCTTTCCTGTTACAAAGTTTTAAGAAAGTCTAAAAAGAAGCAGAAGGAAGCTATTCCCCCTCAAAGAAAAAGAAAAAAGACATTCAAGATGATCAAGAGATCAGCTCTCTAGGAGATAAACTGGTAAAGTCATCTCCACAGACTTTTCAATGTTACTAGATTGCTCTAATAAGCAAAAATTAAATCTAGCTAAAGCTTAGGACCTTAGACTGCCTCAGACTTTAGCAGGTCCCTTACAAAAATGTAAGTTTTTGTTTGTTTGTTTTTTATACCTTACAGTAACCTGATGCCCAAGCAAAACATGAGCATTCATTGAAGGTAATTAATATGAGCGTAGGCCTGCTCATATATTGAAGATAAACTCAATTGTAGCCATTTTCGGATAAACTCCAAATGGAGTTACCCAAAGACAATGCCATTTATTGACAGTCAGCATCTACTTATGTAACTGTGCGCAAAGTTTTCTCCAGTGATTTTCTCTAGTGATTATAGTGCTTACATACATCTTATCTGAAACATAGGTAATCTTTTAAAAGGATATTAAGTGACAGATTATTTAGGGAAAAAAATATGGAAAAAGTTAATATGTGGATTATGCATGATTTCCCTTTCATGTGCAGACTGCTACTGAGCGCCTCCAAGGACGGAGGCCCCATAACCTCTCTGGGCAACCTGTTGCAGTGCTCGGTCACATCTGCAGTAAAGGGCACTCAGCAACAGCTGCCCAACCTTCTGCATCCACAACCAAAACCTACAGACAACAGTAATGGCATAAGATTGTACATAGAGACACTGTGAAGGGAGGGACAGTGCAAAAGCGTTTGGTCAGTTGAGACTTACCCTTCATGATGAAAAGAGATATAAAATGCTGAGAGAACTTCAACTTTCAAAATTATGATCTAGATACAAAAAGAAGTCTAGTTTATTCTTGTTTTAATTCTTGTTTAATTATTTGCAGACTGCATTTTTTCATGTCAATGTAATACTAATTCACCAAGATGAAATACGCATGCTAATTACTTTAAAGCATTTTACACTAGACAGTTATGCAGGAATGAGCCAAAGAACATTACTATAGCTTTAGCCTGCATTAGTTTAAGTGCAATTTTGATTTTTTTATTATTATTTAACCAAGAATTGAACATTTTGTTTCAAAGGACCGACTACCTACGATTTTCTGCTGTGGTTGACAATAAGTTTTGTGGATGAAAAACTCTTCAGGGGGAACATTCATTTCACAAAGTTATGTTAATGATTAATTGTACTTCAAATGCTGAGGTGGCCTCTACAGAGAGTATTTGGCTAGTTTGACTGGACCTCCTTGTTGAAGTCACTGCATTCCAAGCTTAGCTTGCTGTACAAGAATGGACAGAGGGCTTCAGTTTTGCATATTTTATTTTTCTTGTCTGAGATAAAATAAACAGCATTCACGTAGTGCTTGGGAAGGTCCTAAAACAGCAATTTAAACCACAGTGTTTGATGGCATTGTTAGTATTAATTTCAAGGAATAGACTATTCTCCAAATATGGTATGAATATTCTCCAAATATGGGATGAACCAGTAAGCATCACAGAAGAAAGACAACAGATTGGTATTGAATACATTTATGAATTTAATGACCTTTTCCCTCCTCTCCCTTGCAGTAAGTGCTGGAATATGAAAAAGCTGATTTCCAAAAAAAGCAAAGAAATACATCTTTTGAGTCAGCAGGTGACAAATCACACACATATATGAACACACACACCCACACACAGATATATATGAAAAATCTGTTCTAGATGTTCTAGAAGGGAAGAGAAGGGTTATACAAGACACTTTTATAGTTTCCAAGTACACGTATTTGAACACTCTTTGCACTATTACCCTGTTTCAGCACACTATCACAAAACAGAATAACTTCATTACTTTTGCTTTCCCCTTCTATAAACTGTGTGTATATATATTATTAAATATAAATACATCTTGCATAAGGATATTCTATATTATGGATATTAAGAATTTCAGAAAAAATCTTGATGACAGATACATGAAACAAAATGTCCCAAAATGAAATACAGTTTTCCATAAAGAAAACTATTTCAGATAACATTCAGAAAACTTTATGAAATAACATTCTCTCTTTTGATATCTGCTTTAAATCAAATTGAGGTAGCAAAAAATTAATAATGCTTAATGCATTACCTCATCAAGCTAGGATATTTAACACTGCCACTACATGCAATACGTATAATTTGTTATCCCATTCAATTTTATAATGAAATGTTTTTATCTGCTCCTTCCCCCTTAAAACTTTCACTAGGAGTAGTCATATTGAAAAGCTAAAAATCAATCCTATCTCTACTTGGTACCAATCATTTTTCTTTACCTGCATCACAGATTTTGGTCATACATGTGACCAGATAGGTCACACAGGTGCAGAGTGGTAATTTTTTTTCTTTAAATTGTTTATTGAATTATATGAGAAGCATAGCACACAACTAGACAGTTCTCTAGTTTTCAGCAGTTCTCTCCAGCTTTCAACAAAAAGGGTTTCTAAAAAAATAAGTTCATTTTATTTCTACAGGAGATTCTGGTATCCTGTATCAAGATTGTATATCAACACTATTTAATTTAACTTTACTGTTTATACAGCAGTCAAATTGCACATCACCTGGCATCTCATACTTTCAAGGAAGTTGCTGCTATCAAAAGTGGAGTTTGGGGGATATTTGGAAATGGAGCTTAATAAGAACAACCCGAATTACCAAGTGTTTAGTGCTGGCTGTATTCTAGAAATAAGATAAGGGAAAAATTATAAATCAAGGTTAAATTTGTACATTAAGTTTGGTTGTCCTTAAGAGTGAAATTTGTTTCCTGTTATTTGCATGTATAAAAGCAACCACTATTACTCCAAGTCCAAAACTGCCTAAACATGAAAGGAATTGCACAGAACCAGCCTGTGCAGCCTCCTATGTCTAAAAGCAGATTCCTATGTCTAAAAGTAGACATTGAGAGCTCACACTTGCCCTGCTTAATTTGCTTAGTGAATTTGTCCTGTGTTAGATGTGAAAAGACTACACACAGTCTGAGAGTGGAGAAAGATAAATGAAGCAAAACCTGTCAAGGACCCTTTCCACATCATCCAGGCACAAGAATTATTGTAAGAGTTGTACCACAATCCCAGACCATGAGGTCACATATAACTATTGCCATGAGGTCACATATAACATTTTTCATTAATATGGAGAGGGAGAAGCAGATACCTACAGACATTCTATTGTTAGTAAACCTGGGGGAGCAGAGTCGTCTTTAGAGAATTGCTTCTTGGAGCTTGAACATCCATTCAAACCATTAAAAATCAAGATATTCCACATGAAATTTAGCTGGTAAAAATAACATTAGTCTTATTTCTGCAGCATTTTTTTAATGTTTCAATGGAAAAAAAAGCAAAACACGCTTAAGAAAACCTTTCCCAAATCCAGATAATTATTAATTCAATAGAAAACCAAGTAGACATTGCTCTTAATGTTCTGGCACCAGTATCAGCAGAAATGAGCAGCAGGGGGATAATGAGAGAAGAAGAGAGGTACGAAAAAAATAATGATGAAATAGATTTTTCTTTCTATAGCAGTGTTCCATTTTCCAGCAATTAAGTCAGTTATCAGTCACTCCCCACCACTCTGCATCTGAAAATTTTCTCAAAGATAGTTCTATAGAACTTATCCTAACGAGACCAGACCATTTAAAGTTATTTATTGCCGGATCGTTGCCTTAGAAAATCTGATAATCTCACCATTTGATGTACATTGGTAAAGGAACAACAAGTAAAGGTTAGTGAATCAATAACCTTTAGAAGTGAAACACAGAGGTGGAATGTTGTTTTTTCAGTCAGTCTAATGTTTCCCAATACTCAGACATTTCCCCATGAAATGCTAGTTCACATGGGGGAAAAAAATCTGTTGGCTTTTTTTTTTTTTTTTTTTTTTTATTATTAAGTCAGGAGATTACAGGGAGGTCAACTGTGAAAACGCAAGTTAGATTTAGCATAATCCCTTTCTACCTGGCAAGAATCCCAATAATAAGCAGTGTAAGGTAATTAGTAGCTTGGAGCTGTTGCCTTGTATGCGATTGCATGTTTAAGCAGGTTCAGCGATGCATCAAACCGTGACACGTCTCTGATGGTTAACCAAGGTCTTCCGCTCCCATATGCCCAGACACAATTCATTGATTTTATCTAGTCTTGTGTTCTCGGACCACTTCTGTCAAGCACTGCAAATACATTTAGGAAGCTCCTACCAAACCAGACTTTCGAAGGGTGGCTGCTAAACTTGGCAAGTACTGACAGGCTGCAGCATCAAACCCACGCAGTGACTTCAACCTTACGTGCTTACATGCTGCTGCCCATGTACGTCTCCCTGACCTCGTCTGTGTAACCATTCTGGGAGAATATGGAATCCCTAAGCGATTTCATCTTTGAAAAATGCCAGTTCAGGACAGATGAATGAAAGTAATAATATGTATAGCAGGTATAAATAGAGAAGGAATTATTGAAAAGGTTTATCTTCTCACAGCTTTTTTTCTTCTCACAGGAGGCACAAAAATGAAGCAGGAAAAAGAAAAAAAAAAAGATAAAATCCTCTAAAATTGAAGAAATCATCTAATGTCATCTACATCTGTCTGGTATATTGCTGATATCTGTTTGGGTACCTATGTAAAAGTATATTCAGGATGCTCACAGTTAACAGTTAACCTAAATACTATCTACCTTTCACGTAGTACCTTTGTTTCTAAAGAACATGGAGGTACTGCATGAAACATATACATAAACTGTTGGTTAGCAAGAGCAGCAAGTCTAACATTTAGCACTGCACAGCACAACAAACAAAAAGCAGCAGAAAACTAGTAGAAAAAGAAATACCTGAAACAAAGACGTAGGCACAATACAGTTACACGAGTTGGAACCAGCATCTGACATGGATGTATATTTCTGTATAGTCAAACACAATTCTGATATTTAAAGACTAAAATAAATATATATATATGATTTCAATTCTGTTTCACTCTTTACATTGCCAAGAATGTTAAAAGAAATCCAATCCCTCTTGCTAGGGAAAAAAATAACAAAATTTTAAAAATTTCCAAAATATGAAAAATGGGTTTTATTCCAAAAGCACCTTGAAAACTTAGAAGACAGGATCTTTATTTTTTGGAAATTTGAATACATTAAATATAATTTATACAAATCTAGTAACTTCAGGTAAGTTCTACTAACTTAGTCCACAGAGAATAAAATCAGCACAAAAACTAAGATTTCTTCCTTTATGTCCTTCATCATCAGCAGTAGAGTGGAACAGTTACCTCTTAAGCAGCTTTAGAGATTTTGAAAGAGTTTTGCAGCTTTGTATCTTAAAGAAAACAGTCTGAGAAAAGCAAAGGGTGAGTAACTGTAGCTTAAAACTGATGACATTCACGTTTGCTCTAGTTCTTTCCATGACACCAGGTTTAAAGGAGAAGAATTTAAACGAAGAGTTTGTAGTTACAACAGCAGCTTTGTCACCAACCCACAGAGACTTGGCGGCCATGTTCATCACTCAGAGGGCTGTGCCCACTACACCATTCCTAATATTTACATTTCTCTAAAATGCTTTGATTTCTGCAATACAATGCCAGTTTAAATCATGATTATGTATTCAAACGTCATGTAACATTTTTGTTTTCAAAACATTTTCCTGATTTTAAAAGCATCAGGTCACTTTCACCTTTATTTTCTTTGCTCTGTCTTTATGCATATAGTTTTTTATCTTATGGAAAGAAATGTCTAGTTAATTGCAATCATCTGAGGAATCACGTTTGGACTCTAGATTTAAAAAAAAAAAAAATTACTCAAGTGATCAGAATTAACTAAATTAAGAAAAGACACACAGCAGAAGAAAATATATCCATCACCCTTTTCAGCTCACTATTCTAGACTTTCTATGGTACTTTAATCCCATAAAACCTCCAAGTAAAGCCTGTTACGATATAAAAGGAAAACGCAAAGCTCCCAAGTTAAGCAGTAGTTACAACTCATTAAAGTAAGGACACATACAATCTGAAGCACTGGAAAGTATGCTGAAATATAATTAGTGGCTATGAATCAAACCTGGATGGATTAAACTAATTCCTGGAATGTTATTAGGGAGAGCACCTTGTGGAGAAAGAATGATCCTTCTGTTTGCACAGCAGTTAAATAGCTTCAATTTACTTTTAAATTGTCTTGAATAGAGATAAAGGCCCAGCATTTCAAAACGTGGCCTTCTAAATATAATCGGGCTGAATTATGCCTGTTTCACACTGCAGTACTCGCAACCTGGTTACAGGCAGAAGGGACAAGGCTGCGCTCAGCTTATTTCACTGCTTAATTTCTATGGTAATTACTAAACCACAGCCAGAACGGAGAGCATCTGCCAAAAGGGAAGGCCTCACAATAATACAATTGACATGTGCTGTGATATTGTTGAAGTGCTGACTAAGAAACTTCTTTTATCTCCTCTTGAAGCTATAAAATGGTATTCGTGTTATTACTAGCAGGGAATTTTAACAGCCTTGCATTGACAGCAATTATGTAACACATGCACAAAACAATAGAGTTTCACATCACTTAATAAATCCTTGAGCTCTCTTAGTTCCAGATCTCTCGCTGGCTGGATTTTATGGTCTGGTAGCTCTAGCTGACCTTCCGAACACTGGAATATACTAAACCGCAAAAGCATCAGAAAATTATTAGGAACAAATGGCTTTTATCCCCGTTATATCTATTTAATGAAGAGGCCACAATGCATAATCATGGATTAATTAAAAGATTGGCTCACTCACTTTTCTCTGTAGCTCAATGCTCTTGGGAACCCTCAGCAATAAGACAAGCAAGGCACACATCACTTCCTACCACTAAGGATAGGCTTTAACCAAATAGCTGCATTAAAAAAAAAAATCCCATCTTGTGCAGCTTTTTTCTCAGGCTAATTAGAGTAAGAATATACCATTTGCACAAACAATCTAAGTTTGAACATCAATTCATTTTCCAATCAATACTAACAATTCAGCTTCTAATATTAAGCTCAGAGTATTTTACTTCAGCATATTGCACCCTAGAGTTCCCAGCTTTAGCAGCAGAAGATTCATGAACAAATTACCAACTTTCTATTACACAGGAAACAGAAAATCACCAATAATGGAAAAATAAAGAACCAGCACTGTAAATACTTTCCATATAAGTAGATTTATTGTCTTAGCCTAAGATGTTAAAGAGCCCCAAGAAAAGATTAGAAGCGAGATCAATGTAGAAGCCCTGCTACATAGTTTGCACATGGAGACACGTAGACACACAAATACAAAATTATATCACAATGGTATAATTTAAAGGTATGCAACTTATTCTAAAATAAATCTATTCTCTCCCAAATACAATTAGTTGAGTAGGACAAATAATATTTCTTATTAAGAGGTGGAAAAATTATCCTACAAAGGCCAGTCAACATCTTCAGCCATTTAATGCCATCTTAATAGAACAGGACTATTTTTTTTTTTTTTTAAGATACTGAGTAGATATAACTAACACCATGTAACACAACAGTTAGTTATCACATCTTGACTGATGATAGGAGTGAAAAATGAATACAGAATTATCACCATCTTGCAAGATTATATACCAATGTATGTAAAACAATAATCATAAGCAGCACCATGCTGACATGGAGAGATAATATATATCAAAAATATTTCCAGGTTTCAGCTAAGCTTTCTCATAAAGCTCTGATTATCAAAATGTATCACAGCACACACTCAGTTCAAGTTAATGTACTGGACTGTAATATCCTGCTTTAATGGCCTTTGAATATGAAACTGAACATTTTTTCTCTTTACTACTATTGCTTTTTCAGTATTTTTGCATTTTTGCATAAAGATTATAGCTTAAACTGAAACACATGAGGTGTTAACATCAATATTAAGAATACTTATAATAAAAACAGCATCTTGCTAAATTATCCAAGATGTTTCTGGTCCAGGAGCCACATGTGGTTCAAGCAGCTTGATGCAGTTCATGAAAGCACCAGCACCATGTGCATCTGCTGAGCACATTTCACCCTCTGCACTCAGGGCTACTCTTTAACTATGCACCCACCTTGGTCTAAAATGAAGCTAGAGTGCTTCAAGAAAAGATGAGAAGCTATACAGCTATGGCAGCTATACAGCTGCCACATAGAGACATGTAGACACACAAACACAAAATTTACAGCCACTAAATCTCTATCTTGACATTTACTGTAGACTCTAAATTACACAGCCCTCAGTCCTAAAATCAAAGGATGCATCTGAACGCTAATAACCAAAAGACTGGGACCATTATCAGGATACTTCAATGATAAAAAATCATCTGCTATGAATGCTTGCACTGGCCAAGCAAATTGTTAATTGTTATTTTAATAACTCCACTGCTAGAAAACATTGTCCTAGACTTAGAAACTGTGATCCTAAATGTTGAAACGGGGCCAGGGAGGAAAGGGAGTCCAAACAAATTTGTAAGTGTGCCCATGTACCAGCTGCATACATACAAGTAGAGCAGAAGCATGAAGACACTGAGATATTTAACTGGCTCTAGCATTGAGAAAAATATTCTAAAAATAATTTTCCACATAAATTTTCCAGAAACAGCATTAGGATTTTAACTAACTTAATCTTTCAGTTGTTAAAGTTTCATTGCTCTCTTCACATGTATAGCAATTGTTACATGAAGAACATTTGTTTTTAATACTTCTTCATAAAGAATTTCTGAGGAAAAAACAAAACAAACTGCCCTTTTCATCTTAAGTTGAAGCAATAAAATACTTGATATGAAATATTTTAGCAAAAAAAAGTAATCTTAAGGATAAAGACATACTTAGGAAACAAAGCATTATGTGAATTGAAATGAACATGTTGGACATTTATAGTGTTACTGCACAACAAACAGGAAGAACCTAGAAGGATTGCTAAAAAGCAAACAAACAAAAAAAAAGAGTTATGATTATATTCCTGTCTTCAGAAGTTTGAGCAGTGAATCACTGAAAGGACACCGTGATAGAAAATCATATTACAGGATCGCCTAATTTTAGACAAACTACTTTGTAAATACGTGACAGGACTTCATCTTCTCCTCTTTTTCCTTTATGAGTGAAGAAAGGAATTATGGTAGTAGTCAGGAACAAATTATTCATTTCACCTAGAATTTGCCAGTCTGAAGACTTGCTTCTCCCTCTGGGAGAACCTCCCTATTCCAGGCCACAGGATCAGACATACTGAACTCAAGCTGTTCCAGGGAAGGAGCTGGCATTAAGTATACTCTCCCATCATCCCAATTCAAGCGAAGCTATGAAATAGGTGCAAGACTTTTTCCAGCAATAAAGAGAAAAAAAAAAAAAGTTAGTTTTATTCTGTGATTTTCTTCCACATGGATGCATCCACTCTGCATTAGGCAGAAAAACAACTCTGTCTTTTGGAATAAGTTTCTCCAGGTAACATTTCCTGACAGCACTGCATCACGTACACCAAATAGCTCACTTTCCTGAAAAGCTCAGGGTTCACATAACCAACAGTGTAACTCATACCATATCTTATCCAAAAGACTTGAATAACTAATTATATGTTGTGTTTCATCACTGAATCAGATGCACTTGTGAAAGTATGTATCCATATCTCAGTCATGCTAAGAGGTTCATATATATACACACACATACATACACACAGACATTTATATATAGATATACACATTTAATATAGATTTGAAATAGACTTGAACTTATGTATTTAATAGAAACAGCAAAACAACTATTTATGTCTAGATTTTGGCAGCAGGGAATCAGCCCCCAAAGAAGGCCCAGAGGTGAACTTATCTCACCTAATAGTTTGCTTGGAGATTCTTTTAAATCTACTATCTATCATGAAGAAACCGGCATGTCACCCAAACTAGATCAATGAAAATGGCCAACTAGTTGAAACCTACAAAATAACTACCTTTTTTATTCTTTCTATACAAATTCTTCTCACTGATGCTCAGCAACACGCATTTGGCAGCTGAACAGTTTTTCCTCTCTGAAGCAGTAGTTAACAATGCAACTCAGCAAACAAAGATAAGCTCAATGGTTTCCAGGAAACTGAAAGATGAAAGAATGCGGAGAGAGTCAGCCATGGCTTCACATGAAGAGCAAGTGAACTAAGGTCAAACTAAAACCTAAAAGAAATTCAACAAGGCCTAGAAACAGTCCAGATACATTTAGGTTGGACTGAAAATTCACAATGCATTTCAAACAATGCATACAATTCATTCCTTTGAATATTAATTCACTGAGGACTTTTTCTTAATAAAGGAAGAACTCAAGTTGCAAAGCCCTCACTTTCATTATGTCAAGCACAATACTTGAGCATATTGACTCATTTTTATATGAAGATTTTAAAGTACATTGAAGTCTGTCTTCCAGCCTTGTTTTGTGTGCTTAGTCACAGGCCTGTGACTGCTGAAACAACATCCCACCGCACACGGGAGCTAAGGTGCGGTCCAGCAAGAGGTGTAGGGGAGAAATTTAAATGCAACATGAACTTTAAACAGACAATTCAGCAAAACTAGAAAAAGTAACTGACCTTTGGAAATTACAGATCTGGAGTCCTGTCAGAAGTGAAAGGAAATCTGCCACGTTTTGTGCTTTATATCACAAAAATGGCAACATTTTCAGCAATAAAACATCCCTAGAATGATTTCTAGGTAGTCTCTTACTGACCTATAGTGAAGAGTGCCACCTATTGAAATGAAAACAGTATTTCCTGAAATAACGAAATTATTTTGGAAAAATGCCATCCCCCTCTCTCCCAAGTATTCAGTTCAACTTTACATATCATAGTTTCTGGTAAAGAGCAGTTTTGCTGCTAACACAATTGATTGCCAAACTGTTTCTCTAGTACAGAAACAAGGCATCAATTCACACTGCAGAGCAGTTTCCCTGTTTTAGGGATTCTGATCTTGGGAACAAGGCCTCCAGCTAACTTGCAGTCTTCCCTAATAATATCCTTATGTTCCAGAGATCTGTGGTTAGAAGGTATTGATTAGAGGAAACTTTAAAAAAATAAATAAATAAAATTTTTTAAAGGGCTATTTTCTGGAGGTTGTCGTTCTTTCACTCCAAAACACTGTTCATTCTCATTCTCTCTCTCTCTCTCACTCGTTCTCTCTCTCTCTACATATAGATATATATGTATTTTACCAGAGGGGAAATCCTTCTTTCATTCATAGCTGAACACTTCGTTATTTCCTCTAGCAACACAAGTTTCTCACAGAAGACAAAATTCAAGATACCCCATACCCATATGCTAAAAATCTCACAGTTGCTACAGAGTGGCAGCCAATGAGAAGAAACATTATGTCCCTGGAAAAGCAGCCGTACAAGAGAATTGTCCTCGTGAGCTTGGCACTGCGTACTGCGATGGTAGCCTGACCACAAGCTACACGCTGCTGCCTTGGCATCACCCAGAAACACTGAATAAACACCACAGGTTTCTACATTTAGACTTCCCCAGGCACAGAAAAATGCCAGGAATGCTGCAGGAGTCTGCGGGCAGCGTGACGCCAGCAGCGCTGCCGCCACCTAAGCACGCCTTGGAATGGGCCTGTTGACACGGAGAACATGCGAGCGAGCCCACAGCCCCTGCATGCCCCAGCCTGCTGCATCCTACTGTGCTGCTCCCCTCATTAGCAAGGCCAGAGCCACACAGAACAGATACAAAGTTCAATGACAAGAAAAAGATGACAACACATGGATTGACTTTATCTGTTTACTCCTCTTCAATATACTGAAGTACCACAGAATTGCTGTTCCTCTTCCCTCTTCTGACTGTCTAGCAATAACAAAGCAATGTATTAGAGTCCTACTGTTTTGATACTGTAAACAGATGAAGAGCTAAACATGCTGTCTTAATCGCGCAAGTGAGCAGTCAATTCCTGTCTCCCTAACCATGCTCTTGCTCCCATACTGCAAAATTAACTGGTGCCAGAAAAGGTTTTCCTATCAGTCCCATTTTTTTTACCATCCAAAAGACTGAAGCACATGCAGCTGTGCCCACGTGAGCTCTAATCCTGCCACCAGCCTAGTTGCGGAGGCTGCTCAGCGGCAGCGCTATCAGTGCCGGCTCTATCAAGGCCCTTGCTAAGGGACATCGGCTGCAGCGTTTGCCACTGCAGCTACGCAGCTATCAGCACCTGGCACTGCAGCCGGACCTGCGCTGCCATTGGACACACAAGGCCTTCAGCAGTAGCCAAGATCCCTGCTGAAGGGCTATAACAAATTGACTGTCACAACCTCCATCCCAGCTCTGGTTCCTGTGGCGGGTAACTACAGAATGCAGACCTCCGCAAAGCCCAAGGTGAACTAAACAGATTTTGGATCTGACACAGCAAATCTGTATAGTAGCATGTGAGGCATGACAACATGAGGCTGTGAGAAAAAAAGCCTAAATCAACTACATATACAAAACTAAATTGTACAGCACCATATAATGCTAATGCATGGGTAATAATGATTACTAGTGGAGAACACACAGGAATTCCCAACCTTTTCCTAGTTAGGATCAAAGAATCAGGCTGAGGGATAGATGTCTCTAGCCCAACAAAAGCAGGGCCAGCTCTGATATTAGACCAGATCTGCGGAGTCAGGTTTTTAAAATTCCCAAGGATGGAGATTTCACATTCCCTCTATGCAATCTGCCCAGATCTGTGTAATTCTGTTGCAATCGAATCCAAAGCTCAATTTCCTCAGTGCAGATTAAATACCACATTTTTTAAAATGTATTTATATAAAAGTACTCAAAAAATACCAAATCCTTGAGGTTCCCCTACCACTATTCCTTTTAGTTATGTTTCCTAGTTTTAACTTCAGAACAATGTAATAAGTTACAGCCACTAAGTAAAAGACCAGGAAGTGACAGACACACACAATTATGCAAGTTTAGGCTCATCATGAGTTAAGAATAAATAACATTTCTGCCTACTAGATTAATAGCAGGACCCTCTTCAATTTTAAATTACACTCTTTCTGAAAATAATGATGCATTACAAGAAGGGCAAGTTGCAGAAAGGTATAGAATTCAGTCAGCAAAATTAAACACAGCTCTTAGCACACACCATATTACCACCTACCTGGCCCTTTAAAGATCACTGAGTTACATAAGCCATAATAAAATATTTTAAAGATATATTATTAATACTATTATATATATATATATATATGTATATATAGTAGTACTGATTATATATATATATATAAATATATATATATAATATATATATATGCTAACCCCATTTGGAAGAAAGAGAGAAGAGTGATTTCTTTAACTTTGAAAGACCTTATGTTAATGGGTCTTAATGGGTTAATGGGACATTATAACTGAAAAATATGTATTTCTCAGACTAGGGAAATTTACAATAAAAAGTTTTCTCCTGTAGATTTCATAATTTTTTTCAGGATTTTTGAAAGGTTACAGGATTTGATTTTACTGCATAGCTAGATGGAATGATAAATACCAAATTCCATAAATTGAGAGACAGAAAAATATATCAAATATATATATATATATTTTAAAAAAAGGCAGACTTACAAGATTTTCATCTAGGGATTTCAGCTGATTGTCTATTTCTTTCAGACGGTTTTGCTGGTCACGGTGCTCTTTGTTATGTCGCAGAACTTTCTCACCTGGAACTGCTTCTAGTTTTCTGTTTGCATAAGCCAGAGATTCCTTACAAAGGAAGGAATAGGCATAAATTCAATATATGATTTTATATAGTTTCAACCCCTCAAAAGTGTGGTTTTCTGTTAAAAAAAAAGTTTAGAACAATGTCATTTCCCACATAGCAAATGCATAATTTTCATTAAGTATATGTTTAAACATAATAGATAAGCATAAGGAAGAATTTATTTCAATAAAAGAATTCTCTCACATTGGAAGTGAAATTTCATAACCTCGATAGCTAACACTTGATGAGGAAGTTCTGTTACAACAGTACAAATGCAGAGAGTGAGGGAAGTGGAAGGAGGAGTTCCAAAGCTGGCAGCTTGCAGAAGCAAAAGGAGGAATCAGGCCAAGAATGAATTTGGGCTCTGTTTACAGGACCTCCTGGTGAAAGAGAATAAACCTTCTCTCTGTAAGCTGAAGTGAGTCAATGCAATGAATAAGTCAATGCAAAACCATCATTAAAGATCTGGGTTTAAAAAGCAGTATTATTAATACATCTGCAAGAACATGCAATTAGTGGCACTAAACTCACTAGATGTTGTATTACTCATCCATATTTTGTTTTGGGAGTTGTATGCAAGGACTACAATTGATACTTTTACACAAACTCAGAGCTTAAATTGCAGAAAACATCTCTGGAAAATATTATTACTTCAATACCAGCAAGATTTAAACAGGTGACAGTGAGAGGGGGCATACAACCCAGTTTTCACCTTCAAATTCTCCACATATTTCTCCTGAAATAGTTTTATACAGATCGCTGGTCCATCAAACAGACAGGCAACCTCTCCTGCTCCTGCAAAGTGNGCATACAACCCAGTTTTCACCTTCAAATTCTCCACATATTTCTCCTGAAATAGTTTTATACAGATCACTGGTCCATCAAATAGCTTCAGGCAAACAGACAGGCAACCTCTCCTGCTCTTGCAAAGTGCAGACTGCTCCTCGTGCAGGTCAGACTTGCACAGAGCACACACTGAGCTTTCCACTCCTCAGCCTCTGGTAACAAGTTTCCATTTCTTCTATATCACTTATGAAGTATAGGAACCACATGGTGCAAGAGTCAAGTACAGTACACCACACAGCTATACAGGAGCACAGTGGCATTTTGCTTCATTTTGGGTTCCTTTCAGAACTGTTCCTAATAATCATTTTGATATTTGACCACGGTGAAACTTTAAATTTTTGCTTTTACAGAATTAGTTCTTGCAATCTCAGTTCTCACCTCTGAATAGTAACACCAGATGAACAAAGTAATGGCCTTTCCCTGCAATATACTCATTCTCTAACATTTTTCTCAAGAAATTTGGAAATCTGCATTAAATAAAAGTAGAAAGTACTATTGCATGAAAAACATTTTACTGTCAAAGGTTTCAAAGCATTTTGTTCCAATTATTATAAAACTGAAGCAGATACAGGTAATGGGATTTCATTAGATATTAATAAAGATCTAAAATGGGAACACATGGGAAGATGCAAGTCCTTACAACAGCCAAAGCTGTAATGACCATCAGATAAATGCAAATAACCAGTATCTGAAGAAAATTTACATTATTTGCTGCACTCCCTTTTCTTCAAAATTCTAAAACTAAACAAATCCAAAACTGTCCTAGTGAAGCACATAGGTGCCTTAAAAGTTCCTTAAGCTGCAAGTTAGGCTGACGTGCTTGTCACCAGGCTTCTAGCCATGCCTTGGGATAGAGATCCCTGCCAAAGGTATCTGCTAGGGAGAAGCAGAGACATGGAGTATATGCCAGAGTTCAGTAGTGAAACATTAGAGTCTCTTCATAAACTTTTATCTTTTAGAGTAATTCTTTAGTTTTAAGCTGTTAATTGTAGCCTTCTCCTATAAGTTGAAAGATGGAATATTTTTCCAATAAAATGAACCCAATTAGATAAAAAAGAACATATCGAATTAATATGCTACATTAAATAAGTTATCTTTATAAGATAATCAAGTATATGGATGTTGTTCTTTATTTTTTTCTTTAAACACCGTCCCCTTTTCATTTATTTTCCATTTTTCAAATTGGTAAATGTACTTATCACACTCAGGTCTTACACTTACCTCTTTCAGGATTACATTTATTTTCATTTGTTTTCCCCAATATATTGGGTAACACAAAAGCATTTTTAAAATATTTAATTAAGTTGGCACCAGAAAAAGAAAGAAATGCTTCGGAGAGAAATAAAGTTCTGATGAGAAACATTTCCATGTAAACGAGAACATTAGTCATGGAAAAGCAATCTGAATCCAGCTGGACTGAGTGCACAGAAGAGGAATATAGATGCTGCTCTGTAACAGCTAAACTATGGTACTGTAGCTTAATTAAAGCCAGTTGTTAAAGATTTCAGAGTCAGAGCATAGTTACTATATCCTGCCAATGTAGTTAGAAGGGGTGGGAAGCAGCTCTGTCATTAAGCCAATAATGATGCTTAAGTGTCTGCACTTTGAAAGTTATATCCAATGTAGTTCTTGGAAGAAAAGAATGAGCATCCTTATGACATGTAACTCTAAGCTAATTTCATTTTAATTACTTCTAAATTCAAAATGAAAATCCAAGTAGAGGACTTAAGACACCAACAATTTTCTTTACCATTCCCATCACTTATTTATTATACTCTATTTAGCATCAACAGATGAAATCCTGCAAATCAGAAAAATAACTCAACACCTTTTTTTTCTGTTTAAACTTCTGTTCAATAACAATTCTTGACACATTGAAAATAAGTATAAAAGTATATTGAAAATAACATGTTTCATACACTAATTTTCTTGATATTTCTCTCTGCATATGTAGTTCACTGCGTTAGTATCTTGAATGTCTCCCACTTCTAACTGGTTTTACAGAGCTTTCCACATTAGTTTACTTCCTCATTTAATTGCTGCAATCCTCTGAAGAAAACTAAACTTGTCCTTAAACTCTTGGAATTAGCCCCAGTAAGGGACAGCCAGTCAGAACCACCATCTCCTTTGTTTTACATATCACAAAGCAAATCTCTTTGCAAAAGCATCACTTGGTTAATTAATTTCTTCAGACCCTTTTTCTGGGATAGGGATAGGACTGCTAACCAGTTATTCCATTTCATTTTCTTCCCTTGGTTTCTTTCTTGCATGCAGTAATTAGCATTTAAACTTTCTGAAAGGGAGCAGGACTGAGACGGACAAGGTTGTCTTAAGAAAAAGATGAGTGGCACTGAACATAGATCAACTACATACTAAAAAAAAGTATATTATGTCTTTTTACATAACGTTCTATACACTCAAAATAAACATTAATTTTTCAGCTACTGCCACATATTACTTCCTTTTGTTTGAACGTAAGAGGTTGAGAATTCATAGCCTGATCCAAAATCAGAACTTAACAATTACTAAAGTTATTATTCCACCCGTATATTGAATAGCAATTATTTAGGCACCAACACAAATTACATTGCAGTCAAGACTGCAGAAGTAAAGGCTGGGTCTAGTAAAAAGTTCCTGCATGAAGCAGTGAAGCTCATGAAAGTTGCCACAACTCTTCTCTCCTTCATCCACCAGCTCAAAAGGACGGCAGTGCAATGACATGCAAACCCAAGCAAGCTCGGACACCGAGACTGCACCACCCCAGCACCGCTTCCCCAGCCCTGGCGCTGACACCCGCCAGGGACCCCGAGGCGGCCAGCAGGGATCCAGCCCCCTCCCAAGGAGGGAAGCTCAGCGTGGATGGAGAACCTGCAGTGCAGGCAGCAGAGGAATCTGGAGGCTGAAGGTCATCTCTGGAATACTGAAGGGTCATTTCTGGAATTAACTCTTTTTAGCGGTTTAGTGTTACTCAGAAAGGTAACACATTACTCTTCTATAGGCATACACATAAATGCAAGTTTCTATTCAAATATTTCAGAGCTTTCATCTGAAAAAGAAGTGACACAAATCCTTGGACAAATATTCCCAAAGCAAATGGAACAAGTATTCATCATCACAGCAACAGCATTAATACCGAGGATACCTTTCACCACGGCAAACTCGAGACCGAACAGTTATTTGCAAGTTCACATCCACGAACCACTAGAGGGAGTTCTGGTTCATACATTAAATCTCAGGTAGCAAACTTCCTAAATTCCTTCTTTGAAACTCTTTCATTTCTCACGAAATAGTAAGTCCATAAGGAATTCAATACAAAAATGACATTAAAATGTAGTTCACAATATAAACATACCTTTAAAAGGCAAAAAGAAAAATCAGTTATTTTAGCTGTTGAAAGATGTTCCATANGAGACAACGGCCAGTATCAGCCGTTCCATCACTTTTCCAGGTACGGAGGTGAGGCTGACCGGCCTGTAGTTGCCCGGGTCCTCCTTCTTGCCTTTTTTGAAGACTGGCGTGACATTGGCCTTCTTCCAGTCCTCCGGCACCTCCCCCGTTCTCCAGGATCTTTCAAAGATGATGGAGAGCGGCTCGGCTACGACATCGGCCAGCTCACGCAGAACTCTGGGGTGCATCCCATCGGGGCCCATGGATTTGTTGGCATCGAGGTGTCTTAGGTGCTCTCTGACCCAATCTTCCTCTACCCTGGGCAAGTCTTCCTTTCTTCCAGCTTCTTCTCCTGTCACTAGGGCCTGGGACTCTACAGGGCTGCCCTTGGTAAACACTGAAGCAAAGCAGGCATTCAGCTGCTCTGCTTTTTCTGTGTTCTTCGTAACCAGGGTGCCCGTCCCATTCACTAGAGGACCCACATTCCCCCTGATCTTCCTTTTACTGTTAATATATTTATAAAAGTTTTTCTTGTTATTTTTTTTTAGTTTTTCTTGTTATTTCCTCATTTAATTGCTGCAATCCTCTGAAGAAAACTAAACTTGTCCTTAAACTCTTGGAATTAGCCCCAGTAAGGGACAGCCAGTCAGAACCACCATCTCCTTTGTTTTACATATCACAAAGCAAATCTCTTTGCAAAAGCATCACTTGGTTAATTAATTTCTTCAGACCCTTTTTCTGGGATAGGGATAGGACTGCTAACCAGTTATTCCATTTCATTTTCTTCCCTTGGTTTCTTTCTTGCATGCAGTAATTAGCATTTAAACTTTCTGAAAGGGAGCAGGACTGAGACGGACAAGGTTGTCTTAAGAAAAAGATGAGTGGCACTGAACATAGATCAACTACATACTAAAAAAAAGTATATTATGTCTTTTTACATAACGTTCTATACACTCAAAATAAACATTAATTTTTCAGCTACTGCCACATATTACTTCCTTTTGTTTGAACGTAAGAGGTTGAGAATTCATAGCCTGATCCAAAATCAGAACTTAACAATTACTAAAGTTATTATTCCACCCGTATATTGAATAGCAATTATTTAGGCACCAACACAAATTACATTGCAGTCAAGACTGCAGAAGTAAAGGCTGGGTCTAGTAAAAAGTTCCTGCATGAAGCAGTGAAGCTCATGAAAGTTGCCACAACTCTTCTCTCCTTCATCCACCAGCCCAAAAGGACGGCAGTGCAATGACATGCAAACCCAAGCAAGCTCGGACACCGAGACTGCACCACCCCAGCACCGCTTCCCCAGCCCTGGCGCTGACACCCGCCAGGGACCCCGAGGCGGCCAGCAGGGATCCAGCCCCCTCCCAAGGAGGGAAGCTCAGCGTGGATGGAGAACCTGCAGTGCAGGCAGCAGAGGAATCTGGAGGCTGAAGGTCATCTCTGGAATACTGAAGGGTCATTTCTGGAATTAACTCTTTTTAGCGGTTTAGTGTTACTCAGAAAGGTAACACATTACTCTTCTATAGGCATACACATAAATGCAAGTTTCTATTCAAATATTTCAGAGCTTTCATCTGAAAAAGAAGTGACACAAATCCTTGGACAAATATTCCCAAAGCAAATGGAACAAGTATTCATCATCACAGCAACAGCATTAATACCGAGGATACCTTTCACCACGGCAAACTCGAGACCGAACAGTTATTTGCAAGTTCACATCCACGAACCACTAGAGGGAGTTCTGGTTCATACATTAAATCTCAGGTAGCAAACTTCCTAAATTCCTTCTTTGAAACTCTTTCATTTCTCACGAAATAGTAAGTCCATAAGGAATTCAATACAAAAATGACATTAAAATGTAGTTCACAATATAAACATACCTTTAAAAGGCAAAAAGAAAAATCAGTTATTTTAGCTGTTGAAAGATGTTCCATATAAGGAGATAATTGAGGACACTCTTACATGACCTCTAATACACCTGTCTGGTTACAAACTAGAAGTTCGACAAAATAGAATTTTACAAAAATTTTGTCCAAATAAGTGTGAAAATATGGACAATGAGTTTTATTTCACCCAGATTGTAGCAGACAACACTATTAGAACATAGTATATGAAATACAGATAAAATCAAAAAAGAATATGCAACACACAGGCTCTGTTCTTTAATATACCTGATAAATCTGGCTTGGAGGTTTTGAGAAGGAGCTGTGACTTGCAGAAAAATTCCCATTAGACAACACTTGAAGTTTAATATCTATTTCGCGCAGGTGATGAAATTCCATTGGTTCAGGTGTGTACCCTTCTCCCGGTACTAGCCAGTTGGACTCATCTTCCTGTCAAAAAACAAAACAAACAAACCCCTTCATCCCCAAAAGAAATGGATTTTGAAGGCAGTTACACATAAAGTCCATTTTTTAAATAAACTGTACTTAAGAATAAAATGTACCTTCTCATCAGATAGAGGAACACTTCCAATACTCATGTGCCAAGCATACCTCGAAGCAGGTATTCATTGACCAGTTAGATGCATGCTTTTCACTTCTAAAAGTAACCAAGCAGCAATTTAAGTGGACTTAAAAATATATACACTTAGCTTTATCTCTTAGAAATTGCATGAATCAGATATTCTGGAAAAATATTTAGCAAAGAAAGGGTGTTATGTTAAACAGACTGTTGCAATTATTGTACTTAATTCCATAAAAGTCCAAATCCTTTGTGCTCACCAAGTAGCTACTCCAAAATCCTGAAATGAGATTAGTTAAAACAGGTGTCTGCCCTCCAAGCTAATTTCCAAGCAGAAAGGCACAGCTCTCAGAAAACCCACTGAACTGTCCATTAACATCTTCCTAACATTTAGGCCTTGCATTTTAGCACTCTCTGTGCAAATACTTCTTAATCTGGTAACTAGAGAGCCTCACAGCACTGCATTACACCTGAAGAGCAAGAGACTGGGCAGAGAGCTGACCAAACTGCAAACCTGAAAAGGAAAGCTTGTTCTTCCAAGGCAAACCAGCAAGCACAGAAATGATCAGCTCTAAACTGCACTGAAGACCAGCACATCTTGCCAGATTCCCCCTGTCACAGTACACCCCACAGTCTGGCAGCCAGGGAGGTATCTGAGCTTCCGCTGTGGTGCACAGGTCAGGACAGCACGGCCGCACACGGCTAAAAGTCACTTACAAGTCCACACTAAACCAGAATGTAACACACTGCTCTCTATTGTCTTCAAAGGGAAGCGGGATGAATAGCCTCGGGCACAAGCCAATAGATAAAATATCAATAGTTTTGTGCATAAGCCCAAAAACTTTCTATATAATAGTGATCAGATGGTGTTAAAGCATGGACAACATCAGCCTTGGAATGAAACTGAAGAGGTTCTTCCTGTGGCAGAAAGCACCTGGAGCCAAGGATCAAAAAGAAGGTAGGAGATGCAACACAGTCTATCACAAAAGAACACAACAAATGAGCAACTGCTCTGGAAGCAGTAGCCACCAGCTTTCTAGAGACCAGCATGATGTTATACCCCCTCCAAAACCAACAAAACAAAACCACTCGGGCAGGCAGAAACTATTGGGTTCTTTGCTGACTATGATTTAGACAACTTGTTCCTCATGTCAGCAGTAATGTGTGCCCAAACAACATAAATACGTGTTCCAAGCATGGAAAGTTGCAGATAAGGAGTGAGCTTGGCCCTCTCCACTCAAACAAATGAGCTCATACTCACAAGCAGATGCAGCAACTTGGCATTCCTGCCTTGCGGCCTGGGAACTAGGTTTGTGCAAGCCCCATTCATCAGGAATGATGCTAAGAGATTATATCTAAGATTAAATCCTGATCCCAAAGAAATGCCTGGTAGGACTTCACAAGGGTTGGGCAAGAAGGTGGAGAAAGAGGTTTCCTTTCCTTCTTTTAACATGAGGGCCATCACCTTGGCCCAATGACTGCAACATATGCCCTGCAGGGGACTCATGTGCACTAATGCCTTCAGAGCACCACATTAATGATCTAGACTCAAGCAGTCAAGCAGTCACATCCCCACAATGAGAGGGGGAAATAAGAGCTTCCAACCACAATACCACTGCTGTGAAGTCATTCCTGCGTAGCCCCGTTACTCCAGAGGCACAGCAGAAAAGCACTGAGCAAGGCTCATACAACTACAATAGCTTCACTTACTGGAACTGGTCATTCTTTCTACATCACAACACTGCTGTCTTTGAGTGAAATCAATTCATTATAAGGAAGATCGTTAATAAGAAATTTTGGCAAAGACACTTTGCATACACATCAAGCCTTAGTAAGTGCAATTCACACCACAAGAACTACCTTTGAATTTCCTTTCTGTAAGGGAGATCTTACCAAAGAGTAGCATTCTATATCTACAAAATGTTTAAATATAAACTAGTTTAATTTAGTGTTAATGATTGTTTATACTCTCAGCTTTTCTTTTTTTTTTTTTTTTTTTTTTTTTTTCCTTGAAATAACTGCTGGGATTTCTACCATAGATTACACCAGCTATTCACTTGGGCTGGGAGGAGGCATTCTCACATTTTATGCAGAGGAAATAGGTCATCTTCTCCTCTAAGCATTCTTTAAGGCTCCTTCCATCTGTACCTAATTTTCCCTGAAATTCCTGATGCTCTTCAAAGCCCTAAGAACTTTCAAGTGTTGGTAAAGAGAACAAAGAAGTCAATAAAAGTTCATTTGTACAGACAAATCCAATGAGGTTTGTTCGGCTATTCTCTTACCACAGTAGGTCACATCATGATGAGACTAAAAATCAAATTTAGATTTACATTAAAAGCCAAATACAACAGAACAGTTCAAATTAAAGTCTCCATACCTCAAGACCCTGCAATTCACTTCCATCTCCTGTATCTTTCAATAATTCAATCAACCTTTTCTTTTCTTCCTCAAGCAAAGCAACCTGGTTTCCCGAATCCTTTGCCAGCTGAAATATTTACAAATAAATGAACAAATCAAAAGTCTTTAGAATCATATTCTCTCAAATGCCAAAGCCCCAAAGTTAACATCTATCTTGTTTATTGCTGTAATATAAATTATCAAATTATCACTTTGACAAGCAGCCTAGATGTAAACTATAACTTTAATGTCCTGGGGACACATGCATAGTTGTTTTTTTTTTTTTAAATTAAAAATCATTATGGCTACTACACCCTTAGAGAAACAAAAGCACAGAAGTCAGAGTATCTGTTTTTTATGATAGATTTTCTGTAGAGGGTCCTATGTTGGCTGCCCATGAAAAACTTACCTAGTTTTTATCAACAGAGAACGGTGGCTTCTCTTCACTTATCATTTACTATATTTAAAGAAAGATTTAAAGAAATAATTTGTCCTCAAAACAAGCTGTGTCCAAACAATTCAATTCCCATTACTTTTCTGCAAATACATAAAAAGAGTATTATCCCAACCCCACAGACATGAGCACTGAGGTCAGGACCATATTATACAGCTGTGTGCAGTAATAAACAAAATTTAGCAGGAAGATTTTGCTTTCAATGTTCCTGATAAAGAAACTGTTTCACTACTGTATCCTACTGTTTCACTTAACATTGAATCAGAGAAGCTAATGATTTTACATTTTAATACTTACCTCAATATTCTTTTTAATGAAAACCTGACTGCTTTTGCTTTTATTGTGTGTTTTTTCTGCCGGATTCAGAAATTCATTTGCTTTTATTTCCTTTGGACAATCTGAAGTTTGGAAAAGAAGCTGCAGAGTTAGACCACCCCTTTTTGCATTCAATCAAAATTGTAATAGTAATTCAATTTAAATCCCTAATAAACATGTAAAGTGAATATACAAACTTTTGATGTGCCGTTTTCAGTATTTTTATTAACTGTATTGCTATATTGAAAACATAATTATTGAAGACTAATCTCTTCTTTTTGAGCTTTTATTATATGAGATCATCCAACTTTGGGAAAGCTAAAATACTTCAGGATTTCTGACCTCAAAAATGTTAAATATGGTAGCTTTGAAAGGCATGGCATTCCTCCTAACCCTCTTATTGTTTCAGTTTTATCATCAGTACAAAATCAGACAATAGTTTTTGGAGAAACCACAGAACTATTTGGAGGCATATCAAGTACTTTTTTTTTTTTTTTTTTTTAAATAAAACAGCTGAAAAACAGATGATAGAACATAGGTTCTAGCAGCTCATTCTTTTACAGTTTATATGTAAAGCAACCTTATTGCAGATTGAACATACTAAAAGCAAACTCTCAAAGATATGGAATAAATTCAGTGCACCTTTTTACAAACCATGGACAAAAATTGTGCAACATTCTCTCGAATTTTGCTCTGAAATTACAAGCAAACTCTAATGGAATGAAGCATGAGATGTGACCACCAAAAAATACCCTTGTCACTGTAGAAATTCAGTTATTCACAGAAAACATCCCAAACTGTCTCTGATGTTAACAGAGAAAGAAAATATCTTGAATCTATCTAGGACTAAGAATTTACAGATAAATATAAATAAGAGGAGTTCTATCCAGAAACGAGCAAAACAAAATATGAGCATAACACATGTACAAAACTTGCTTTTAAATTACATCTTTCTGCTACCTGTAGCATGAATGAGTTTAAGAGGGAGCCATTGTACACCGTATCTCAGAACATTCAAGCAAAGAAGGAACCAATGCAGGTTACTGTGACAAGGAATACATTAGAGATCATCTATCATCTCAGTGGGATTCCTTAAATAATAGCACAGTCAACAGTGCGTCAACTCCTCTTGCTCACGCCCTACCTTTTATGACAAGTATTACACAAATATTCAAGAGCAACCAAAAAAATAAGGGGGGGGGGAGGGGTGGGCATAGAAATCAGACACCACATCAAAAGTCTTCAGGAGAATCAGTAAGCCATTTAAGTACTTTATTGCTCATGAGCTACAAGTGGTCTCTGCTTCATGAGTTCCCAAACTCATGTAAATCACCTCAAAATTGTACGTGCAACAGCAGCTCCCAACCGGGCATGTGCTAGTGCCCTATATTCAGATATCAAAAGCTATCAGTACTAAGCAAAGACCCTGCAGCAAACCTGTGAAATATGAAGCTCAAGGGTCAAGTTTCGGTTTAGGGAAGAATGAAGAGCACATACCAGAGGACTAAGGCTGATAAGAATGGAAAGGGGGCTGGGATCACGGCTTGAAAAGCTAAAACCTGCAGTCACATTCTATAAAGTCAAGTCACATTCTGCCATCAGTGGTTCACACCTCAGGAACACTCCATCATTGTGTCTTTGTCATCCTGGCCACTCATCAGGGTTAGATCACTTCTATTTACATAAAAGGGTAGGCTAAAGAACTGAGCAATTGCAGCTGACAGCAGTGGCAGCTGAAGCCACCTTTTCTGTCATGTCACATATAACAAGATATTTAACCACGAAAAAATATATTTCAAATTGGGAAAAAAACAAAAGCACAATTCTCATTATTTTGAAAAGATTTTATATCATGTTAAATAAAATGCTTCAGGTTACCTACAAAGTTTTTCCATTTTTATCACTTTTCAAAAAATGAGAGGTATTGATTGCCATTGCAACAGTCAAACTTACCTTTTCTGACTTTTTGGCTCAGCCATGAATGGAAAGTCATCATCATCCACCCACTTCACATGCTTTTTTTGTCACATCAGAAAATAAAAGTTAATAAAGCTTACCCTGATTATGATATTTTTTATGACAATCATAATCTTCTGGATTAATTTGTGTGTGAAATACTGAAATACATATTTCATCTTCTTTAACATGGAAGGGCTCTGTTAAGAAATTTTTCAGTACAATTTAATTAAAATGCATTTAAAGATGACCTAGTTTCATTCGTATCATTCTATAAAATCTCACACACACGAGTTACAGAAATTTACTTTTCTCTTTTTAGATAAATTACATCACCACTATATTTTTCAAGAAATAAAGGTGAAAGAGTAGTGTGTGTTTCATCAATATGAACATGTAAGAGAAGAAAACTCTTCACACTGTTTCATATACCTCTAGTTTTGCTTTTAAAAGACTGCTACATATACGTATACACACACACACACACAACCTGTAGTAACAAGTCTTAACACACTCAACCGAGAATATGTTTTTTTTTCTGGCTTGCATTTCTCCCATAGGCATGTCAATTTTCCAAGTGCCTGGGATATATTAGTTAAAAATTTTTTATTCAGAACCCTTTTTTGACATCATAGCCACATTAAGAATTAAAATTATCTACCTGTATAAAATGTAATTATCAAGTAATATATACTTCATTGTGGAGCTCTATAACAATTACATATGTCTATTATAATGTTATATGTATATTTATACACAATTATAATCAATAATATTATATATATTTTTTAAAGTTCTGTATTAAATGCAAGTTTTGAAAAGCAAAGCATATGAATTACATGCCATTTCATTATCAGCCTGATAACTATTTGCACTATCAGTCCTTAAAATGCAGACCCGAGTAGTCTGGCACTAGCATGTTATAGAAAGAGTAAGACAAAGACTCAGTGAGGAGGAGAATATCTAAATTTTGCAGAATTATGCCAGCACGGCACACTAGAGCCACACGTTCACTAGGGCACAGAATAACCTTTGATAAAAACAATGAAAAGCATGTAGTTCATTAGCAATTATATGCATTTTTGTATGCCAGCCCATCCCACTCCCTTTTTTTTAATTAGATGCTGACACCTACCGGGCAATTTTAACATACCACTTAGCAAGCTAAATTTTGTGCTCTTAATAACCAAAACTACAGAAATAACCAATAAGTACAGAAACCAAAACAAAACAAACAAAAAAAGCTTATATTAAAGTTTTGCTTATTTCTGCTTATTTTTTCACTTCGCATTGCTACATTAGTATGCACATATGCCCAAATAGTCAAGACGCTGAGTGGGGGCAGGATGCTGACAGTTGGTTTCAGTGTGGTTCCCCTACTTGCCCTGGGTCGTATGCATCCTCCCTCATTGTTTTCCAACATGTAACCAAGTAGCTGGTACCATCATTGGGTCTCATTCTGTCACTGTATCTGTTTGCAGGCAGAAGGAGTCTGCCTTTCTCTTCTTCTGGTACAGTCATATTATCAGACTCTCACCATGATATTGCCATCCCTTCCTTCAATCTTTCCTTCACATGCCACTTGAAAATATTCTCCTGAGCATTCATGAGAGGCCCACAACATCCCTAGAGCTCCTATTAAAATGTTTTAATTGCCTACCCCTCCTAGACCAAGTATTGCAACCTGGTGACCTATTTCACTAACACCCCCCGATATATAAGTAACTTCATGATTTTTCTGTTTACCAAATCAATTTGGATTTCCTTGGCTATTGCCTAAACATGCTGAAAATACAGGATAATTGTATCATGGTATTCACTTATCTCTCTCACTTACCAGTTGTATCCTGCCACGATGAGATTAAAGCTAAAAAGTGTTTTGTGTTTTCTATCTCCTCACGGCTTCCAGAAGTACTGACAGACTATTTAAAAGAAATAAAGCATAAATATATAAGAAATAAAGCATAAATATATAAGAAATAAAGCATAAATATATACAATATTCATTTAAAGTTGCAGCAAAATACTTTGTCTGCTTATAAAAACTTCAAAACAGAAATTAAGCAAACTTGAAACTATATCAGAATAATTTGTTTTCTTCCTGAGGCTCCTGGAACACACCCTAAAGTTTTGATGAAGACATAGTGGAACTTGGAAGTCTCTGTTATGCACCATCTCTTACGTAGAGACACATTTCATTCAGCGAAGAAATTCTGTAACTAATACATGGCTTTCAATCCAAATCCACCCAAAGACACAATTACAGAAGATAATAGATATACTCTTAAACAGGCTATTTTATTTACATAAGTTTTATATTTCTAACCTGAAGTTCTTCCCAGAGCTTTGCCCTCATTTCTTTGCCTTGTTTTTTAATTGCTCTCTCTTTTAAGTGTTTTTTTGCCAGTATTGTGTCCAGTTTATTCATCTTCCTTCTTGCTTCTTGAATCAGAGGATCTATACCTGCCTGTTCAGAATCTTCCAAGTTGGAGGAGTTTGCTGTATATTATATTTAAAATGAATATTAGCTTGACATATTTCAATTGAAAAAAAGAAAGAATACAAGCAATTTGACAGCAACTGCAGACAAGAGTAAAATCATTCACTAGTGTATACATAATCATGTTCATTTCTAGATCTGTTTGCAGCAGGGGGAAATACAAAAGCGTTTAAAAAGAGATTGATGAATTAAGGTTTTAGCTTTTGCAGTTGGATAGGGATGGGCATAAGTCCCCCGTTTGGCAAATGAGTGAAATTTAAAAAGCAAAAATGACAACATCTCGAGAGTGATGACAATAACAGACAAAATTATCGTAAGATTCAAGAATTTCTCGTGTATTCAAATTCTCTACTAGAATACATATTAAATGTCAATCATTAACTTGAATAATCGTAAAGTTAAGAGAGACGCTTCGAGTTTTAAATATTGCAGTAGTTTCAGTCTCATCTCAGCCAAAACAGTCTTATACTCGTTTTACAAAAATGCAGTTTTGTAAAGTGTTATGAAAACTAACACTACTTAAAAGTCTACATTGTTTCTTTTTTTTTTTTTTCCCCTTGACATGCAAATTATAATTTCTAATCACTTTTTGCCTTTCCTCCCCTTCCTATAGCACCAGACTCTACCCTAATTGCTGGTCAAGGCAAGACTGACTTCTAGAGGAGGACAATTACAGCACTGTCTCTATGCCACAAGCTTCAAAGTTCTTTCTTCCTGATCAAACTTAGCTTCCAATAATAAAATCACAAACAAGTAAATAGCACTGAACATTGAAATAATCATAAAGTCAGTGATTCTGAGTTTGCATTTTGACAGAAATAGTGAAAACACGGACATACAGGAAGAAAAAAAAAACCACTGATGGTTACAGACACCACTGAAAGGTATGATGATTGCGACAAAGTTTAAAACATAAAAATAGTTCTAACATTAAAGACAGAAAGCAGTAATTTGAATTCTATCCTTTCAGTTGAAAACTAGAAGTACATTTGGATATACACTTAATACTCCTGCAGAATATCTTTCCATTTCCTAATCTTTTGAAATCAAAAGCTTTATGTATCTATTGTCCCAAACTACTTACTGTGATATATTACTTCTCTTTATGCCAGAAGAAGTGATTGATTCCACAAGAAAAAAGCTGCAAAAGTCCCACTGAACACTAGAGAAGCCCCAAAGACAAAAGAGGGGAAAAGAACACTTATTTCAACTGGTCTGAATCCAGTACTGGATTTGGAGCTAAACCTACTGAGACAGAAAAGCCAAACTCTATCCAATTTCTCCCAATGTCCCAATGAAATGAATGGCATCCTAGTTGTCATTGGATTCTGCTTTATTACATCAGACAAACATATTTTTTATGATATATTAGTCAAAAGCTAACAATAAAGTGAATATTCCTTAATGAAATAACCCTTAAAGAATTCATCGCCCTCCTTTTGAAAACCTGGCATATTTTTTTTTCTACTTACAGTATTTTTACAGATACACACACATATACATTAATGCATATGCAAGCACCCACATACATTAAGGTCCCAAATTCTCATAAAAGTATTAATAACACAGAAAGCAAAATATTTAATTGCATTATTTGCTCTATAAAACCAAGTCTAATCTCTGGCATTACTTATTTTTTCCCCTTGGGAAGGTTCACTGAATTTGGAAGTCTTTTCAGCACTATCATCCCCAGAATCTGAATTAGAGATAGATCCTGAAAAAAAACACAGTAAAGTCTTTCATGATAATATGAAATGAACTTTTAAAAATACCACATGAACCATCAACAATTAAGAAAATAAAATACATTTTTCTTTCAACTAGGGTCCACCACGTAGCCTCTACAGCGGATTACTGCTTAAAACAACTATACTAGGACTCAAGCACCAGGTGCAGGAATTAAGGAATTTCTTTTGACTACAATTCCACCATGAAATCTCTCTATATGTGAAAAAAGTATCCAACCAAACTCACTGCTTCACACACTGGCTTTCACTTGTGTTTTTAAATAAGTCAGAAGCTCTGGAAAATTAGTTTATTAATACTTACAGAATGTCAAAAAAATGTAAATAAAACACGTCTACACATAGTGTTTCATTAAAATAAGATATTGCATTTACATACTGAAATTGTGTTATTAGTATTTGCATTGTTGAGTTGTTAAATCCCTTAACCTACATTTTTTAATTTGTTTAGATTGATGGACCATTATCAGGTTACAAAACTTCACAAAACTGACCATAATCTCTGAAAAGTTTGATAAGAAACACACTACTGGAAGTACTTGCTAACATAGTTCCGTGGATGAGATGCAGAGGATCTATCCTGAACTTGTAGACTTTACTAATGAGCAGATCCCTGTTTCGATGTCTCAGGACACCTACTATATTATCACTGCCATTACTATTATATTCAAACAGGCAAAGAGAAACCAAGGTTTTAATTCTGACATCATCTTCCTCCTACTTCTAGGATTTTAACTATTGTACCCTTTTTACATCTGATAATTGAATTTTACACAAATTATACAAATACATTTGATCTAGCCACAACTCAAAACATGTTAGCTGTTTCCCCACCTGACAACTCATTAGGATGCTGTACATACTCATGAAGAGTGAAGGTAATATTCTCCACTGAAGTTTGTTTAGCTGTTCTTAATCTCTTCATGTCAGACTTTTCTCTGTCCCCATCTTTATTTTCTTTTGGACAGCAGTGGCTTTGCCGATTACTGGTCAAACTGACAGGTGAATCAACCTATGAAAGGTAAATTGATTACTACCATAAAAGTTACAATTGTGGATATGGGGGAGGGAAATAGTAATTATAATCACGTGCTACTCCAAATGCTAACAGTGCTTCTACCCAAAATTGCAGAGCATGTCCTCAGTAAAAGAACAGTCTTCTGCCCTGCTGCAGAGAGCTCTGTTTCACAGATAAATGCGTGCAAAAGGCACATCAGGGTATTATCTTTCCCACCACTGCCAGATTTGAGGGTGACCTATTTTGGGGTCTGTGACCTATGCTATGGGCACCAGCAGCAGCTACAATTGAGTCGTTAAGAGCCTGTGCACAACAGCCTCATCCTCCAGGATGTTATCTGCACAGATAACATCCTAATCTCTCACTAACTAAACTCACACACAGTTTAATTATGGAAATTTAAAGGAAAGTAATCTGATAGCAACCTTAAAATCTCACTATGAACCTATGAAGAAAAGATAATTGATCTGTGAAGTATCCAGCTATGACCCTAGTTCACAGGCAAGTGAATGGAGATACAGCTCAAGCGGATATATAAAACATTATTTTGAGCATGCATAAGGAGCAGCCCCTCTACATAAAGCTTCATGTAATCCCATAGCGCATTTGTTGACTCCAGAACTCTGTGCAACTAAAAAATGAAAACAATAACCAGAATTTATTTCTTTGCCATCTGCTAGGAAAATGAGGCTTGCTGAAGGTGTAAAGCATTACCTTTGGCAAACACAGCTCTGGTGTTAACACCTCCATAGATGCACTTAAAGATCTACAGCGAGGATAAGCTCTTGAGCTAGATGCAGGCCTTGAAATTTTATCAAAGCTCCCCCTTGTAACATTCATTGTGACCTAAAACATAGACAATAAAAATAAAAGAGCAAAGGATCGCCAAAATTAGCACCAACAAAAGGGCAAGGTTATTTTATAACAATCTAGGAGACATGAAGCACAGCAGCGGGAAACTTTTTACCATGCAGCAGCTACAAGGTGTTGGAGCTCGCACACCAGAAAACAACTCAGAACAGAAATACACGCTGCTCTTCAAAAAACACACTGTATGCATCGCCACATGTACGTTTACCCAAGGCGCAGATTTTCAGAATTTTCCATTAAAAACAAACACAGAACAACAACAAAAACTTTGCAGTGCAAGCCAAAAAGGATGAGCGGAGACACGCACGCAAGCCCGTAAGGGCAGAGCACAGCCCGGAGGGGCTGGCAGGACTGAAGCAGAGCACTCCAGGCGCTTACAGGCGGTGTGGGCACACGGGCGGGCAGGACTGAAGCAGAGCACTCCAGGCCTTACAGGCGGTGTGGGCACACGGGCGGGCCGGCGAGCCGCTCCTCCCCGCCGCGGCGGAACCGAAGCGGCCGCGGCCGCGCGGCAGAGCCGCCGCCACCGCGAACGGCCGGCGCCACCCGGGGCGGGCGCCGCCGCTGTCTCCATGACAACCCAGCCCCGCCAACGGCTCCTCGCGAGAGCGGCCCCGCCCAGCGCGGCGGTACCATCCCCTGCGGGGCGAGGGGAGGGGCAGTGGGCCCTGACCAGGCACCGCTCCGCAGAGAAAAGCAGAGCGGAACCCTTATTTTCCTCCCGATCTTGAAAATAACTCTTAAATCCCATTAAATCCTGTCACCTCCGCCCTGATGGGGAGAAATTCAGTGCGGAGGGCGCGCTTCTCCCCTCACTCCCCGCCGCCGGCACCCTTGGGCTGCGCCGGCGGGCCGTGCGGGCCGCGCTCTCCTCAGAGCCGCAGTGGCCCGCGCGGCAGTTGGACGCGTCGGGTAAGCGGCTGTGGCTGACGGGGGAGCTGTAAAGCTCTCCACAATAACGGTGCCGTGTCCGAAGTGGGTTCTCGCGGCTTCCTTTGTGATCTCCGCTGTGAAGGCGGGTGTGCTGGCTAGGGCGTGCCCGCTGGGGGCTCATGTTTACTAAACGCCTTAAGACGTTAACGCCCTGCGTCGCCAGCTGTTGCCTGGTTACTTACTGGCAGTGAGGAACAGGAGAGGATAGCTATCCCCCCTATTTCCCCCGGCCTAATGTCTGCCCCATGCACACGTGTAAATAGGATGCAAGGTATGTTTGAGTAAATTCTGAAAATTGGAAAGAGGGTTTCTGCTCCCCTCCCCACACAACTTCCTTTGATATCCACGTTTTGGGGAGAAAAATGCATTTTGTTGCATGTAAATTTTGCATTGGCACATCTTTCTGCCAAAATAAATCCTAGTCTCTTGAGCCATATGGCTCCCATAGGTGGTAGGGTACGGCACTTTGCTGTCGCGTTTTTGAGTATTTTTTCCCTTTCTGCTACTTTTCTTGGTACTTAACACTGTAACGATATGATAGGATGCGCAATGTAAGTGTTAAATGCAGAAAATGCATTTGTGAGCCCAGGCTATTTCAGCCTCCTGACCTGCTGTCAGCAGTCACCGTGTTGTGAGCTGCCCAACACCTCCACAGAGGAGCTATGGACGGTGCTTCCAGCTCTCAGTGTTTGGTGACAAACAAACATAAATCTCCTTTGAAAGTGTCCCAGTCTATAGCACTGTGCTTCTTAATGATGGTTGTCTAGACAGAATCAGTGAAGATTTTCTATGAGACTGTCACATTTGAGAGTTAATTGTAGGCATTTAGCGAGGATAAATCAAATCAGAGCTGATCTTACAGTATGTGCATTACACATCCTAAAAAACACAGAAAGGGAGCAGTTCACAGAGTTCACCTCAAATCCTGTAATAAACAACAGGGCTGACGTCTATTTTTAGGGCACCACCACAGAGTACATAATTTATTGAAGGGTGACATATATGAAGGGCACAGATGTTAATGATACCTAGATAATCTGCTACAGTGGTGCTCACGAGCCCCATCCTCGCATGTCCCATCACGAGCATGATGGATTATCCCCTTAGTAAGACTCTTCTTATAAGACTTTAGCCATAGCACACCTATTCTGAGACTCGGACAAGTCATATAATAGTTTCAGTAAACTGTGAAATGATTAAAATTTATAGCTGTTATACTAAAGTATAGCCATGTGCAGTAAAATGCTGAGGAGAACATGGTTTTAACCAAATTTTGCAGAAGCTTCTTTCACACGCGATCATAAAATGGAAAAAGAAAAAATCACTTTCTAGTTTTACGTCAGTTTTGAGATGCTGGTTTAACAAAGATTTGTGGAAGGTAAATTTTACAGAAATGCTAAATCTTTTTATATCAATCTGAAATGTTTCAGGTGAACTTGGTACAGAGATAGGGCTGTCACTGACAGCTTTCAAGAGACGAAGTGGTAAATAGATCCAAGATCCCAACTTCATCGCATAGCGCTGTGAATGCACCCCTTTTTCAGTGTGTTGCAGGATTTCCTCACTTTGTTAACTCTTGTCATCTCACACACTGCCACGAATGAACAGATCATGCCGTAATATATACAAAATGACCCAAACCAACCCTCTCTCCCCGAACTACCAAAAAAACCCACAAACAGAAAAAAAAAACACCTCACCACCCTAGCACACATTCAGAGATTTGGTTCTTGCACTTCCATAACAAATATGTGTGAGTCCCATAGTATCAAGGCATGTTCAACCTGGTATTCTCACATCTTACCTCTGAAGTTTCAGAGTCAACAGTTTAAACAAAAGTAAATCTACTCTGATACTGCTGAGAATAATGTTACCTTCTTGCTGAAACTGTATCTGGAAAACGTTTCAAACCTGGCTATAGTTTCTCCAAATATTTATTGGCTTTCTTATCCATTTCAAGCTCTTTTTTTCTCACCTTCCAGATCTTTTACATCACTGTTCCTCTTGCTGTCCTTCTCAGCCCACAGGGTTTCTTTCATTTTCAATGTCCTTGCCCAATCTTTCACTTTCTGTGCTCACAACTACTTCAGTACCAGCCGCTCTTCTTGGAGCTCTCTTTTTGCCTCAGTACTGCAAGTCCATGGCAAAGGGAAGCTCTGAACGCGCGCCCTTCCCACTGAAACCACCTAGAGGTTGTCCACCTATAGATTGCAACAACCCACAGAACACAAGCAATCCCTAGCGCTTTGGTAGTTCAGTGCCAAGGAGCCTACGGCAGCAGTAAGCACAAGTCTCACTGTGAGCCTTGTGGCTTCTCAGCACTGAACTGGGGGTGGCAGCAGAGGAAGAGAAATAAGCGCTATTAAGTCTTTCATCTTCCACTTACATATAGGAACTTGTTCAGATTATTAGCATGTGGCCTATGTGCTATTTTTTTATACAGGACTCAATGATAAAGTGGTGGCAGGAAACATGAAGAAACAAGTTCTCTTAAAAATGAATGGGGTAAAAATGGGTTTAATTGGAGAAACCTCATGTGCTTACAGAGGGCAGAGCAAGAAAAGCATTCCAAGATGTGCTTTTCATCCTAAAAGGCAGGTTAAAACATGATGAAGGCACTCTCAGACGGGCTGTCTGGGTACTCAGAATACAGTCACCATGGTAACAGGCTTCATTTATTCATCATCTTTTCCCTAAATCCAAGCAAAGGGAAGCACAAATGGGGATGTGGGGGAAGGTATCCGAGAACTCATTCCTGTTAGTACTGCTTTTATTGATGTCCTTGGCTGAAGAGCATTTTAATACACATCTGTTTTTTTTAATTTCCTAAGTAGGTGGGCAAACCAATGCCCTTATTGTCCTTACGGAGACTGCAGAGCACCTTACCAAGGCTTTGGTTAAGGCCCAGCCTATGGTATTTTGAACATCCTCTGTTTTTCCAGCTCAAGTAGCTCTTCTTTACAACAGGCAATATTTTTAAGGTAGACTATAGCAGTTTCCGTACTCAAATCAGGACGGGCATAGTTAGTTTTCAGTATGTAAGTTCTTTTCCACATTAGGGGAATAAACACACCCCTTTCTTGAAAAGCGTACGTTTGCTTTATTTTTGACATGTTTTATTTTAAAGGAAGCTTTTTTGACAATATCTTGGACCAGTAAGCTAACCTTGTCTCCCTACTGCCTCTACCAAATGTTAACATAGTCTTGTTCTCTTTTTTTTCTCCACAGATTTCTTGCTTGAGCTGTTTTCTCATTTTCTCCTCTAAGAGCCATTATAATGAGCTCCTCTAAACCATTCCTCCATGGCAAGATTTGATTTGTCCTTCATACATCTTTGCACAGACCACTATCCCCAGACTTTCCTTTCTTCTCTTCCCACAGCTTTACTTCAACTTCCTCTCACCAAAAAATCAGGAGAGATGAAAATGTTGGTTATAAACAATCTTCATAATAAAAAGCAAGTGTTGCTCATCTTCAGTGTGATAATAAAGAAGTCTTCAATAATTGTTTTTTTTTTTATTTGCCATTGAGCACCATTTTGCCCTGTAGAAATCATCTGAACACAAGGCAGACAACACTAATGACTCCGTTAACACTATCATAGATCCAGTTTATAAAAAGAAAAAAAATAAAAATAGAACTTCACAAGTCAAATACTCCACATGGCATTATGGGTCTCCTTAACTTTTGAAAAACAAAACTCTCCTTTGAACTAATTGTTAATTGATGCTTGTCAAAAGCAGCTTTCTCCATCTCTGCCACAGAATGAACATTTTTTATGGAATATTCTGTTTGATTTGAGGCCAGCTATGTCTGCCTTCTCATTGCTGCACAGAAGCAGGATAGCTGCCATTCCCACCACCCAGCTGGATGCATTGAACACTGTTTCTCACTCCTGTGCTAGAATAAAAATCACTGAAACCAAAGAGGAAAGGGGAAAATAAACATAACTTACACAGTAAGTTTTTTCTTTTTTTTTTTTTTAACATTTTTATTACAACATTCGTTTTGAATGCTTTGTAGAAATTCATCAGATGCTGTTGACTTTCTTCAACCATGTCACAGTAGGAACAAGTACAGCTCCCGACTTTGCCTCAGCAGTACTTTTTCCCCTCACAGTAATCAGTTGGGTTTGGTAACAGTGAACTTGGCAAGATTCTTCATCTAGTCTTTTAAAAAACAGGCTTTAAAGAAAACTTCTTTGATAAGCAGACAGTAAGTTACAGGCAAAGGTTTGACATGCTCCAGAGGGCTAGATTACAGGATGTCTTTAACTAGACTGTGCTCTTAATAAACTACCCAGTGCAACAGCAATGAATGCAGATGAGGAAGACCACTTGCAACGGAACAAGGATTAAAATGCCAGGGTTACAATAGTTTTAAGGTCACCTGACAGACTGATATAGTTGAAAATTCACACTTAGCACGCACAAGACAACAGGTCTGTGACGCTGTGAGGAGCTAAGCTTCAGGATGCTTCCTGAACACTCATGAAGAGGCTGGTGTGCTGGCACCAGAAACAGCGCGATCCCGATGCACGCAGGAACCAGGCACTGGATTGGAAGTTGCACATTCAGTTGCATGTTCAGGCAGCCAGTGTGACAGCAGTTGAGGAGAATTACTGGTATTTCTATCTGCAAAGGTAAAAGGAAAGCCTCCTAGCACACTTGCCTCCCTCCCAGGAGGGGGAACAGCAGCACCAGCAAACCTCCCATTTTGGGATCTGTTTCAAGCCTCCTCACAGCAGTCCCATGCAAGGCTATCAGCCTTCTGACCCAATGCTTCTATTTCCCAGCTGTCCCCTAAGGAAACACACAGAGTGCATCAGTAGATCAGTCTGATCCCTTGGTGATTTGTAACACACTATTACATACTTCACACAGCACAGGATCAAAGTGTTTTTCTATTCAAGTCTTTGGCACATACAAGCTTTTTCACTGGGGTCACGGTTGGTCTCATACTGCCTCCAATCCAGCTTTTGCTTAACAACAAAAATAAATGTTATTTTTAGAAAGGAAATGGTATTTCAGATTTTTTTTTTTCCTTCTTGACTTTTTGGGGTGTACATGAAGATTTGGATAACCTTGTCTTTGATGAAGTTTTAAGTCAAAAATAGCATATTTTAAATAAAAAAAAAAACAGCTAAGAAGTCTGGCATGGTAAGCATAATAATGTGAAAAAGGCAACTTTTGTTTTCAACACTGATATGAGGGATTTAATTGAAAAAGTTGTGCACTCAATTGCATAAAAAAAAGAAACGTGTGGAATCTTGCTGAGTCCATTCCTGGGAGGTTAGAACCTATCCAGTCTGCATCTGTTTGTGCTCACTAGAGCCCTTCCTATTACATTTGTGTGATACCCAGTCCTTTTTAATGGAATATGAATCTTCCCAGCAAGCCATTGGCCACATTTTCATCCTTCATCCCAAAGCATTGAATACCATGTGAATCAGGCATGAATTACTGTAGGCATTTCACAAATAAAACTATGAATCAGTGTATATATTATTTTCATGAAAACATATTAATAAGGAACACTTGAATATGTCTTTTTTTTTTTTTTTCTTAAATTAGCTTGAAAAATTAGCCTGTAACAAATTTCAGGATAACAAAGATCCATGGGATCACACAGAAAATAGAAGGCAACTCCTCTGTCACAGCTCCTGCTCCTACTAAGAATCCACCTTAGGAAAGATACTGACTTTGTTTCTGCTGATTTTTCTTTCTGCTTTACCCTTGGGCTGCTTTGTCTGGATTAGCTCCTCAGGGGTATTTCCCAAAGGAGGCAGGAGTCGCTTCTTGCTGTTCCGGCTTTCCGAGAGCCACTGTGGAGGCAGCTCAAAGGGGCCAAACCCAAACTGCACGGAATACTTGTCATTTGTCACCTCGGCATCTGTGGGCACAGCTGGGGCCACCTGAGCTGCAGAGTCTGCAGCCATGCGCAGTATAGATTCGTGAACCAAAGTCTGTTCTACTTCTAAACTGGCTATAGGAACTTCCTTCTGTTGAAGGTCACCCGAGCCAATGGATCTGGTTTCATTTTCCTCATCCTCTGTTGGCTTGAAGATCTGTTGCTGCCCGATGTGAAACATCTCCAGCAGCTGGCTCCCCGAACGGACACTGGCATCCAGGGTGGCATCTGCGACGCCACCAGAGCTGACAAGGTTTCTCCTGCTGTATCTTCGGTGCAACTGCACTAAGGTCCCCACCACGCACTTCCGTACGGACTTGTTAACGGTTAGAAACAACAAGGGGTTGGCGAGCAGAGAGACCTTTGGCAACCAAATGGCAGTGAGGAACAAGAAGATGGAAATATCTGAAGTGTTGAGAATGGTGCGGTAAATCACCAGGGTCACATAGGGGATACTGCAGAAAATAAATATCATAACCATGGAAAGCAGCATGGCATGAAGCTCAGCTTCCCGCTGGGAGGCATAAGGGATAGATATTGTATTCCGAGGGGTCCTTAAGGCAGCTATGATGACTTTCTTCTTTTGGCTGGCACTCAGTGCTCTGCGGATAAGAATCATAAAGAAAAATACCACAGCCACAGGTACAATCACAGTGGTGACGTTGTAGATGATGACATACACCAGGTGACCAAGGGAATAACTCCAGGATTCGGAGCAGGTAGACATGGCATAAATATCAGACACGTTGGTCACAGCAAACACTGGGATGCTGGCCACTACTGCATGAGCCCAGATGTAGATAACCAGGTCACGGGATTTTGCATCAGATATTTTTCTTTCCAGAGGGTATAAGACAGAGTAGTACCTGTCAAAAATAAGTCAATCAATAAATAAAAAATGGAATAAAATTGACATAATGAAAAGGTTATAGTTCATGGTGAGCACAAACTCCCTAACTAGGCTGCCAACGGAGTAGCTGCTTATGAGAGCAGAAACAAGTGCAGTGCTGTGCAGGTCTTGCCTGCAGAAAAAAACCTCCACACCCAAGGAGCACATTAAGGGTCTACAGCTCTCTGTATTGGGACTACATTGCTTGGTCTGATGTAAGTGAGCGTTATCTTGAAAATTTCATCATCATCTTACCTGTGAAAAGCACAAATTTACAAGCCATGGCTATGTCACTCGAAGGCCACTGTCACAGTGACACAGACCTGACTGCTGGAAGTACAGCAAAGTTTTGTTTTCCCACAAGCTTTGTTGTGGAAAACCCTGAGCAAAAGGATAGTTTGAACACTACACAGTCTGTGTGCATTAATCTTAATGTACATCTTTGACGTGGTCCAATTTCAGGCACTGGTTCATTGTTCAGTTTTGCTTATTAGTGTGGAGTTTTAAGCTGGCAGACCTTTCCTGAGAGACCTATTCATCTATCCTTATCACAGGTGATAGCTGCTGAAGGACGTGACACACTGTTTCTGCAGCAATGCAAGCGTGCATTACAGTGAGCAATACTGCAGTTATCAAGACACTAATATTAGAGTAAACACACACCACTTTATTGGCTGCAGTTTGCTTTCTTTTGCAGAGCTAATGTATTATCTGGTGAATCATGTGACCAGATTATCTAACAATAATTTTATCTAACATACATAAATCCAACTGTATTAAACTGCAACCATTATCTGCCCTGAAAAATATCTAAATTACCGTCACTATCAAGATAATGAGAGCTGTGCACTTAGGTGAGATCACTGACCTCAAATCACATAATAAGCCAAGTTAATGGAATCCAAAAACTTGTTCAGTCCAAAGGGCCACTTTTATTTCAGATCAATTTTCTGCATTCAAAATTTACCTGAATTAGTTTCGGTTGTTCTAGAATTTTTTCTTCTTTTTCTCTTTTTTCTTTCTTTTTTTTTTTTTTTTTTTAAATACAATCCAATCTAAAAATTACCAGAGATAGTTTACCTAGGCATTGGTAAATTCTCCTAAAAGGCAAATTTTCCTAACTGCTTTCAGAATTAAAGTTGTGCACTTATATATATATATATATATATATATGCACATATATATAAGTGTACTCTCTCTCTCTCTCTATATATATATATATATAGAGTCTGAAATTGTCTAAGTTAAGTTTTGTTATTGAACAATGATTAATGACAGAAAGAAAGGACAAAAAATCCCTTGAATATTAATTTACAGACTCAAAACCCCTTAGAAAAGGTCGGAGTAAAATGAAAAATAAAGGTAATCAATGATAGAGGGGAGTATTCATTCCAACACATTTTAGAAAGGAGCTGCACATTATGATGAAAGTACTGGAACAAGAGCAGTTCATGTAATGGCATAACACAACACTAAATAGCATTAGCATTTACAAGACTAAAATGAAATGGTATCAAAAGGAGAAGAAAGGAAAAAAAGGAAAAAAATCAAGGATTATGAAACTGTTCAAATTTTCTCTCTTACCTGTCTAGAGCAATGGCCGGAAAACTCAGGATGGTTACTGAGCAGAAGACTTTGTGCAAAAACTTGACAAATTTGCAGAAGAGCATCGTGTAGATCCACCAGCAGCAGTGGGGGCTGGCGCTGAGGACTATGTCGAAAGGCACACAGACCAGGCTGGCGCAGATCCCCGAGCATGCCAGGTTCCGAACGAACCGGCTCGTCACAGACTTGAGCACTGATGGTCTGCAAGTCGACCACAGCACCGTGATGTTGCCTGAAAGGGGAGAGCGGAAGGGGAACAAAGAAAAAGGGAAAAAATAGATTTGTTTGGTACCTAGTAACGCAAGAAAAAAGCTGTTATTTGGAGTTTGATGCAGTCACTGATTTGAACTATCACATGGGCCAATTACTGTGTAGTAACTACGGACTTTATAAACTAGATGAATGAAAATCAGTTATTCTCCACCTATCTCGTCCTACTAATGCAGTTAGGGGCAATATTTACGTAGAATATCCAAACCATGAGTTCCGATACTTACACTGACTTACATATGAAATAATCCATCTTGAGCCAATTTGCTCATATTTTAATGACCAGCACATAATCTATTCATCTACGTTAAGAAAACCATTCACTGCAAGTAAATATAAAGCTTCCAGGCAGGAGTAGTTTGATTTGACTCTGTGTGTCTGTGGATCACAGACAACTTGTTTTTACTTATATTTGCCATTTCATCAGCAGACATAAGCCTCTGAAGCCACAATCAGAGAAAAACTGCCTTTACTTTCCAGTCCAAGAGATTCTATACAAACATGACAACACACAGTTAAACAAATTGGACAGGAAGAGGTAAAAAGGGAAGGCAGTAGGTACCCATGTTCGGTGCTTAGAATGACTGAGCGCTTAGTTTTTAACAAGTGTGCAGCTCATATATGTCTAAGGAAGGTGTCCAACTGAAACAGAGAACTGCCTCATATTTCAGCTAAATGTTTATCACAAATATCATAAAAGCATCACAAAAACCCACGCGGTTTTCTCAGGGGCTCCACAAACATTTCCTTCTAAACTTTCAAGGCACCAGAGGTAGTTTCAGAAAGCAGCATTGTCCCTTGTAGGAGGAGCGATCTGGCAAGGACCTGAAAGCAAGTGCACTTCTTACCCATTGCCCCAGCATCCAGCAGGAGCCTCGCTAATAGCAAACAGTCCCAAGCGGAGCACGCATCTCTCCATGATACCCATCTCGAGACAATCAACTCTAATGCAATTCTGAGTCCCTTTCCACAGGGCACTAAACCAGAGACAGTAGTTAAATCATCCAACTAGACAGCAGATTCAGACAAAATAAAATAGCTCGGTGCGCCAGACTGATTAGATTACATTCAAATTTTGATACTGAAGAAATCCTGCAATCACTCTTTGTTATCCAGTTCCTTGTGCACTGAGCTAAAACTGCTCTCAGGGACACCCACTACCTCCTGGGCAGGCTTGATTATGGTCAGCAGAAATCCTGATTCCCGGACGAGTTAGTTTGTGTGTTTTTTTTTTTTCAGGGTAACAACATAGGCAATGAGAGGAAAACAGCACCTCAAGTTGCAGCTGGTGCCATAAGGGAGCCGCTACCGCCCCACGGCTCTGCTGACACTATTACACTTCAGCTACCGCTCTTCTTTCCAACCAATAAAAGCCTCAAGCTTTTATTTCCTGGTCAGAATTTCCCTATAGCTTCTCAGAAATAGAAATGCCAGTAACAAAATATTCTTGCTCAGGAGGCCAAGAGAATGGGTGCCTACCAAGAAATACCAGAAGGTGAAGTCAGCTTCTTGATAAAGCAGTATCCTCCACACATCATTTCAGTAAAACTATGCAGTATTAACTGTAAAATTTGCCTCTCAGATACACTGAATTACTGCGCTCCTACATAGTGCAATACGGAAGTTAATTGTTTTATAAACTATGTGTCTTACTATGCTCGTTCCTTTTGGGTGGCTGACAAAATATTAAGTATTTACTATCTGATGTATTTTAAAGAATAGAATCATCACCTAGTTTTGGCAGGTGCTTGGGGCTTGATAACATATTCAACATGCAGTATTCTGTCAGATGTATTTAAAGCTTCTTAAATTGCTACGAGACACTCAATCAACCACTTGCTTTAGAAAACTCCAGTTTAGAAAACTCCATTTTTTAAAGTACTTCTCACATAGTAATAATATATTATTACAGCGCCATGGATTAGGTGCTGGATTAGGGCAGAAGCTGATGATTTTAAATCTTTTAGGTAGTTTGTATTGCACTGATTTTTTAACCTTATTTCTAAAGCAAGTTTCATATTCGTATAAAAATATAAACAAAGAAGGGAAAAAAATCAGAGAGGTTTTTAATAACATCCTTAATAATATTTACTACTAGACTACTTTTCAGGATCTTACACAGAGAAGCATGGGTCAAGACTCAAGACTTACAACTGTGGAATCACTTCTACAACTGTACCAGGGTGTGCCAGAAGGGAACAGAATTAACACTGGTGCTGGCTGATCATGAATGTGGCAGGAATGAAGCAGAAATCATGCCGATACCGGTATCAGCAAAGATCTTGATCCTGCTGATGCCTCAGCAAGTATTGCCCTCCATGCAGCTCAAAGCTAGCCAGGGTCGGCCTCTCGGAGAGGAGCGTATGAGAAACTCTGCACGCCATCAAGTACAAGGAGCCTTCAGAGCAAGTTTCTCCTCGCCTTTCACCAGCTACTTACTTCTATGGGAAAGCATAACAACATTCCAGACAACAAGGTAATTTAACAAGCATTAAAGCAATTGTGCTCTGAATCTTTCCACAATTTGCAGAGCCACTTTTCAGCTCTATATGTATTACTCATGCACTCCTGACCNAAAGCTAGCCAGGGTCGGCCCCTCGGAGAGGAGCGTATGAGAAACTCTGCACGCCATCAAGTACAAGGAGCCTTCAGAGCAAGTTTCTCCTCGCCTTTCACCAGCTACTTACTTCTATGGGAAAGCATAACAACATTCCAGACAACAAGGTAATTTAACAAGCATTAAAGCAATTGTGGCTCTGCAAATTGTGGAAAGATTCAGAGCACTTTTCAGCTCTATATGTATTGCTCATGCGCTCCTGACCCTGGGAAAGGCACCGCTCTGTCTCTGATATTGCTAGGACTGCTCTAGGTGCTTCACATCCCCATGTGCAGCAGGGAATGGTGTCATCTTCTACCCTGAGCTATTTTCTGAGATGTACCTGCTTTATGACTGGGCTAGGGCTACACGACCTTGCATCCAGACTCCATGTACTTCACAGGATTGTAGAGATGAGCTGTGACACATCTTGGGAAAAGTCAGAGTGAACATGGAGCTGTCAATGCAGCCCCTCACTGTTCCCTACAAGCCCGGACTGCCTAGGACACAAACATCTCCTATAAATGATTGCACATGACAGTATATACCCCCGCCCCCCACAGGCTGCGCAGTGTTCAGATATCTGGAAGAAAAAGACAATGTTTTTGATATACAAAATAAAACTGTGCCTTTGCTCCTCTCAGGAAATGAGTTACATCTACGTAAAAGCCTCACTCCATCTGACATTCATTGACAACCTTATCTCTCCACAGACTAAATGAGGAGGGAAGCAGGCACCTTATCTGCCCTCCAAAATCTATCCAGGCCACAAAGAGGAGCATCAAAGGCTAAAGGTAACTACTCCACAAAGAGCTCTCCCTATTAGAGGCAAACATGCTACCATCCTGCTAAGCAGAGTCAAATAAAATTAATTTTATCTTCTTGTATTATCATAAATATCAACATTCAATAAAAAAAAATGTGTATTGTATACTTATTATTCTACTGCATTCAGATGAAAAGAACTGCTGTCCCTAAATTTTTGGATTCAGAAATATCACTCCCAAGCAGCCACACAGTAAACCAAGTTGCCCAGAAATACACTAAGAAAATAAAAGTATATTATCTTGACTCGAAACAACAAAAATATTTTCATTCCCCTTCCAATTTGTACCAATTTGTAGATTTCACTGCCAGACACAGAGACTCAGGCGTTAACAGCTGAGACAGTTTAGCAATAATAGCTCTCAGCAATAACTCAAATTGAAGACCACCTTTAGCAAGCAGAAAAATAATCTCTACGGAAACCAAAGGTTGTTATCTAAAATAAATATGCTTCCCATTGATTCCCGCATTGTATTAATCCTCCCACCAAATTTTTCTTCTTTGTTAATTTACTCACAAACCATTAGTTGATAGGATCCACTCCATTAGTTAGGCATAACATGCATGTTACGTTTCTCTTAACATTAATCAGCACAAAATTGAACCAAAACAGAGGCCACACTCTAGTAAAATTCTCCTTCCCACCTCTTGCCTTTCTCAGGAGGCTGATTCCCCACTCCACCTGCAGGAGGTTTCTCAGCATCCAGCTGCCCTTCCCAGCAGAGAGAAGTACCAGGGAGCCTTCCCTGTACCCATGCTCCAGAATGGAGAAAAAAAAATGGAAGCCCTCTATAAAAAAAAAGAAACCAGGATGGTATGAGAAAAATTAGACATGGAGCTTTGTCCTTTAAAGCCTTTCTTTAGGAAAAAAAAATGAAAGTAAAAAATTACAGGTTCCGTCAATGTGTTCAACAACAAAATGTTATCTTGTTGCAGGCCACTTACCTTCCCCGGCCTCAAACACTTTTTACCTTTTCCAAGTTGGTTTGAGTAACACATTTTCTGCAGTAGACATTCTGTCAAGGAGAGAAAAAAAATTAAAAAAAAAAGCCCTACTGAAAAGGCAGTTCACTGGAAAATTTTGGCAAGCTCTGGTAGGAGGCTTTTATGTGCACACATTAGGGAGTTCTTAACGCACGTTTTCTGCTTGTTTGTCTCCAAAGGGAACAAAGATGCAAGAGGATTCATGACAACTCATATAGCATGAAAATCTATATTACTTTTTTTTTAACTAGAATATATGAAGAATTATCAAATAGACTGGGCGAGCTGCCTTTATAAAATAAGAAGCTGTTAAATGAACATGTTAGTCCCCAAAAAAACAATCTCTGATCTTTTCTGATATTCTAGCCAAGAATTTAAGATTTCTGTGCTAAAATCACTACTGTACTCCAGTTAGAAGTTAGAAGTTATTTGGTTTAACCTGCTGTTTTACCACGCTCTTTCAAAGTGTCTGCAACAGTGAGAACTAACTTGGAAGGTCTACAACATACTAAAGCATTTTTCCTTTTGTACATCAAGTAATCTCCATACTTTTAAGAAAATGTTTCTTACTGTTTCTCTTAGAATTCTCATTCCCACGTAACTCTTGGGATAGAGGTGAAATCCGTGTTCACATGAATGACTTAACTGGCACTTTAAATGGAAAATCAGTGTAAAATGCCTCCTTGCCCTCATGACTGCCAACATCTTAAATATTTAGACCTCTCCCAACTGCAAGAACATGCTATCAGGGTTTTATTTACTCAGCTTTTTCCTCCCATTTCTGTTTGTTCTTCTCTTATTCTTTCTCCTGCAACTGTATTTATACACAAGAGACAACACAAGCACAGAACTTCAAAAGCAGTAAAAGGCAAAATGCAAAAACAGAGGTATCACCAGAAAAAAAAAAAAAATCACAAAAGCAGAAGCAGGAACATCCCAACTCCAAGTGTCAAAACCTTTATTTACTAGTATATTCCTCTATATTCTTCTTCAGGTCTCTTATCACTTATCTCCTAGGAATGAAAGCCTTTCTCTAGGAAGAAAAGGAACGAGGAAGATACTCCCGTGGGGAGTTTCCAGCTTCTGTGGTAGGTGGGATGTTACCCAGGGCCCAGGAAGCCAAGGGTCACCACCTGCTCCCTCTGGCACCTTCCTCTCAAGTTTCCTGCACTAAGAGGTGCTTGATCCTAAAGGTGTCACAAGCTGTATGGGTTCCAGTTGCAAACAGCTTCCTGTTGATTAATGAGGTGGCCACCAACCACTTCCTCCCTTTGGATAATATTTTGGCAAGTACAGACATCACTTAGGCCATTGAAAGAAATATCCAGGCTTGCTTATTTTACCAAAGTACTCTAGATCTGTCTGAGTATCTTATCTCTGTTTTAAAACATGTATCTTCAAAGAACCCAAAGCTCTTCAAGTTCCTTACAAAGATGAAAGTTTAAAGAACAGAACATTGGTTTGTTCCCCCATCACGGTAATTTCACAGATGTTTGGCATCATGCTTAAAACCTAAGCATGAAAATTAAAAATGTGGAAAAATGTCCAGATTTTACTGCTCTAAGCATAGCTAGGATATAAATGTTTTCAAGGCTACTAACTTTTTGAATTATAATACTTAAGAGACCAGTTCATTTAACGTATTCTACAAACTCCCAAAGTTAAAGAAAAAAAAAAAAAAAAAAGAGAGAAATAAACACATTTCTAAACCCAAGGACTTCACAAGAAGGACAGAAGATATAGCAAAAATGGTAAAAGAAAATAGATACCTAAGAGGTAAAAAGACTGGACCTGAAGATTAAATCCCTAGGAGAAGAAGCATGGGATCCTGCAGTTCCTTCAACAACCTAGTGGCTTTGTGCCAGTCACCCTCAGAGAGCAGATTCAGAGTGGTTACTCACACTGTGTGGGGCCTGGGATGCCAGGGAAGCAGGTCCCTTCCCTGCCAATTTGTCCATTCTGCATCCTGCTTGGTACAAGCACTCGTACTTTTGTCCCTTCGCTGTAACAGGACCCCAGAAAAAGGCCATTTTCAACCTGAGTATCACGGGAAAACAGAGGGCTGCAATAACGACACTTCTTACACATGCACAGTGATTCCAAATCCCACAAAGTTCACCCGATCACCATATAGGAGGTTTCACCATTTATCATATGCAAGGGAGCAAGGCCAGGCTGCCGGCAGCCTCCTCCTGTGCCCCAAGGCAGCTGCGGGGCAGTGAGTGCAGCAGGGCCTGGGGCCCCTGTGCAGGCACCACAGTGACCGGGAGGCCCTGATGCCCCGACTGCCATTTCCCGCAACCCTGTTATTAGACAAGTACTGATAATGCAATTACTGGACTCACAATGCTCTAAAAACATATTAAAACTGTAATTCAATGCAACTGGCACTAAAATCATTCCTCTTCTACTCCAACATTTATTTTGTTAACTTCCTAATGATGAAAATGCAACTTATCTGTTTCATGCTGCTGGGGAACAGAATAAACATTAAAGAAGAAATGCAAGCCTCCTCTCAGCCACAGAAATATCTTAAGGCTGTTTTTATTTATAAAAATTCTGCATAACATCTGAAAGCAGAGAGGTTTACAAAGATTGCTTTCATACTGTTTCACTGGCTATAAAGATAGTACCAAGTAAGACAGTTTCTCTGGATGTAGCTTCCTTCTGCTGGTGGTGTGTTCATAAACATTAATTCATTTTACTAATACATTTTCATTCTTCCTGGCTTTGAGCCATTCACAGATTTTCTCCTCTACATTTCCAACAGTGAGGACTCAAGCCAGGGCTCGTGCTTGGGCCACAGGGTTACTCGAGGCGGGCAAACTTTGTCTCTCTTCAAAGGACGAAATAGGAAAAAAAAGTCATCTCACTTTACAGTAGCACTTCAGAATAACACACAAACACAGGAACAACAGTTTATGAAAGGTGACAGAACAGGAAGAACATTAGGGGAAACAATAACCCTTATTCAGGCAATTGCTCAATTTGCAGGGAGGAAAAGGCAAGAGTCAGGCGTATGGACAGAGCCCTCCTGAGCAGGATCTCTGTGTCTACCTACCAGGTTTCTCTCCTGGTTTAACACAAATCCAGTAAAGTCTTTTTCATTCATTGAAATGCAAGCAAATAAAATGCCAAAAAAGGCTGAGTTTATGACAAATATGAAAATTAAGTAATCTTCAAAGCAAAGTTTTGTGGCTGTATGAATTCTGTCATCCAAATAAATGGTGTAACAACACAGCAAGGTGCACACAGTTTATTCATTCTGATGGGGCACTTTCCAGGCTATTTGCCTATATGTCTCTACTCTCAAACATTTAAGCTTAATTTTCTGTACTTGAGTTATCACAGCACTTGCTTCCACACAGTATCACGCAGCCCACAACCCGAGCAGGTGGAAGTAAAACTCCAGGAAATTGGCACGTGGGAGCATCATCAGGAGTATTTGGCTTTCTGGAGACATAACTAATTTATCTCTTTGTAATCTTCAGCAAAAAAAATGCATTAAACACACATAGGGGAACACATAACATTAAGGAAATCTCTCATATTCCTTACCCTGCAGCTGGCAAAATAACATCTTGCCATACTTGCATAGTTAATTTGCTGAGGAGAAAGAATCTTGCAAAGTCAGTCCTTTTTAGCACTGCGACATGCCCCAAAGTTTGGGGTCCAACAAAGGGCCCTGATGAGCCTGAGCACTTGTTTCTTTAGCATAAATCACACCCAGGACTTCACATGCTTGGATGCAAAAGCCGAGAAAGCCTTCGGATGCACACACCATACGCACCCACACACAGTCGAGTCCACACAGGCAGGACAGAGCACTCCCGCTACCCCAGAAAGGTTCCCAGTTTTCCAACACCTGCTCGTCCACACAAGGAAAATGAAAACAAAATCACATACTTTGTTTCTACTCTGTCAAGGTCCAGGCTGGATCTATCAGGTAAAATTCGAATTTGCCAGTGATCCTGAATATAGCTGTTACAGCAAACATAGGCTACTCTCCTTGTGATCTGCAGTAAACAAATGAAAGCTTTTTCTGCTATAGAGACATACCTATGACTTAAGCACCTTTTTATTGTATTTTAAAAACATTTAGCTCTGGTTATACTGATTTCCCTACATATCTTCCTATGATAAATCTTCATGAAAGGTAAACAAGGCCCTTGCTATGAACTAGAAACAACTCAATACCTGCAAAAACATACAGCCTGCTGTAATATCCCATAAAACCGGATGGCCAGCAACTGTGGTTACCTATTCACTGCTTCACAGGAGTAGCTGGCAGTAACACAAAGCATATATTTTCCAGACAAAACAAGAGCAATAAAAGGGACTCTCCCTCGTTTCTGTTAAAATATTACCAACACCTACCATTCTCTTTATCACTATTGTAACACAGCTCTTTCTGAACCACCAATTACCTTGGACGAGACTTGGCTTCTTATGTGATAGAGCACGGAAACCTCTGTGTGTTCACAGTAATAACTGGGGTCTTTGAGAAAGGAGAGAGGAGGATAAAAAAAAAAAAAAGTCAGCCAAGTGCAGCAGAGGAACCATCATCCTTTGGGAGCACTATCACGAGGCAAGGGGGAGCCTAAGGTACCTAAGCTGGGTCCTGGGATAACTATCTCCATGTCTGCCTTCCAAATACGAAGAAAAATGCTCCCCCACCACACACACACACACACAAAAAGGGGGGGAATTCCCACTTATCCTTAAGATCAAGCTCAGAGGCCCTCCCTGCTGTTTCATTAAGATATATGGCAAATTCTAATGTGTGCTATTCGCACAAGTATTTCTGTAGTACAGGTCTATAATTTAATAATCCCTGTTGACTACTAACACACAGCATTTGTGACTGCTATTATACACTGCAATCACCCCAAAAAGACGATTCTCAAAGTGCATCACTGACTGTACCCAGGATGTTCAGCAACAAACAGAAACACTTAAAGATTAAAGCCACAAGGAGATAAGAAGAAACTCTCCAGTTGGAGAGTTTCGACATGGAGCACAGGAAAATTTTTCTGTAATTCAGTCCTACATCATTTATTCACTTCAGGCACTGCCATAAAGAAATGTCTTTGATCTTTGACCAAAAAAGCTACATTTTTGGGTGCAACTAAACTGGTCCCAGCAAAGATGAAGCATCCAAGGATGCTGCCTATTTGGGTCTGTCCAAGGATGCTTTAAACATATTACTGGAGAAACAGGCTCCAAGCAGTAGTTCAGGTCCAATGGAGGTGGAAAACACTGAAGTACATCTTTATTTTCACACACGTGTTAAAAAAAGGNAAAACACTGAAGTACATCTTTATTTTCATACACGTGTTAAAAAAAAGGAAAAAAAAAAAAATCAAAATAAGCTTCCAGAGGCTGCTATCACATGCAGTACCAACTTTGCCAACTGCGTGCATGCCTCAGGATCTCCTCTAGTTAGATGCGTTTCTTTTAGCTGAGGATGCATCTTGTGTCCTAGTAGAGGTCTGTTACAGTCAAGAAACTTTGAGTGAGGTGACAAATTATTCCCTCTTTCAAATTAAACTGCAGAGCTGAAATGCTGAATTAGGTCAAACCTAGCATGAACACCAGAAATGTGTACTGGGTGAAAATAAGGATAATAGATAAAGATTATTTTAAGTGAAGTAAAAGAACATTCTGTAATATGCCATTGAGGTCTGTAGCTTTTTCTGTATTATAGTAATTCTGCTGTCCTGTACATGATGTTCCTTGTAATGCTCCCTTTCTTTACTAAGGCATCAGTGTTTGGGTAGAAGTAGACGACAAAAAAAAAAAAAAAAAAAAAAAAAA
>VWPW01007383.1:1292021-1303340 GCA_013389825.1 Crypturellus undulatus | reverse complement strand
AAAAAAAAAAAAAAAAAAAAAAAAAAAAAAAAAAAAAAGACTAACTATGCCTTTTTAAATACAAGCTTCAGAAAACACTCTGTCATGTTAAACAGACGCATAGGTAGCAAGATCCTGCTGTAACTTCCTGATGATTAGCAATCGTATACACAATGTCACTGTACATGTGTAGTGCCCCTAAACAAACCTTCATGAGAAGGATACAGTGTATATTTGCAAATAAGTTACGTGTATGTGCCTGTCAGGGGCAGAGACGGGGAGACCTCGTGTGATCTCCAGGCAGCTCAGAGGGAAGAACAGAAGGGCCTTATGGCTGCAGCACTTACCGACACCAGAGACACCACGAGCTTTTAGAGGGACATTCTGGAGGCTCAGCATGGGCAAACAGGGAGGATACCGAAGTCCAAGACTCCCACAACCACCATTTTTAACAGAGAGCCACTTCTACACGTTAAGCCCGAGATGCAGTGGAGATCTGGAGCCTCAGTGCACCAGCAGGACAGTGCTGTTGAGAAGAAGGCTTTAGGTACTGCAGGAAATGGGGAACCCTTCGGGGCAAGAGTAACCCATAAAAGATAGATAAGCTATGCCTTAACCAAATGGCAGCCAGGTTGAAAGCTACAGCAGATTAAACTAAAAGCTGTAGAAGGCCAAAAATACATGAAGTAGCATGCAATTTAGACTGACATAGTACCAAATATATATATATAGCTAATACTCCTTTGAAAAGGCTGGAAAGGGAAAGCAGCCTAATACAATAAACAGTAACAGTAAATTAGACCACCTTCTCTTGTTCCAGATACTTCTTAAAAATACCAATACTAGCAACAACAATCACTCCTCTTTGATACTCTTATTCATGCAATAGCTATTGACATATATTTACTTTGTTGTTTGTGCTACAGTATCAAAGAAATGTTCCAGTTATAGCATGGCAATACAAATGCACAACAAAAATACAGCTTGCTGGAGTTGCACAAGCAGCCAAGCAAAGATGATACAGAGAGATGCTAAAGGTCGTAGGAAAAGCAAGATTACATCTTCTCCTCATGTTTTAGCAATTTCTTCCAGAAAGCTGGCGAGTCCTTGCTGGGAATTGTTTTCACACAATTAGAAGACGAACAAAAAAAAAAAAAAAAAGGATGAGTTTGTCCCTCCAAAATGACATTCCCTATGCATGCACCCAAGAGAACTGTCTGAAGAGAAGGAAGGGCCACATTTGTCAGGAAGAAAGCCAAGCTACTAATGACAGAGAGTGACATGACTGGCAGTATTTTTTTATACCACAAGCAATAAAACATTTGAGATGGCAGCAGTGCACAGAAACCTTGCAAACCCCAGCCAAGGGGACCTGACAGCCAAGGGCCCTGAACCCAGGGCGACAGCAGAGCATTCCCAGAGGCCACCCCCCAGCTCGCTGCTGCTCCTGTTATGGATGTGGCTGCCGCTGGCACCACCTGGCTTGTCTAATACCCACGTTGTGATGGAGGATGTGACTTCCTGCCAAGCCAACCTGCTGCCCTGGGACAGTCTCCTGATCACAGTGTTTCTATGGAAGCTGCCTGATTACAAGGCGCCAGCTCCTATCTTTGCTTCCAGCTGCTCAATCTAATTTAAAGATGCTAAAAATAAAAGAGGCTGATATGTAACTGTGCTCTCAGGAAAGCAAGTAATTGCACTCGCTACAGAGACAGCGTTCAATCTGCACAAGATGGAAAGGGGTGCAGTGCAATATTATTTTACAGGTATTTCTGTCAGCACCTACTCACTGACAGAACATACTGAGAACTCTTTTTTTGAGAGACACTGAGACATAAAGCACAGGAGATGTAACACAGGGAAGCTCTTTGGACTTCCAGTTTAACTGTCACCTCAACCACCACCTACATTGTACATCCAAGGAACAGTCATTTACAGATGTTGTGATGAGGAGAAAATAAACAAACAAAAAAGTACCACAGCAGTAAAACCTCCCCACAACCCCCAAATGGGGATCTCTCCCATGGACTGTGCAAGTGGGCCTCTCTGGGAGCTAGTCCAGAATGATCTTAACAGTAGTTGGTATGTACCTTTTTATGAATGGGAGTGCAGGGCGGGGAGGGGGGAAGCATATACATATGTGTGTGTACAAATATATATATATATATGTGTGTGTGTGTATACATATATATATATATATATATATATGTATGTATGTATGTATGTGTCCGTCTCTTTCCATTGGAAATACTTGCTCAGCTTCACTACTTGCTGGGCCCTGAAAGATGGAGTGCAGCAGCATCAGCTCTGTTGGGCTACTGGGTTTGTCAGTTCCTAAAATCTTAACAGAAACTTTTACGAGTAAGAGAAACTCGCACAATTTCCTAGATCTTGAAGGTTTCCAATAAGTGGCACTAGTACCTTTTCCAACAACTTGTAACATATGGTGACCTACAACTAAAAAGATAGTAACAAAGGAAAGCTGAACAGAAAATTCATTAAAATATTCACATAGCCTGCTTTGTAACAAGCTAGTAAATAAGAATCAGAATATATAAGAACCACCAAAATCATTTAAAATTCTCCCCAAGTGCTGTCAGCCACTCCTCCAGCATAAAGATCAGAACAGTTTTAGGAAATCTGCACATCCCTTCCCTTGCCAAGCAGATTACACAAACGGCTCCCGGAGCCTTTCAAGCCAGCTGCCTGGGTTCATTCACTAATATAAATAGATTCCATAATGCAATAACTGACCTGCTTTAAAAGAATCAAAATCCACTTACCATCTGTCTATAACTGCAGAAAACACAAGTACAATTTCTGTGAAATTAAGTTATAACAATTCTCACATTTCCTGCCTCACCTACCTCCAAAATACACAAGACTGCATATGACAATATACAAACTGTATACCAATAAATACAACACATACTGCACATATATACCAATACATACACACATTGAGGAAACATAAGGAAATATAAACAAACAGCATTAACAGAACAAGAGGATATATACATTCTAGAAAGGAATAAACCCTGAAGCCTGCAAGACTATGTTCTGCATGGGTGAGCATCCGTTCTACACAGAGACAACAAAATTTTATTTCATTCAACACCATTGGAACAGAAGTATTTCTACAAAACCCAATCAGATTTTGATTCTCACTTATATCAGGTATCCATACACACAAGGATTTAAAGTCAGACAGGAAAAGATAAAAGAGCCTACTCCTATGCATTGATGGAATGGGAAGCAGTTGTTTTTATTCCTCAAGAGCATGGTTGGGGTGTCCCCTGACCACATGCATCTCTCGGCATGTGTCTCAGGAACACCATAGCATATAGTATCACCATATTGACTAGACACTTGCATTACAGGTAGAAATAATTTTCTGTCTATAAATCGTGATTTTTCTTAATTCCTCTTTCTGCAAATGTAACACTGCTGGCTGAGCAGCCTCTGGAGCAGGCATCCTTGCTGCAACAGAGAAGGAGGGTCTCCATAGCAACAGCAAAATGCAAAGCCTGTAGAACCCCTACTTTTTACCTCGCTCCTCAAAGTCAAATTTTCCTTGGTACCAAACGGTTTAATAAATCACTTAAACACATAAAAAGCAAAGTGATTAAGTCCATATGGATAGATGCTACAAAGAGGCAACATGAACTCAAATGAGTGATGCTGGTTTTATTATACCTGGGGCTTGGAACTGCTCATAAAAAACGCACAGGCATACTATTGTTATGTGATTGTTATACACACAAATACTATCACTCACTAATTACACTTGCCTGATGCTTCTCACTAGACTCACTTTTCAATTGCTTATTATTTTGTCAAGCTTTAGCTATTCAGGCTGATCATCAATGAAATTGATCTATGGAAGGTGCCTAGTAGAGATGGTTTCAGCCAAAACAGTTCCAAATTTTATTAAGAGTGAGAGCAGTAGAAGTAAAATACTATCTTTTCCATAAAGAACCTCTGGTGTACCTTCTCCCCAGAGGTTCTATGCAATTTGGCACATAATATTTTTGCTGGAGCTATTACAGACATGCCTCTCTCTCCTTGCACAGTCATTCAGTCTAGCAGTTACCATGTACTCATGTTGTTTCCTGCAATATTCTCCGCTTCGCTCTTTACAGAAGTGAAGACAGACATGGCACACTTCACAAGCTGTTCCTTAGAGCATTTATTCCTTACACCAACTCACATTTGCCTTTACAAACACGTAACTGACAGTTAATTTCTGATTTTATAGATTAGGTGCTGTAGCAATTACCTTTAACAGCTTCGCACACTGTGAGGATGGGGAGATGAAAATTGGATTCAAGGTGAGGTTGAGGCAGGAGCAAAGCAGTCAACAGGATACACTCAGGAACAGAGTGCCCTGAACACAGCCCTGCCTTGTGTTCAGGCCATGGGGAAGGCAGTAGAGGTTCACTTTTCCCTTGGAAATGTTGTACCTGCTTTGAAGTGTTCAAGAGAGTTCCCTGTTCTCAGAGAGAGTCCTCCCTTGCACAATGTCCTTCCTGCCCACGAGAGGACAAATCAAACCCACAGCTTCCCCCCAAAAAGTGCTATAACTACCAGATTATAGGTCAAACTATATCAGAACCTCTACAGCCTCCCTTGTGAAAGCTGCACTTCTTTCCATACTAAAAATATGGGTGCTGATAAAAGAGCAAGTAAAAAAAGCCTAATTTCCCCTATTCCATTCAAAGTACTGATCTGCAAGGTCTGAGGAAGTTTTCTGTTTTGAGAATTGTCTGACACACATTAAAAAACTTGTCCAAAAAAAGGAAGATACATATTCAGGCTTGGAAGGGGGACACTAGCACTCAGGACCTGCCTTTTTCATTACAGTTTTCATTAATGAATTAACATTTGTTTGCTAAAGGTCTGAAAATAGAGGAGGGTTTTGGGTTTTTTTTTGTTTGTTTGTTTGTTTTCTTAAGAAATTTAGTTTTTAATCTACAGAGCTAAGATGAAAACTGAACAGATTCAAATAAGCACAAGACCACATGTGGGAAACATGAATGGAATTGAAACAACATGCTGTGATAATGGGATATAATCTCACATAAACCTCACAGGACCTGAGCATTAAGCACAACCCATACACATTCATCAATTTAATATCATAATGATATTTAAATAAATGTAAATAATGTATATAAATAAGCAAACTGAGGGAAAAATCAATTAAGAGGAAGATCCCATATTATGATATACCTCAGAGCTAATTATTCCCAATCATCCTCTTCTGTCTCCTCAGGATAAGGCATGCTGATATAATCTAGTCCATTTTGCCCATTCATTCTATCTCCCTTTCAGTCTAAAATCTACATGGATAACCGCTTCCTCAGATCCCACCAATTGCCCTCCACTGGATCCAGCCTCACTGACTTCCAGCAGCCTCTGCCCAGTCAAAACACAGAGCAAACTACCCCCTCTTCCTGCTGGTAAGATGCAGCGGCTGTGTTAAAGCACTAATTAGTCCCCACAAATTACCTCTAATGGCAAGAGATAAGTAGCTTTTATAAAGCATTACTGCTGTATGTCAGATTCACCTGTGAATCTGATGTCAAAAATTCTCTCTGATAAAAGAGAAGACATTAAAAATCCAGTATTTGAAAAGGACTCCTGCACCATTCCAAGACTTAAAAAGAAAATGTAAAATAAGTAATCTTTGATTTGCCATTCATCAGTTAAGGTCTTTGCCACCTATTTAAGAATCACTGGCCACATTTATCACATTCAGTGGGAAAAGTAGTAACTCCATATTCATCCAAATTTAGTATCTAGAAAAAAAAAACACTTTTTCAGGGCAGTACAACAGAACTGCTTCCTTAGGGCCCTTCTTATTTCCCAGCCTGTGGATCTCTCGGCAGCACAAGCTACTCTGTCCTCAGAAGCTCTTGTCCCTTCTCATCTCGCCCTGTGCCCATAAGTTCCACAGCACAGGCAAGGACAAGGCAGCTCAAGGAGGTCATTGTGTCCCCTGCCACCAGAGCACTGCACTGCTCAACAGCTGCTCTGGGACACACCAATCACCACAGCCACAAAGAATCAGATGGGTACTGAAGTCCAAGCAACCTCCTGCAAGGGGAACCATTTTTTTCATGGACATGGGAACACAGCACAGATATTAGTTTTCTACAATTGGAATAGTACTTGGGAGTCATTGTCCAAATAAATCCCTATACAGTCAGCAAAACTCACCAAATCTCTTTATGCATTTAAAAAAGAAAAATCCCAAGCAGAAATTTACCCTTCTCCATAGAGACTCCAAGAAACAATGCACTTTTGTTATCAATTTCTATCACTGAAGGTGCTTCTGACTGTACAGCAATAGGCAGCAGAACAGTACTGTGAAGCAAGGAGTCAGTAGAAAGGTCCTGCAAGAACCATTCCATAGAAAAAAACAACAGGATGACAGACAAAGAAAACTTTTGCAACTACTTTTACAATTAAGCAGCTGGACATCCCATCTCTTACCAGGACTAAGCTAATTAACAGTGGGAGAGATAGGAAAATGGTCTTCATCCTCAGACCTCTTGCAATTTTACAGTACTACAACCTACTTTTTCCTCCTCTTTATAGTTTTACCAGCTTCACATGAACAACAGTTTCCTTTCAATAGCAGCTGTTTGAAATTTTCAGCTATGGACCTTAGCCAGTATTATCATGAGTTCAAATCATTATTCCCTTCCCATGCAGCCCAACTTAGTCACCTCTCCCTTTGATCTGCTGGGACAGGTGGAGGAAAATGCTTGAAATGCTGCAGGGACAAAGCAAAACACTTCCTTCTCATCAATAAGAAATTACTTGATATGAATCAGAGTTAGTCCACTAAACCAGCACCATTCTGTTTTAAAGCAGACCTCTACTATTCTTGTTTTATTCTATTATATCCTTGCAACACAAGTTATGACACGTGAAGTTTGAATCTCTTGACTCATTTTAGTCCATACGATAAAGTAAACTGATGGGAATCCACTCCATCAGTATGCACTGCTTCTCACATCACGCTGTTCCCTGCTGCATCATTCTGGTAGCTACTGAAATCAGTAGCTGAAATCATTCCCATTGACACCTGTTACTTTCCCTTGTAGTTAAGGTTAGCAAAGTCACTGCATAAAAAAAAAAAAAGGAAAAAAGTCACACTAGCTTTCATTTCACCATTTTTCTGAGCTAAATAGGTGCACTTAAGCAGCCCAAGACAAACCACTCACATTAGCAAGTTGAAAAGAAGTATCATTATTTTACCACCTATTTTCCTATAATACCTTTTCTTAGAAACAACAAATTTAATCATAACATACCTGTACAATTAAGCCCTAAGCAGACTCTGCAGTACAAGTTATCTGACCCACACAAGCAATATTATCTTTTTTACACATGTACTTTTCATTCAAGAACCCCTGAAGCTCTTGATTGCAAGGAGGACCAACAACACGTGTGAGTCAGTAAAGTGGTAACTAGAGGCACAGAACCTTTTCTGTGTTCTACCACTGATGCTCAGAGGTGTCCGTAACTACCCTTTTTTTTTTTTTTTCCCTCCCCTATGAAGCTATGGTGCTCATAGGTCCAAGCACAGTTTAAACTATGGAACAAGAAATACTATTGTGCTTTAGCTGATTTTACCCACGCCCTGCTCAGAGTGGATGTCTAAAGGCTGAGAAATGAGAATCAGAACTACAAGAGCCATGGAGCTACACAGGAGCATTGCATCAATACGGACAAGTTTCCAAATTAAATTTACAACTCAGTCTGTGACTCTTCCCTCTTCAAGGACCTGCATCTCCCTGAGCTGTATATTGCGGGTTATGCCACGTCAGTATTCATTATCTAAACTAATGCATTCACAATTTTCCCCTTTCACGCTGCAAACGTGTAAAGACTCAAACCCACACATCCTGCCTCCGAGGACAACTACTACTCTGTTTTTTCCTCATTCCTTGTAATTTTTATGATATTGTTGGCAATGCTGGAATCAGGCCCCTAAAACTCACTTACTGCTTGCTGGATGTCATTTTGTGCTAGGTTCTATCCAACACACAGTAAGTTCTTTCCACACACGACCAATGCTTCCAACAGGAAAAGCAGAAACCATGAAATCTACACCCCCATGGCAGAGAGCAAGATAAAAGTCTCAATGATTTACAGTAACACTCAGTGAGTCTATCACTGAGCCAGGATCTCAGCCCTACTCCTATCCTTACCATCATTTTAGAAATAAATAAGTGATACTAAACAGCAAGAAGCAGAAATCAATATCAGCATGAATTGCTGTGACCACAGAAATAAAATCTAGCATTAGCCGAGACCAAAAAAACAAAAATACACTCCTGGTTAGAAGAAATAACAACCATCTGCAAAGCCATTCTGAACTCACTCAGGCTTGGTGAAAAAAAAAAAAAAAAAAGACATCTTTTCCAGTAACCAGCTTTCTCAACTAGTTTCAGTTGTCATTTTACTGAAATCTTACTGATCTGCCAAACAGTGCAAATGGTCTCACCCAAAGATTTTTTTTTCTTGGTAGTACGAAATACAAATGTTTTTCTAACAGAACAATTTAAGGTAGCTGCTTAGCAAATGTACAAAGATTTGTACATTTGTACAGAGTTACATAGCAATGTATTAGTCATTTACTACCATCTATCTAAAGGGCACAATTCTTAGCTCAAAGATAGTGCACAGGTAAGATGGCATGTGGTTATACACACTTGCAGCATAAAGTGCCTCCAAAGGCTTCATTTGAAATCTGCAGGACCCAAACGCAGGATTTTTGTGGTGAATTCAGTACCACTTGCTTAAATCACATCATTTTCTAGAATGATCAGAGTAGTTTCCACTGCATTTTAAAAAATACAGGTTTAATTAAGGCAATCTTTTTTTTAATCCATTTAAATCCCAACAGAAAAGTTTACTAAGAAATACATATATGTGATGTGCTGAATTTCTTCTATTACACGTAGGCTTTTGTTTATTTGCCTTTTTTACAGTAATAACTTTACATATCAGAAAACCATGAAGAACTTGAAATCATACCCCTAAGGACCTAAAACCCAAAATGCTGAGAGGAGTCAGAGCAGCAGCACCTCATGCCCATGCTCAGCATCCCATGGATCTGCAGCCACGGCCATGAAACCTGAGCAAACCACATCAACAAAACAAACACCAGCAAAATACTCACTGACCCAGCAAAGAACCTACGAAGATGACAACTTGCACGGCGGTGGTGAAGTGCCTGTAGCTTTGCTCCTCGCCGTTCTCCAGGGTACCGATCCCGCTGGCGTTCCTCCTGCTCCACGCACCGTGGGCCGCTGACACGTTCCTCATCTCCACGGCCCTGGCGACGGCTTGGTAGAGGGCATGCTCGCCCTGGCTTTTGGGGATCCAGCTCCTGTTGTGTCCCATGGCGAGGTCTCCTTCCTCCTCCACACTGCCTAGGGTTCACGCATTCCCAACCCGGAGCCCAGTGGCCAAAGCAGTACCCAGGCAAGGAAACGCTGGGATGAGGGGAGCCTGGCGGGCTGCGCTGGGAAGCATCTTCCTGGTGTCTGCGTGCCCTGGAAAGCGCTTCTGGCTTTGCCTGCTCCTGTCCCGTGAATCATTCCAGCAGAACGGGAGAGGCGGGAAGCGGGGCAGGCTCTTCCTCACGCCGAGGTGCCCCATGCTGCTCGCTCCTCAGAGCCGCCGCATCGCCTCGGCGTTTCACCGAAATAAACGCGAATGGAGGAAAACGCCGCCCGCCCTCCCGCAACGGCGGCTCCTCTCCTCGCACACCTGACTCGCGACACACACACACCCCTTACTACACATTAAAGCAGCCCAGGAAAGCTTAGGGACCGCAAGCGCTGCTTCCCGCGCTGTCCTCAGACTTTACATTGGCTTTTTCACAAGCTCCTGTGAGAGGAAAAAAAAAAAAAATTAACACCTCTCTGCCCGTGGCAAGTCCCCTGGGGCTCCCAGCTGAATTTGCACACTTTCCCCTGTGTTGAAAAACAGGCCAGCCTCACGGCTGCCCTCCGCGGGAGCCCTGGGGGACGCGGGGACCCCCCCGAGCTACAACACTCGCCGCAAGAGCAGCGCTCAGGGGAGGGGAAAAGAAAAAAAAAAAAAAAAAAGGCTCCTCCTTCAAGCAGCACCGCGCTGCCCTCTCCGCATAAACGGACACGGAAAACCCGCCGCGTAGCCGCTCCCCGCCCCAGCTCAGCCTCTCGGGGCCGTAATGGGGCCCGCTGCGCCCCCGGCGCCGCGGGAGGCGACGGCGGCGGCCGCCAGAGCGGGGAGCGACGCCATCACGTGGCGGCCGCGCTGCCGGCAGCCATTTTGTTGAGAGGCCGCCGTGGGGGAGGCGGGACGGCGGGGGTTCCATGGCGGAAGGCGCCGGTGGGCACAGGGGCGGCGTGTTCCTCTGGGTGCCGGCACGTAGCGGGAACACGGCCCCAGCATCCCTGAGCTGGGGCTGTAAAATAGCTCGGATAACTCTGATAGTAAGGCCAGAGGTATTTCAGATGCATGCATGCCATAAATTACTTCTTTTCCAGAGAAGCTCCCATGTAAGCATACAGCGTTGAAGTGTTAGCTGTGGAAAAAGGTTTGCACCTATGTGAAGGGCACCCAGCTTAAAGCATTTTGGGCTTCAGTGGTTTTAGAAGGTTGTAAAATCCTGTGTTTTTTTTTTTCCCCACTAAACAGTGTTAATGTAACTAGTGTTTAAATTCCATTAAAAAATATATATTACTAACATAATATATATATGTTAGTATGCTTACCAAGTTAAGCACCTAGAAAACAGAAATATCACTGTTAATACCTTTGCATCAAGCTTTGACTAAGTATAAAGCGGGACTGCAGCAGTTACCTGTATTTTGTCTCTCTGCCAGAAATAAACCCTACCCAACTGCAAAGCCTGCATCCCGCTTTGCTTTTCAATCTGTCCCTGGCTCCCAGAGGATTCACTCCTTGGTGAGCAGGTCCCTCCTGCCCATGGCAGCTGCCTGCTCCCCACCGCTGAAAAAGACACAGCAGTCTTCAGGGAAGGTTTTTTTTTTTTTTTTTTTTTTTTTTTTTTCTCTCTTCTCTTCAGTTTCTACACTTTTTCCCTTTGCGAGCGTTTTAAATGGTCTATATAAAATAATAAAAAGAAAACGCCTGCTGTATTTGGTGCATACGTGTGTGTGCATAGGGTGGCAGGTGGGGCTGCTGCGGGCAGGGGAAGGGGGCGCCCCCAGGCCCTGGAGCCGGGACTGGCCGGGCTCCGGGCCCGTCGCGGCGCCCGCGGCTCCTCCTCCTGCTCCGGCGCGGGGCGGCACCGCTTGCAGGGCGGCA
>VWPW01007383.1:1251900-1291998 GCA_013389825.1 Crypturellus undulatus | reverse complement strand
GCGCCGCCGCCCGCCGCCGAGCTGACATGGCCCGCAGGAGCGCGGCGCGGCTGCCGCCGGCCGAGCCCGCCGCGGAGCCGCCCGAGAGCTACCAGCTGCGGCAGGAGAACGAGCTCCAGGTGCTGGAGTCCATCTACGGGCAGGACTTCCAGGACCTGCGGCGGAACCAGGCCTGGAAGGTAGCGAGCGCCGGAGCCCCGGGGGGTCCCTGCGCTTCCCTCTCAGCGCCCCTGCGGGTGCCCAAAGCCGCCTCTTGCCCCCGAGCCTTGTGTCCGGCCGGCACCCGGGTGTCCCTGCTAGGCCCCACTGTTTCCTCCCGTTTTAGGGCCACCGCTGTCCCATTGCTGCTAGAGTTGCGTTTGATACAAAACGTCTGTCTATTAAACGTGGCTCGTACCGAGCGTGCTGCTGCGTTTCCTGCTTGCAGTAGGCCAGGGAGCTCCCCTCTCTCCATTCCTCCCCGGTGAATAGAGAGAAGTGGGGGCAAAGCAGGTCTCCCCGGTTCTCATCGTGTCCCCACTCGGGAGGGCAGTAGGAGCCACAAAAGATGCCCAGGAAACATCCTTAGCACTCTCTTGCTGGCATCAAGTCCTGTTGCTTCGTGGCATCTAGTCCTGTTACTTCTTGCCTGACGCAGCCCGTCTCTTACTGTTTGCCCCGCGTCCTCCACCTCTGTAAGTGGCGTCCTGGGTAATTAATCCCATGAGTTGTTACATCCTTTCGGTAATTAGTGCTGTGCATATGACTTGTCTTTTAATTAACCTCACGTATATTTTTTACATTTCCTCTTAATTCATCCCTTAACCAACTAGTTGCACATCTGCTTGAATAATTCATCTCCTCAGCATATAGTATGTGTTGCTGAAGTTTTTGCATATTTATTTTACAATTTCCACGTATATGTAGGTTTACTCTGTCTGTGGCTCTTTCCATGAGAACTTAATATATTAAATTTTACTTTTTTTTTAATTACAGCTAATTAGTGCCTAAGTCTACTAGTCGTTGTTCTTTTCTACTTCTCTTTCATATTCACAGTGTTTTCTTGAGATTTTTTTCCAAGTGACACTCTCTTCTTGTACCTGGAGGTACTGGTCACTCATTTAAGTTGCCTGAAGTCACAGTTATTGCCATCAGTAATTTTTGCCTTTTTTTTTTTTGTCTTTGTGTAATGTTTTTATTTGCGATATTCCATAAATAAACCATCACATTTATTTCTTTCTATTTTTCATATTAAACAGAGAAGAAAGGTCCTAACTATAAAACCTCCTTTCTGCTCAGTTTGATTTACCTGTCTAATAACTGTAACTGTACTTACTTGAAGAAGCTCTAAAAATAAGCAGGGTGAACTGGGATAATCAGTGAATCAGTTCACATTATCACTGAGCAATACTGGTATCATTTATATATGCGTGTGTCTGTGTGCGTAGTAGTTTGGATGGATAGTCTAGACTGAATTCTGACATAATGTAGGCCATGAAAATTGTGTGCAATAATTCCAGTTTAGTAAAAATATAATTAAATCAAATTCTTTGGTTTCCATTTTAGGTACAACAACCTCCGGAAATTAATTTAGTTCTGCGCCCTCAGGGATTAACTGGTGATAATGAAGTATACGCCAAAGTTGATTTATGGGTTAAATGTCCACATACTTACCCTGATACGTGAGTGAACATTAACATATAATCTTTTTTTTTTCCCCTCTGGATATTTTTCTTTGTTTTCCATAGTAAAATGTAAGCTGAAAAATATGTAGTTTTATTCACTGCTGTTATTCTTGCTGTCTGTATTTCAGTATTAAGACTGTAGTATTTTAAAGTAGGTTACAGTAAAACTGTGCACCTGACATGGATGTGGTCCCTTGAGCAATGGAGAGGAATGCCCCTGCTAATAGGAGACCTGGTGGTCCCAATGTTTAGCTTGAGGAAACACAAGCATAGGTGTACCTTTTAGTGGCTTAGTGCCCTTCTTGAGCTTTTTCATCTCATGATCTATTCTGCTCAATTAGGGATTGAATCTTCACTTTTAAAACAATCTATTGTGCTAGTTGTATCTGCTGTTCCTGTTTTTTGTTTGTTTTGTTTTCTCTGAATTTATCTTTTGGGGGACTAATGGCAGTTTTCCATACAGAACATAGAAAGGCTTGCAGGTGATCAGGATCTTCCTTGTTTTGGATTGGCAAATAATTGTGCAGGTCAGTGTTGCTCTGAGAGCATGGAACAAAATGATTCATTGAGTAGTTCTAGCACTGGTCATGTCCACAGCAAAACTCCCACTAGCCCATCCATTTGTGCAATGGCCTGAGTGGTATAAAAAGGGAGTGTTATTCCTCCATTCAGATGTTATTCATCACTCTTCAGGTGATAACTCAGCTCTGCCCTGCAACACAGGAAGCAGCAACCACTATTTATTTTTATTAATGCTAGCATAGTTGCAGATGTTCTATTTTTCTTATAAAAAATTTTCCATTTTGTTGATTTTTTTTTTTGCAGCATGTTTCTTTACATTTGTGTCACCTGTATCCTAGTAGATAATATGCTAGTTAATAAATTTAAACACATAAATAGCTCATGTAGATTACTGGTTGAAAGATAAATTATAAGAGACTTCAGGTTTTGTTTTTTCTGGTAGACCTCCTGTTGGGTATAGCTATCAAACAGTCTCCAGCCAGAAAAAATAACGCTAGTAATTATGAAATAGTTGTTTTATTCTATATTTTATATGTAATATTTATGAACTGCTTATTTGATCATTGTCCAATTTCCAGGTCACTGTAAACTCCCAACCATTTGCCTCACCCTTTAAATCTTTTATCAACTTTTTGTGTCTTACACAATTACTTTCTACAATTTTTAAATAAGGTGCTTTGTTCTCTTTTTTGTACTATTCTGTTTCTTCTGCCAGTGTTCCTGAAATAGAACTAAAAAATTCAAAAGGCTTATCAAATGAGAAAATAAATGAATTAAAATCTGGGCTAGCAGAATTAGCAAGACAGCGCTGTGGAGAGGTAAGTGTTTTTTACTTCTCTGAGAAGCGAAATTGGTTTCTAAATAGTTCTAAAAAAACAAGTGGGGCATAATGTAATCAAATACACCCACATTGGAAAAAATGAGTTGTATTGTTGCTAAGGAAGGAGAAAATTACTTACTTTCTTAAGAAACATTTTCTGATTAGTGAGAATTCAGAGTATGCATGCCCTAAAATGCAATGCCTATGTAAATATTGCAATTTTTATCCCCGTTGAGGGACAGTGAAATAAGAGTTATTTCACATTATGAAGGGTCATAGTTAACTATAAAATTGGGATCTTTCTGCCCCTTGTATTTTAAATTGAGTATTTTACATGGCTATCTATAGGCAGTTTAAGGAAGCAATGATTGCATAGACAGTTTTTCACTACTTGGTTCACTTAGCACAGAAGCAGAGGCAGGAGATCTCTGTAACTTTTTCAAAGCAAGTGCAACTAGCTGCAATATTTTGTACTGAAAGCAAAATATTCTCCAAGTTGGCCTACCATCTGTATACTACACTTCTCTCGTTCATAAATTTTTATGCAGGTAGTTTCAAAAGAACTATTTTAGACAGACATTATATTATTCCAGTTCTGTTTAATATCAAAGAATTTCCTCAAAAACATGTTGGTATTTTTGGAAGTGAACAGTTTAACAGTGCACATTGGATTTTTTTCTTTGTTTGTTTGTTTTTCATAAATGTGTCAAGGACGATTGAGAGCAATAGTTGAAATAAAGTTCTAAGTGTATTTTGCAGTATGGTAGGTTTGAGAATGCCTCAACTACCTGACAAATTGAAGAGCGGATGGATTTTCTTTAGTTATCTAGATTCTTTTTTTTTAATACATTTGTATAAATGCATGCTTACCTTTCTTCCAGAATGGTAATCAGAAAGATATTTTACTCCGCACATGGAAGATATGTGCATATTCTGCTATTCTTTCTGTTCCAGATTGCCTTCTGGCTTCATTCTTATGTGCAAGCAGGGAATTCAGTGTAGGAGGAATTACTAAATGTCAGTCCGCTACAGGAGATGCTAAAATTTGGTATGGTCGCTCTCCCATCTGTGCATGGAAATTAAGCCCAATGCTTCTAATGATTCTGCTGGGATGAATCTTTTTAATGTACTGTTGTTTTAATTTTGGAGATGTGGTGGTCTGTTAGTTCTAGGAATTGTGTAAATTAATAAAGAGATACCACTAAACTGGTGAAAACTCAAATCCCAACAGCTCAACAAGTCATCAGTTCACACCTAATTCAAATAAGCAGTCACTCAAAATTGGTTGCAAATAAGCAAACCATCCAATAGGATTTGGATGATTTTTAGTGCAGTTCTTATTTGTGGTGATATGAACGAGAAGTTCCTTTAGTGTTTTACAGTTATAACCATTAGTCTAGTTGTAGGGGAAAGATTGGATTTAATAAGAAGCAGTGAAATAAAGAACTTTTTCTTAGCGGTATGTACAGTAATACCCACATGCAAAGTGATAATTTTTTTTTTTTGTGGCTTATATGTCATAACTGCATATCTTTGCAAAAATCCCCTTAACACAAGGAGGTGAGGATGGGGCTTGATTGGTTGTTTTGTTTATATGAGAGAGAATGCTTGAACTTGGCTTTCTTTCACCATCACTTAATTTTCACCATCTCTGCTACCACAGTCAGTGATTTTTTTTTTTTTATGTTGCAGTTCATTAATAAATAGTTCTGACAAAGAAATACTGAATTATGATAAATTCTAGTAAGTCACACCCTGCTCCTGCTGTGTTATTCTTAGAAACTGATTGTCAGTTACTAAAATGATCTACTTTTGCCTTAAACTGTTTTGAACATTGTGTGCCACTCATGTTTATCTTCTTTCAGGTTATGATATTTGAACTTGCAGACCACATACAGTCATTCCTCAGTGAGTATAATAAGCCACCTTCCAAGTCCTTTCACGAAGAAATGTTAAAAAATCATCAAAAGGAACAAGAAAGACTGGCCCAGGAGGAACTGCGTAGGGTACAAGAAGTAAAGAGAAGAGAGGAGCAGGAGGTAAGAGAAATTGTGAAGAAAGAGTGAAGAAACCTGTGTTCTTAAAATAACGTAATCATGATTTTGTAAATCATCTCTTTATATAATACCTTATTAGCAATAAATCTGTATTTTAGCAAATTATTAATCGGTCACAGCTGTCATTCTCAGTTGATCAATAAGTACCATATGAACTATTTGCCACTAACTTTTACTGATGTATCTTTAACCCTCAGAAAACTGAAAGAAACGCAAACGTTGACGATCAACCCTGTGAAAACTATTCACGTAGTTTTCTTTTTTCTTCTATATCACATAGTTGTTGCTGTTTTTTTAACTCACTCAGGACTGCTAATTTGACTTCTTTTATTATTATTATTATTATGTAAATCCTCTTAAGCACTGTTCAATACCTTTCTTTGTTAGAATAAGATTAACAGTACTGAATATACTGTGGCATGTGGAATAACACTGAAATTCTTTTCAGCAACGTGAAATCCTTGATGAGATACAGAGAAGGGAAGAAGAGAAAAGAGAAGAAAGGAAAAAGAAAGAGATTGCCAAGCAGGTATTCTTTTAAAGAAGAGGACAAAACCATTGCAATATTTTTTTTTCTTCTCCTCAGTCCTGTGGTACATGCTTATGAAATTTGGGGAAAATTACACAACTAAATTGTTCTGGACATCTTTTTCTCATCCAGTGCTTCTAATGGGACTAGATTTAGATTGTGTTCTTTCTTCTTGATTATATGAGAGTTATTTCTGAAAGAAAATTAACTGTAGGGCAAATTGATATGTCAGCATCTCTTCAGTGAGATGGATATTTTCAAATAGACACTGAATGAAGATGTTGGTGTGTTTCCAGTTCCAGTAAAGCAGCCTTATGTTCTTACATGTACACCATGCTCGTGCTGAAATACATTTCTTGAATCTCAGTGCTCTGCTTCTTCCTTATTCTCATATACATCTTTGTTATGAAAACTTATTTCTGCTTTTTGGGTGACTTTACATGATAGCTGAAGTATTATCCATATATACCGAGAATAGGAGCAACTTTTTTATTTACTCATTTCTTTTATGATTCAAAGGAACGTCTGGAAATAGCTTCTCTGACAAGTCAGGAGAATTGCCACAGGAAAGAGACTACAGGATACAAAGCTGTTCCCAGTTTAAATGGGGGATGTTTGGAACATGGAGGGAACAATAAACACCGTCCAAATTCAGCTGGACGATCCAAGTATGTATTTTTCTGTCTTCATTAATTTCTTACGAGCAGGTGATATGCTGGGAGTTCTGGATAAAATTCATTGTATTTCCACTAACAAAGTATTTAGAAGAGTGGACAAAATCGGAGCTTATGGTTGTATCAAAGGTCTACTGTAAAGATAGTATATTGTAATATTTCCCTTGCAGAGAATCAGCTTACACTGATCACACAGACAAAGCAGATTCTTAGAGTTACCAGAGAGCTCTTGTGCTGATACATAACACATTTAAATTAGGATTTCTGATGGTGTAGGTAGACACTAATGAGGTTTTGAATGTTTTATTTTCACTTTCTAAGCACCAGTGGAGTATCTTTGGATATAAAACAATTAGAAAACTGTCAACTAGTTCATAGTAGTTTTGCTGTCTTAAATTTTATTTGTCTCTGCTTTATAAGGTTGCTTTTCAAGATTAGAAGCAAAGACAATGGCATAGCCACAAGAGAAAGACTGGAAGAGAAATTGTGCTAGCTAACTGTATGCTCCATTTTGTGCCTGTCGCTGTTTTTCAATGTGTTGTTTAGAAGTGACAATTTAAAGCATTATTCCAGGAAGATGCTTCTTTGAAATGTATTAATCACTTGTTTCAACAGCTGTAATTACTATGACTGACAATTACTTATGATTATTTTGGATTCTAATCATTTCATGTATAAAATATGTTTGAATTTAGAAAGCCAGATGTGTTTTTTGTAGAGTTTTCTTTATACAGCACTTATCAGAAGTTCAAGTGGCATCTCTTTTGTACATCTTTTTTGGTTTTCCCCGCTTTTTTTTAATAAATTCAGTATTTTGAAAGAGCTTCTGCATTATTCTGCATGTATTCATGTGATCTCTTCATCTGATTGCATTTATTTGGGAAGTTCCCTGTGTAATGCAGGTGTTTTTATTAATTCTGAAGTAGATTGTACCCAGAAGTAACAGAGGTTGATTTAGTTTAGTAGTCTTGACTTTCTAATCTCATGTGCAGCTTTGTGTGTACATGGGAACAGAAACACTCCAGTCAGGCTTACTCTGAAAGTGTTTTCTAAACACTAAGTACAATGTAGTAAAAAGTATTATGTAAGAATATTTGAAATATGCAGTTGAATAAAACAACCTCTGTCAGAAATTTTCATTCATATTTCTACTAATGCTGCAGATAACAGCTGGAATTTGTTAAAAGGTTTAGCTTAGATTAAAAATTTATTGAATGTCCTCCTTTGTGCAGCTTGGAGAGAGAAATCAAGTTAGACCATTTGATTGGCAGAAGCTTTTAATTGTGAGTTTCCTGGACTGCAGGCCCAGCAGAATTTTAAAAGTACATATATTTTCTGTTTTCTTTAGGAAAGGCACAGCGTTCTGGAACTACTTAGGTTTGGAACTTTTGTTTTCTTTTAGTTTAAACAAAATTTTCATTTTTCTTGATGAATGAATATAGAAGAGCAAAGGAAGGAAATGGAAAACCCATATTGAGCCAGGAAAAAAAATTAAGCTGAAGTTGGGACTAACTTTATAAACTGCATATATTTTCTTTTGTAATATTTTGAAAGATAATGCAAATCAGATAAAATTTATTTATTTTTCAGAACCATAGTATGTTTACTTTTTTTCTAATTGGAAATGTGAACCTGAACTGCAGAAGTATTAAGTCCTGAATTCAATTTTTTGCTGAGAAGGCTGTAAATAAAGACTCCCAGTACAATATATTGTTGTTGCTACAATGCTAGATTTCTAACCAGACTTGCATGTTTGCCCTAGCTCAGTATCTTTGAAATCAGTAAATTTGTCATTTGATGAAGAGGTCTTTAAAAACTGATTCTATTGCTGAAGCAGTATTTTTGGTTAATGGTTAATTAGCTTTTTGAGACTGGGAAAAATGTTCTGTTCCCATTGCAGACGAGAACGGCATCTTTCTCTTGGTAATACTGAAGAGTCCCCTGGAAATTATGAAGTTTTGAACTTTAGTACCAGTGGTAGTGGGCAGCTTATTGTCCATAAAGGAAAATGTATAGGTAAGCAGAATAATATTTGCAGTTGCGCTTTTTGAGTTGTTTTTTTTTTGTTTGTGGTTTCTTTTTTTTGCTCCTTATTTGTTTGTGGAGAGTTGTAGCACTTAATAGTAGTGCTTGTTGTGTTTACATAAATGCATATTTATTGTCTTATCCAACCGAGGCAAGTTACACTTCAAAAACTTAACAATGTGAGGAGGTACAAAACAACAAGGCTGGAAAGAAGAGTATTTTGGCATATAAGATGTCCTGGTAAAGAGTGAGAATGAGTAATAAAAAGTTAATTTGTGACAATTTTTTTTTTATTTTCTTAGTGACTTCTTCAGATACAATTACATAACTGAATGACAGTGCTCTGCTACAAAACTTTTCAACATTTTTATATTCCGTACATAACTAAAGTAATCCTGAGAATCATTTGCTTTTAAATTTAAGTAGCTGGGTTGTCAGATACCCATTGCTACCAGGCAAGAAACCACTGAGCTATTGGTAACATTGGTGAAACCAGTGAAAAGCACAGGGCCAGAAATCACCTTTGTTGCTGATAGCAATGGGGTTAAAGCAGAAGTTTTCTCTAATGCTTAAGTGTAGTCAAGGATAGGAGACTTTCAGAGCTAATTGGGCTCTAAAAGGCTTCCCTGAAGTGTCTGTGTGAATGAACCATCAGGTGTTTTGATTGTAGGTGTCTTGTTTTGGTTTGGTTTTGTTTTTTTTTTAGTATAGTCTTTCCCCAGTGGACACGTGGGCAGTCTGAAAGTCTCTGGGGCAAACAGAATTTTATTATTTTACAATTCAAGGAATATCTACTATACTACTCTATGTAGAGTTCAGTGTTTGCTCAACAGGAGAAGTGTTAGTTATTGAAAGCTGATTTTTTTTTTTGCATATACATCCATTTATGCAAATACACTATTGTTTTCAGGATTTTTCTTTGCTGCTAGCATTATGTTTATGTGACATTCAGTTTTATCAATGCAGACATTTTGCATACCCTAATTATGAACATAATTAGATAGCTTTATGTTTCTAGAGTTGCAGAAAAAAAGGCTTACTTGTGTTTCTTCAGAATTTGCCAGAGTTTTGCCCTTGGAGGGAAGGGGGACACAGCTTCTTTTTTCATCTCTGTGTATAGGGAAAGATGAACAGCTTGGTAAATCGATTTACAATGCATTGGAAATTCGCAGTGGAGAATTTGTTTTAGTATATGAGTGGGTTCTTCAATGGCAAAAGAAGATGGGAAAATTTCTTACAACACATGAAATAGAAAAAATTGAGAAGTCTAAAAAACAGGTAATACTTTTTTTTTGTTATTATTATAAGCTCTAAGAGGTTACCTATACTTTTCTTGTGACTGTTAATATATATTGAATTTGTGGTGAAAAGGCTGAAAATGCCAGTGTTAGAGTACTTCTATTACACAGGAAGGTGGATGTTTTGGGATAATCAAGGGTTTGTCTACGAGGATATAAATGCAAGAAGGTATATTTGCAAGTAGGCATAAATGTAACATACACAAAATATATCTAGAATATGTGACAATCTCACTCTTACTTGAAAAGGAGACATTATAGATATGTGACAAGAATTTTTGCTTTTTCAAGATAAGCTTCATGTCCTCTTTCTTCAGATTTTTATTTAGTATTTTATTACTTTGTTACATATTTTAGTAATGGCATGTTCATGAAACTTGACACTTGTTATGTTTTGTTTCTCTAACAGCTCCAGGGTGCCGAAACAGAGTTCAGCTCCCTGACGAAGCTCAGTCACCCAAACATAGTACATTATATATGTATGAACCTTAAAGAGCAGGATGATTCAATTGTGGTGGATATTTTAACGGAGCACATCAGTGGGTGCAGCCTTTCGTCGTACTTGTGCAAGGAGACTCCACTTCCCATTGAGCAGCTGCGCCACTACGTGACCCAGATTTTGTCAGCTCTCGACTACTTGCACAATAATTCAGTGGTGCACAAAGTTCTTTGTGCTTCCAGTATTTTGGTAGATGCTGAAGGAAACATCAAAGTGACAGACTACAGCATTTCCAAGCGCCTAGCTGACATCTGCAAAGCAGATGTTTTTGAACAAACCAAAGTTCGTTTTAGTGAAGATGCTCTGCCCTACAAACCAGGGAAAAAAGGAGATGTGTGGAGTCTGGGCTTACTTCTAATCTCTCTGAGCCAGGGCCAAGTAATCAGGGAATATCCAGTTACTGTTCCTAGCAACTTACCTGCTGACTTCCAAGACTTTTTGGAAAAGTACGTGTTTGTTCCTATTATCTTTTCCCCCTTGATTTGTAAAAGACAAGACTTTCTTGAACAGTTTTTCAAAAGAACATCTAGATCCCACAATGTCTGTAGTCCGTATTTTTCAGAGAAGAGCTGCTTACCCCGGGCTCGGGCTGCTAACCTGGGGTTCAGGAGAACAGGTCTGGTCCTGTCTTCTGCTGTGTCCTACTGCTAACTTTCTGTCTCTATGGACAATTTATGTAATCTTTCTTCACCTCTGATTCCTGTCTGAATGATGAAGGTGATGATAGTTTCTTAAATATAAGAAATATTTGGAATACTTAGGCCTGATTTAGAATAGCTCTTTGAAAAGTTCTGTTGTGATTTTTCTCACAGATGTGTTTGCTTGGAAGATAAGGAAAGGTGGAATCCTCAGCAGTTGTTACAACATAGTTTTATAAACCTTCCACGAATTAAGATCCCAACAGCAGAAGAAAATGCAGATGGTAAGGAACTCTGTTCTTTGTATTTTCTGCAGTATACACAGTTTCAGAAGATCTGAACTGTGCTAGAGCATCACATGTCTGTGCTTGTGCAAGTGCTTTATATTAACCTACAAGTTAGACCATATCCCTTGGAGTTCCTTGGTTTGCTGAGGTGGACTGACTTTGTTGTGTCATCAGTAGAGGAAGCTGATGTTTTAGTTAAGTCTAAAAACACCCACTTCTTGCACAGTGTGAATGTCAGCCTTTACTTGGTCCTTGGGCAGATTCTGTTCAATCTGAGACCTCCTTCCTCATTATGTTCTTGTTAGAATCACTTCCTTTGCCCAGTATAATGTATTAGTAATTGAAAGCCGTGTTGAAGTTTGTGTTTCTATCCGGACTTAACACTGCTCAACACAGCACTTCTATATTTTAGGTTTTAGTTGTCCTTTAAGACAGCTCCTGTTTTCTAGGGTTTTCCTTCTTCCTAATGCTTATTTAACATTTTCTTGTGCTTCACCTGCACCCCATACTGTCAGTGTTGGTAATTTTGATGTCCTTATTTCAGACTCAGCAGGAATTGATTGCATTGAGACAGTTGTGCCCAGCAGTCAGATCTCCAGTGCTTCATTCTTCACAGAAACACAGAAGCAATTTTCACGTTACTACAATGAGTTTGAAGAGTTAAAATTACTTGGCAAAGGGGCTTTCGGAGCTGTCATTAAGGTATGGTAAAAAAATGATTTCCCAAAATGTATTTTTTTTGGAGGATGCCTTTGTTTCCTCTGAAGCAAAACAATGTATTCGATGTGTGCTTGGCTTCGTTTATTATTTTCTAGTGCTATGTTCCTGTTCCTAGCTTGATATGTAGGATTGAATAGGCTGAAATGTTTTGTGAAAGGTAATCTGTCGAGAGGTCTGTCAGTATAGGGAATCTTGTATTTGCATTACAGTCACTTCCCAGGTGGAAGGAAAGCTTCCCTCTTTAAGGAAATCATTCTACCATGTTCTGCTGTCTCCTCTTGGTGTAAGCCATTTTTAAGAATTTGACTTTAGATTTATTTGAATTTTGCAGGTGCAAAATAAGCTTGATGGCTGCTATTATGCTGTGAAACGTATCCGCATAAACCCTGCCAGCAAGCAGTTTCGGAGGATTAAAGGGGAAGTAACATTGCTTTCCCGCCTGAACCATGAGAATATTGTGAGGTACTACAACGCTTGGATAGAAAAGCACGAAAGTCCCATTCACCGCGTGTCATCGTGTGAGACCACGGAAGAGAAAAGACTGCCCACCAAGGCAGACCCTTTCATCCTTCCCAATGAAGAGACAAATGACGTGGAAGCCAATGCTCCTCCACCCGTTTTGACAAGTTCGGTTGAGTGGAGTACTTCTTGTGAGAGATCCTCCAGCAACAAATTCAGCGGAGCCGATCAAGAGTCCAGTGATGACGACGATGATGGCGATGGCGTGTTCTCACATTCCTTTCTGTAAGTAAGCTTCAGAGTTGGCACGACAAGGAGCAGCAGGACCGTTGCTTATTCCAAGTTTGTGTCTTTTATCACTCTCATTTCTTTTGTTGAAGAGCATTCACTGTGTTTTCATTTTGTCCTCGCATACAGAAGTATTGTATTTGTCAGTGGTCAGGTAGCTTGGGGTAAGTGTGTGTAGGGGGATTTGTCATTTAAAGCTGTAAGAAGAAAATTTTTAGACTTCTAGAAGTTTCATATCTTTCGTTTCAGAATGTATGGCTACTTAATTCTACTATGCTGTAAGTAATCATTTAATTACCAGTAACCAAGAAACATTTTAAATCCTGCAAAATATTTACCTTTTGTTGCTTTTGTTGTTCTGATACTATTATTAGTGTATTTCATATCAGCCTTTGTGTTTGGGATGGTTCTTCTGCTTGCAGTGCTTTTTATGCACTGCAATTGTAGTGAACGTATCTCAATTTCACTTACTGAATGCAGAAATTGAATTACACTGCTGCAAATACTTTTTAAGAAAGAGATATGTCAGAAGAAAAGTTTTGCTTAGCTTTGCAAACAAGATACTCTTTTTAAGTGTAGAAGTCTTGAGCAGAAGCTTAAATTTTCTTTTTTCAGCACAAGTTCTTCAGATTTCCCTGTTCTTATTTCCCAGTAATCTTTATTTAAAGAATACCAAAACCTTTGATTTATCTTTTTTTTTTTTTTTTTAAACAGGCCAACCACAGATTCTGAAAGTGAAATAGTTTTTGATAATGAGGATGAAAACAGTAAAGGTCATCCTCTGGTAAGTCTAAAGTTAAAGCTATTGATAATGTAAAGATAATAAAACAGTCTTTGATAAACAGGTCATTTTGGACATTTTTGACTTTTGGGGCAGGTATAGAACTATTTAGGGCTATGTTCCATCGGAACAAATACCGTGCCACAGGATGAACTGCATACCATAAAATTAAAGAGTCTGATACAGCTAATCTGGAGTGTGTTTCTCTTGATATTTGTTGAGCTAAATGTGAATCTCATTTTATAGTCATGAGCCTCATTCTTGCAAGTTTAAGACTTAACATTTCTGTTTCACACCACTTGCTGGGAAGGTCAGTGCACTGCATCACTGGATAACTGATGCCGTTTTCTACAGTATATAGAATCTGTCACAAGCAATCCTCATAATTTATAGGATTTATTTAATTGGTTTAATGCTTGGTATCCTTCTTCTTTATGTTGGAACATACGTTGGCATCACAAGGCTTTTCTCACTTGATAAGATGGCAGAAACAAAATCCAGGGCAGTTTGTTTTCCTGGGTAGGAAGTGGAAATTATTATTATTAAAAGTATTTATATGCTATATTTCAAGTTCTATATGCTATCTTTTTTTTTTGTCTTATTACTTTACAAAGGATTTTGTATGTATTTTGTTTTCTCCATTTTTTTAATGTGATAGACCCTGAGATTTCAGTTTCCTTCAGAGCTTCTGCAATATTTTGTTTTCAGTGTCTAGTTTTAGTAAATTGTTATTTCTTATTACTTTGGAAGGGAGAGTTGGGTCCTGTCTTTTTTACAGAGGATCTAGAAGCAGTGATATTACAAAAATGTTAGAACATTGCTTTGCTTTTAGTAAAATGCAGCCATAGGTGGTCAATTGACATAAATGTGTTTCAGACATTAAAAAGTAATAGTATGCATAAAAATCCCTTTGGACCACTTTCCGTAGCTATCTATTCTGTTACTTTCACTGTAATAAAGGAGGAAGAATGCAATGAAAAGAATGGCAGTGGAGAAGACGACAAGCCACCAGTGATTCAGACAGTGCATTACCTCTACATCCAGGTGAGACTGCGCCTGATTTCAGAAACAAGCAGTGGTGTTTCATCTAACCTGTAAAGATTCATTATTTTTTTTTTTTGATTTGAGAAAATGAATCACATTTTAAAAAGTACAAAATGAGACTGAAGTGCAGTGTTCTCTTGGCAGTAGGGTATTTTGGAGGGTAACGCTGGTGTTGGTCTGTGTCCTCTCTGAGCAGAAGGAAGATGCTCAGGAGCCACACACCTTCATGGGGCTCCGTAGCAGCATCTGGCATAAACATGCCAGAGACAGGAGCGGCTTGTCCCTGTCAGCAGTGTGACAGGGTCACTTCTCTTTCTGCTGGACCAACCAAATCTGGCAGCCCTTGGCTCACCTTAGGACAAACAGGGACTAGGTGGAACATTTTAATATAAGCATCATAATAAGCTTGTTTGCATGTGGTAAGCATACCCATAGTAGAAGCTGCTAAGGAGCCAAGTAAAATAAACCCAGAGATGCTTTAAAAGCTGGTGTTCAAACATTATTTGTAGACTGGTTTCATCTCATTTCTAACACTGATGTGGAAAATATACTACTTTACAAGCTAGTACAGTCATCACAGAAAATGGGATAATACCCACGAACTTTTCTGTTTAGCTAAAACGTCTCTCAGTCCAGGCAACTGAACGTTTTTGTGATATTAGTTATTCCTGAATTGTGTATTAGAAGAAGCAAGCATTGATGTGCTTGCACATATGCATTTCTAATAATCTTTTTTTTATTATTTCTTTTTCATCTGCTCTTTACCCCTCCATGTACAACTGAAGATGGAGTATTGTGAAAAAAGCACATTAAGGGATACTATTGACCAAGGTTTATATGAAGATACTAGTCGGCTTTGGAGACTCTTCCGAGAAATTTTGGATGGGTTGGCTTATATTCACGAAAAGGTTAGTAAGTATGACAGTTGTAATGTCTCCATAATATATATTTCATGCCTTCTGTATCGCTTTTCCTTGTTCTGTATATTTTTGATACTTTAATCATGTAACTGTATATAAACAAGGTTTGTTCCTTACCCATTGCATTATAAATCTGTTACAGGGTTCCAGAATGTTCTGTCGTAAACTTGAATTTGGTAATGAATCACTCTAGATTTTTTTTCTCTTTTCACAAAAAGTTGTCAGGATTAAAAATGCTGTGCTAGGTATTTTTTACAACTGAAAACAGTTTCTAGCCTCTGGGCTACAAGCTACAGTGTTGTTTTAAAGATAATTATTAGTAACTTAATGCAGTAGTTTTCCACTGCCTAAAATAACAGTATGGTATGTAATAACCGTTTTCCAGGCTACTTGTAGAGAGTCTCTTTTATAGAGGGTTTTACTTGGAATTGTGCTTATTTTGCCTCATTTTCTGTCTTTTTCTCTCTCTCCTTTCCCTGCTATTACAGGGAATGATCCACAGAGACTTGAAACCTGTGAACATTTTTTTAGATTCTGATGATCATGTGAAAATTGGCGATTTTGGTTTAGCCACGGATCATCCAGCAAATGCGGTAAGTACATCTAAAAGTGAATGAAAAAAGATTTGATGTTGTAATAACATGAAAAATTGAAATAAAAATAATGTTCATGAGACTATACTGTGAATAACACTTTTTTTTCTTTCTTTCCTAAGGCTTTAGAATTAAGCCTTTTTTGTGAACTAAAACAGCAGGAACGGCATCAGAAACAGTCCAAGTGACATTTATTAAAAGAGCCTTTTTTTTTTCCTTATTTCAGGTTGTCTCTAAGCAAGAAGAAAATCATTCAGACAATTGTGCTAAGTCTGACCCATCAGGTTAGTGTATATATAAAGCTTGTTCTAACTCATTTTAAGCAGTCTTATGTGCAACAATCTTGTGTACTCTGTTAAAGAGAGTATTTCTATTCATTTTTGAAAATAACAACCTAGTTTGATTGGTTTTTGATACTTTATATAATAGACTAAATTTTGTGTTTTGAGACAAACAAAATTATATTGTATGTCTTATTGTGAGTGTAGTGGAAGTGAAATCTGATGTCATTGTGTGCTGACAGACTAAAGTCTATAAAATTATACAGGCAGATACTTGACATGCAAAGGTAGGAACTGTCTGCTTGGCAAACTGTTGAGGAATACCAGGGTGTCCCACTCAGGACTACATTGCTGCCTGGAGGAAATGAGAACAAAAGATAACAGGTTTCTCTGAATTTGCTGCTGCTGCTTTGCTGCTTTCCTGAAACTAATACTCTTGTTTCCTGCCATTTAGGTAGTTTGACAGGGATGGTTGGTACTGCACTGTATGTCAGTCCAGAGGTCCAAGGAAACACTAAATCTACATATAATCAGGTATAATTAAATAGACTTAATAAAATGGCAGTCTAGAGATTTTAGGGTACCAGCTACAACTCAACCACTCATACTTCAAAATGATGAATTCAGAGCAGAGCAGGAATATGCTTTGACTTTTGGGATGAGCAAGGGAAGAAGAAATATTCCTTTGAGAGGATACTGAAGGTGGAAGGATGTAGGCAGATAGTTTATCTGTTGGGCTGTGACCAAGGTGAATTTGAGGACAGATAATCATGGATGACCTTTATAAACGAACAGGGTGGGAATATTACAGTCTGTTGAGGACTTCAAAATAAAATTTCATTATCAGAAGAATATTGCTCTTCTGCATTTCCAGTCTGATGTTGAGGGATTTGGGACTGGGGCTGCATTTTTTTTCCTTAAAGAGAATTCTGTTCATGTGCAGAGGCAAGATGCATTTCCAAGCAATGATTTTTTTCAAAGAGAAATCTAGTGTTTTATTTCATGGATATGTTGCAAGATGGAAAGCACTGAAGATTATCAGACTGTAAGAGATTGTTTCATTAAAAAAAATATATATTACAGTTTGAATATATATAGTTTGAAGCCCAAAACTTCTAGACGTTAATATATTATGAAATTTACTAAAGCAACATTGTTTTTTCTACTGTTACCTTTTGGCAGAAAATTCACAGGTATTGCATTTAAGTTTTCATTTTTTTCTTCCTTAGAAAGTGGACCTGTTCAGTCTGGGGATAATATTCTTTGAAATGTCCTACCACCCCATGAGTACTGCATCAGAAAGAATCTTTGTTCTTGGTCAACTAAGACTAGTAAGTATGCAGAGAGAGAGAGTGACTGTGCATGTCAAACAGCACAAAAAAGTATGGAAAGCTAAGCAAAATGGTTTCTATAGAAAGACCTTAAAAAAAGTTATGTCATGTAACAGAAAAGAAGAATAAAATCAGAACTGCTAGTGACTTATGCACTGTGTAATTCCTAATGATATTACTACCAATCAATGCTTGCCTCAGTGTCAGGGAAAATTAATCTTGATAGTGCAAAGCATTAGAGGTGTGAACATTAGATAAAGAGATTGTGAGCTTAGTACACCTGAGTTCAGACCTTTTGGGTCTTGATCAGGAACAAGTTGGTAGACTAGAATTGTACTCGGTAAATGTCTTTGAATGTGAATTGTTTCTTAGTTAATTTTACAGAACTTCATAAAAGCATTTCAGCTACATTTTTCTTGCTGTTAGCTCTTCAAAATACGTTTGTTCTGTGGGTTTTATTTTTCCTGTGGGCTATGAAAATGCCTGGTCTCACTGCTTAAAGATGTAGGACTTAAAAATAAGAGTAACCTGCATAAGCTGGACTGCCTGTTCTAATTCAAACATATTTCTTTTTTTATAGCCCACTATTGTATTTCCAAAAGACTTTGATGAAGTAAAGCACGCAAAGCAGGTAATTTTGGAGACATTTTAACTATTAAGTCATTAATTAACTAATTATTAAAATTATTAACTATTAAACATTGTAACTATCTTCTGTCAAGAAATGTTAATTATCATTTTTCCCCCACTTAATTTGAAACTAACAATCTCTACCAAATTACTATTACATGGCATTAGAACAACTGTAAAAAAAAAAATCTCAAAAGAGTAAAGGAAGTAAAGTTACCACTAACCACAAAGTTCCCTGAGCAGAGAAATAAAAAAGCAGAGAAATAAAAAGTTTACTCATAAATCTTCTTAAATTCTAAGTGTAAATTCTGACTCTCAGGTCAGATAAATTACTGCTGTGATTTAACTCTGCTTTCTTTCACAGAACAGAAAGAAAGTATGCAAGTTAAAATGATATTCTGAGTTTGGAAACAACTGCCAAGAGGTATTCTGGCAATTGGGACAGCCAGAACACAGTGGATTTGAATGTTTTTTCCTTTTTTTTAATCTCATTTTATTCAGTGAGGCCTCCATGACACAGGAATGAAGTGGTCCAGAAGAGATTATACTGTTCTGTATTGAGAGAAATGTTTTTCTTTAACAAGTGGACAGACAAGAGAGTCCACTTGTTTACCATTAACATTGGCTTTTTGTCCATTCTGTCTGAGGAACAGCAATCTGGTTCTTGTTAGTAATAAATAACGTTTCCATCTTGTACAGTTTACCACAATATGTATAATGTATTTCTGAATGCTTGTCAGATGGAACTTTCATCAACCAGAAAAATTTCCACTTCTTTAATACATACAACTCATAAATCTTTGTTGTCATGCATAAGATTGTCTTCTCTGTTAATAAAGAGATGGCAGAACTAGCATAATAGAACAGACAGACACTGCGTATTCTGTATCGCTTCAAGAGGCTCACCTAGATAAATGTATTTCTGGTAGTATCTATGTTCTGGTAATTTTTATTCAGATAATATTAGAATAAAAGATGTTTGGAATTTAATGTAAAAAAATATTCCAGAGATACAAATCTGAGGTTTTTTTTTTTTTTTTTCTGTAGTCTTATAATGTTATTAATGTAATGTGACTAAGGATGTTTCTGTAAATCCTGCTGGCATTAAAAACCGTGTGTAATGCTTTGCTGTAACTCGCAGAGGTTGGTGATCGCGTGGCTCTTGAACCACGATCCTGCGGCGCGGCCGACCGCCGTGGAGCTGCTGCGCAGCGAGCACCTCCCGCCGCCGCAGATGGAGGAGTCGGAGCTGCACGAGGTGCTGCACCACACGCTGGCCAACGTGGGCGGCAAGGCCTACCGCACCATGATGGGCCTCATCTTCTCCCAGCGCCTCTCCCCCGCTATAGACTACACCTACGACAGCGACATGCTGAAGGTTTGTGGGTGCTTTGCCCTGTTCCAGTCATGTTTCCTACAATTGACTTACCTCTAAGATTCGTTTTACAAATCAGTCACCAAAGTCGCAAATCTGGACTAAGTGCTCTTGAATACCCTTTTCCCATTTGAACTTTACTGACATTCTTCAGCGAAGAAATAAGCAATGATTGATTGTAGCAGCAAAAGCTCCAAACTTATATGAAAACAATTACTTTTCTATTCTTAATCTCTATCAAATTAATGGTACTTTCATTTGACTGCCATCTTACTGCTTTGGCTTGACTAATTTCTGACCTTTTAATATTGGCAATTAAAATATTCCTTTTCTATTTCTAAAGTGTTAAAACTTTCTAAATCTAAAAAATATAAGGTAACATAGTACATCAATGTTTTGTATAACTATTATTATTATTTATTATGAGAGTATTACCTACCCACTGTAGGTGGAGAAGCTAGCAGAATGCTTATTACCTACATGACATACAATGTTCATGGCATATGAATTACATATGTACTTTTTATTTGTGATGGTTTCAGGGTAGTTTTTCTATTTGGGCAGCCAAGATACAGCAGCATGTATGTGAGAGTGTCAGCCGGATTTTTAAAAGACACGGTGGGTTTATTTACCAAAGTCGCTCATTTCTTTCTTTGTGGTTGAATGTATTTTGAAGAATGGCATGGCTTTGCTGCTATTGTGTGCATTACAAAGTATGTTGAAAAGTAGTTTTGTCTAATTTGAGGCTCATGATTATGTGTTGCTGTTATTCTCGCTTCTTAGTAAAAGTTGTCAGCTTCAAATCTGAACAATTTAAATTCTCCATAGAACAAACAGTGGAAATCTTAACATGATGCCTGTGGTTGTTTTTGGTTGTACTGATTAGCTTGCAGGAAATGCAGCATTAAATCCAGATGGGAATGTAAGAACAACACTCCAGGGAGAGACCAGGTGTCCATCTAGTGCAGTAACTTCCCTCTCACTGCAGCCAAAATGTAGTGGCCTAAGAAAGAGTGTAAAAGAAAGAAAGGAGCTATGTAGTGCTGGTTTTGTTGATTCTGCTCTTAATTCCTAAACAGCAAATCCTGGTTTCCTCACCATAGCTGGTACCAGGATGTTTAATAGTGTGTGATAGTTATACTTTCCATTAGATTACCTGATTGTTAGTAATAGTATTTACTGAAAATTTGTTTTTAAGAACAGAAGAAAATACATTTGCATTTACCCACTCAAAATGTTTTAATCACTTTATTTTATAGTGGTTTATTAAATTATTTGCTGAAAATACTCAAAATAGAAATGGGCGATTTTCCTAATATATCATTGTCTGATTAAAAGTGACAGGATTTGCAGTGAGAAACTAGGAAATATAAAAACAAACAAAGAGTATTTTTTTCTATCTATTAAAGTTTGTCAAACTTTGCAAGTCATTTGTATGCAGTTTAGAAGAGATGGAAATATTTTCACTCAGCTTCTTGGAAAGCTTGGAAGAAAAGTGAGGAGGTTGTGGAATATCTTCTTTCCAATAAACAATCTGATTTGAGATGACCATTTCCTTATTTAAGGGGCTTATTTTTCCTCCTTTTTTAAAAGCTGAAAAATGTTGAAACCCAGTTGAAGACATTTTACAATAAAGTAGCATTTGGTGATCAGAAGAGAATGTAAAACAGGAAAATATCTTTTCAATAATGAGTTATATTATTGCTTATAATAAGGCTGTCATGAACATTTATTACCATATGTCTATATGAATACAAATACAGCAAACACTACTTTTGTGTTTGCTGTATTTGGTAAATTTGTGAAGTTTTAAAGTGAGCCATAAACACTTACAGTAGTTTTTGAGATGTGAGAGCCAGGGAACTTGGTATTTCATGGTGCTGGGATGACACGTTCTCCAGAGCAATGTCTTTAGACTAAAATGGTATCTCAGAGTATCCTCATAGTTTCTTATTTGTTCCTTAGATGTGCCTTTGTGAAAGATGGTGTTTAAATAGGGGGGTCGGGGTGAAGGTTGTGCCATGCTTTGGAATTTGCAAGTCTCCTTGATTTCTGTGAGGGCTCCTGCGACTTCCAAGAAGTGTGCAGGATCAAATGCCAATGGGTGATTTCTTTCTTCTGTACACTTTCTTCCACCATTTAAAGACATTCAAAATAATGAGCATTGTTTGAGATTGTTCTCTGTGGTTTTTTATGAGCTTATAAAAAGCAGATACTATTTCTGAAATTCTGAGGTAATAGTATTTTATCATCTTTGCGTAGGAGCCATCAAGCTGCATACTCCGCTGCTAATGCCTAGAAATAAAAAACTGTATGAACATAATGAAGCTTCGTATTTCATGGATCACAGTGGAATGCTGGTTATGCTTCCATATGACCTCAGAGTAAGTAGTATCTTCTCTGCAGGCAAAGCTGGATGTGGAGAATTGTGGTGTTTGTTGATGCCTTTGATTCACCAGTCAAAAATTTGGTTTAGGCTTCTGCTTACTCGCTGAAACAGTGGCTCTGTCGGCGCATCTTCCTGTGTTCTTTAGTACTGCTGCTGGTATTTGTCATCTCCAGAGGAATAAATTAGTGTTGTGTTATAGGTGTCACTGCTGCTGTTTTTCTTCTTGCACACATATGAGAAAAAGGACCTTTCCCAGGACCAGTGAAAAGTGCAATATTTCTTTCTTCTTTATATGCCTTTGTAGACAATGTGTCTGTCTGTTTTTGTGCCCTTCTCTGCTAACAGACGCTGTCAGGAGTCATGCTGTAGGGCTTCCACGGATAGGGGTTGCTATATGTGCAGTTGAATCTCTACTCTGATTCCTCTGGAGTAACTGCTCATTTACCTGCAATGCTAGTGTAGTTCATTAACTTTTTAACACCTAAGCGCTTAAAGTTTTTGTTGTTGTTACTGACAATTAAAGAACCTGACTTCAATATTCCATTGAATTAACATAAGGTCACCATGACTTGTCTTTCCTTTGCACTCGTAGCATCAAGCTTTGTAGTGTGATCCACAGTTACGCATTTGTGCAGAGCATATGATACTGAGTTTTCTGTTGGAATTACTAGCTTTGGAAATTGTGTTGTTAAGGTCCTTAGCAAATATTCCTTTATATCCTTATATATACCTCCTAATATAATTTAATAGCCTTAGACTGTGAGGCATTTTCCATACATTGGGATAGTTGAGACAATTATTTGTCTCCCTCTGCAACTTATTCACATAGGAAAATGTTTTTACTATTATTAAAAGACATAGCCCAAGAAGTGTTAATCTTACTTGCGACAAACAATTTAAGACTTTAGTACACTGTGACAGTGGAATTGTTAACCCCTTAGTATTAACTTATCTCCAGTTTCAGAACACAGTCGATAAAAGTTTTGTTCAAGCCATTTATTGTTTTGTTTGTTTGCTTGTTTTTAGATTCCTTTTGCGAGATATGTAGCTAGAAATAACATATCAAACTTGAAAAGGTAAGGGACATAAATCGATGACGTTTTGTACAGGTGCCACACTTCATGACAGTGAACCTTGAAGAGGCTGATCCATTCTTCGATATTTTCCTTAGGTACTGCATAGAGAGAGTTTTCAGGCCTCGGAAGCTGGACAGCTGTCATCCCAAAGAACTCCTAGAGTGTGCGTTTGACATCATTACGTCCTCTGGAAATAGCTTTTTGCCTGTAGCAGAAACAATTTATGCCATTTCGGAAATCATTCAAGAGTTTCCAGTGCTACAGGTAGATCCTCTAATCACACTCTTTAGTTAATAAAATTTTTACTACTTTTTCCCCCTACTCCATCCTAAAATTTTAATCCAAGTGTATATATTTAAATGTGTTTAATAGAAATAGTTCCTTTAACCTCAAAAGAGCACCACAGAATTTTTCTATTTCCTTTTTGAATTTCCTGTTTGAACACTGCTGTTGAATTGTCTGTCTTTTGTTAGGCAAGTGATATGATAGAATTCTGTGGAATGGTGCAAACTTTGTTATTCTTTAATTATGAATGGGAGATAAGATGATGGAGGGCGAGGTCTGAAGTTGGTTTTGAACAGTGGAGTAGTTGTTAAAAGCTTTGGGTTTTCTGTTTTTGTTTGTTTGTTTTTTTAAGAAATTAACATACGTTAAGAACTTTTTTTTTTCTTATATTTTACTAGGAAAGAAATTACAGTATTTACTTGAACCATACTGCCCTGCTGAAAGCTATACTTTTACACTGTGGAATACCAGAGGATAAACTCAATCAAGTCTACATCATTCTGTATGATGCTGTGGTAAGATACTAGCTTTTCAACTAATCTTTGTATTCATCACTGTAAAATATCTTATTATTCATTTTAAGATGAGTAATAGGGTATTGACAGCCTATCAAGGAACAGATACTGTTAGACATAAAAGCTGAGTATATTCAAGCTGCAAATTTATGTGAACAACTTGTCTTCTGGATTGAGATATTTTAAGAAAACTTTAAAATATGTGCTAATAATAATTGATAATTAAAAACTAGTAGGATATAGAAATAAAATTTTAGTGCTTTTATTTAAATATAAAATTTAATATAACCATTTCTTAGTGTGTGAGTCGGAAACAGAGAAATCTCTGGGTCAGAAACAGAGAAAATAGATTCCCTTAGAATAATAGGAGAATGTGTAAATCTCAACAAATCATTTTTATTAATTGTCTTCCACATCTCTTTCTGTTTCTTCTAAATAAATATACAAAATCATTTCAGTATTCTTTTTTTATTCATTTATTCAGAAGTGTTGTTCATGAAAAGTTGTGGGATTTTGTTGTCGTTGTTGTTACTGAAGTGACCAAGCCAAATATGACCTCTGTAAGAGATAAGTAGAAGAGAGAAGTTTTGTTCTTTCATGGTAGTATTGCAGTCCATAATTAAAACACAGCAATGGTTGTATTTCTTCTCAGCAGTAGTAATTTTTTCTTATTTCTAAGTCAATTGTTCTAAATATGTTTGCATCTGTTTCTGTGTAGACTGAAAAACTAACTAAGAGAGAAGTAGAAGCCAAATTCTGTAATCTCTCTCTCTCATCAAGTAGTGTAAGTAATTTTATTTCAATATCAATTTCCCTGTAGCTTGGCAAAAATCAATAGTATTTTGTTTGCTTTGGAGTTTACTTAACCACATTAAGAAATATAAACTATTGTAACTGCTGTCCAAAATAGATATTTTCTCTTTGGAAGTGGTATGACTTTGTTCTCTTTGTATACTCATATGCTGCATTCCAAATTTTTCCCTTCTCTTAAATGTGTTTTTTCACACCCTGCAAGTAATTAAAGAGTAAATGAAGTATTGGGCAGTTATATTTAGTAAAACAAACTTTTTTTTTCAGCTCTCTCGACTCTACAGATTTATCGAGCAGAAGGGAGAGCCAAGTAATGTATTTCCATTTTTAAACACAATGATTAAACAAAAAACGGGTGTCACTCAGCTGTTGAAGCATGGCATGAAGGATCTAGAGGAAATCATTGGTCTGTTAAAGCAGCTTGGAATAAAACTTCAGGTTTGTAAGATATTATGCTAATAAATTGCTTGACTTATACATGACTGGATCTTGTAATTTGTCAGGAAGCAAATGACTTTTTTTTTTTTTTTTTTAAATTAAATGATTACTGAGAGTTTTACATACTTGCACCCNACATGACTGGATCTTGTAATTTGTCAGGAAGCAAATGACTTTTTTTTTTTTTAAATTAAAAAAAATCAAAATGTATTTCGATGACAAGTGATAGTATTGATTTTTAGAGACACGTTAATAAGAGCTCTCCATGTCGGAATGCTCTGGCTTAGTTTTCATTTAATTGTTACACATAGAAACTTTTTGGTCAAGATGGAACGCATTACCCAGAACATGAAGGATTTTAAAATTTTGAAATAACCTATAAATATTTTCAACAGTGGAAAAAAAAAATGATTACTGAGAGTTTTACATGCTTGCACCCTTTCCCTGGGGCTTGCTAATTGGGTTTTATGCTGTAGTTCTCTTGTGATGCTTTAAGTGTAAAGCATTCTTTCCTGATTTTTAATCGTATTTTAAGTTTTTGGTGTTGTCAGTGTTCATATATGTTTTCTTTATGTGAAAGTGGTGTTTTTAATGCATAGCACTAATGAGAAATGAATGGTACAAGATACATATTCATTTATGTCTTACAGGTTTCTATAAATCTGGGACTAGTTTACAAAATACAGCAGCACAATGGTATTATCTTTCAGTTTATAGCATACATCAAGAGAAGACAAAGAACTGTGCCTGAAATTCTAGCTGCTGGAGGGAGATACGATCATCTGGTGTGTTCTTGTCTCTTTTAATGAACTACAAAAGAATAAACAGAAAAAAAAAAGATATGTTGCAAAGATAACTATATTTGGGGGTTTTGTTTTGTTTTGTCTTGTTTTCAGATACCACAGTTTAGAGGACCGCAGACAGTAGGACCAGTTCCTTCAGCTGTTGGAGTCAGCATAGCTATAGATAAAATAACTGCTGCTGTTTCCAGCATGGAGGATTCGGTATGTTTTCAGTGTTTGTTTCCTACATTTCCTACCTGTAGCCATAGGGAGGGAAAAAGAGCAATGCATAGGCAATGCAAGTGTCTTGCATCAGACAGGGGGATGCCATGCTAGATGTCTAGCTGGTAAGTGTTACTTTGCCCCTGCCACTTCTCTCTACTTTATACAATGGGTGGAGGTGGAAGGGACGTTAAAGGAATAGACCGCTCTACGTGTCACACAATTTCACTTTGCTGTGGAATGTACATTTTATTTAAACTTTCCTTTAGAAGAATAAAGTAACCTTGATAAGCAGAGAAGGAAGAAAATAAAGGAAAAGTTAGGAAACTTTGTAGCTGAGGCTATATAGATGTCATCTTTGTTAGAGGGCAAGGTTCAACAAAATGATTATTTTCAAACATGCTTAGGAGCATGATGGCTCTAAAAAGAAGTGCATCTGACCCTTTATTTCATACTGGTGTGCTTTGAAATACAATAATACATTTATCCTCCTTGGCTATATTGACTGCTTTATATTGAGGAAAACAAAGAGGTTTGGTTGCTAATATTGACTACTTTATATTGAGGGGAAAAAAAAGGGGTTGGTTACTAATATTGTTTCCCTTGTTTTTACTTAAGGTGCCTGCCAGCTCCTGTGACCTCCTGGTTGTGAGTGCTGGTCAGATGTCAATGGGTAGAGCTATCAATATCGTTCAGAAGCTCTGGACTGTGGGAATTCCAGCTGAAATAATGTATGACTGGTCCCAGGTACAGCTTTGGCCTACATATGTTAACTGAAATGTCTTTTAATAATAGTCGCCATTATCAGAAGATTATTATTCTGGTTCAGCTTAAAGTATGTCAGCCGATGGCAAGCCAAAGAAATATCACTGAATCACTCATTCTGAGTCAGGTACTGCAGAAGAGACAGTTCAGAGCCACTCAGTTGCTTCCTGACTTCTCAGTGCTCCTTCAGCACAGTTTTTTGCATGCTTTTGATTCCTGTGTTCCAAATCATTATGCTTTACCTACCACTGCCCTGGGTTCTTCTCCTTCTGCAGTTTTAAGGGGTGAAGATCTGGGCAGTTTTTGCTTTTGTCCAGTGCTGCCCGGCAACCTGCTGCTAAGTCAGTATAGCAATGAGTGCTTTAAGTTCTGCAGTGAGAGTGGCCGAAGTCAGGCTCAGGTTTACATGAAACCCAACTGGAGTCCGCTTTCATGACAAGATGTCAGTCGTGCAGGAGTGAGCTGTTCCTGGGAGTTGTAGGTAGTAGGGTAGTAATTGTTTGATTGACATAACACTGTAAATCTTTACAGTTACTTGGATCTGGCACTTGGTAGAGAGAAACTAGCACTTCAGGAACCTCATGTCACCCTGAAGATAATGTGGAGAGCTAGTTAAAGTTGTGTCTTAAAAGTGCCCTTTTGACCTCTTTACTCTGGAAGGAATTTACAGCGTCTAGCTCAAATATAGACTTCCACAGTGTGGAAAGGAGGTGAAATTAAAAAGTTACCCTAAGAATGGGTCTCTGTAGATCTTATTTGATCCAAAGAATGTATGCAGTTGGTGTCCACCAAATCTTCAGAAATGCAGATAGGCTCCATCTGCGCCGTGGGGGCTCCACACACAGATCCTCGTTCTGGTCTCCAGTTACTTCAGCATCCGTGCGGAAAGGAGCCTGGACTGCATTGCACTTTTGCAGTGCTATTTGAGGTAGTCAGTGAAGAAGCAGCAGTGCCCTCCAAAATACCCTCCCGAGCCATAGGAGGGCTGTGGGGCCAGGGCAGCGGGTGACCTGCAGCACCTGCCATGGGCATAGAGTGAGTTGAGCTAACGGGGGGGTGAGAACTTAGACTGCAGGGTTAACCTCAGGATATTGTGTCCGTCCAGAGGAGACTGAGCCAGATTTCATTTTTTAAGGAGCATTGGGAAGATAAATATATCCATAATGAAGTTCCACTTCCAGGACTTGTTAATAAAGCATTCCTCACTGTAAAGATTATGATGAGTACAACTATTGCATATCAAGTTATCTTAACTGAGGATAGGAGACCTGCTAATGTAAGTGATCATTTTATAATCTGCCAGATTTCTCTTCCATTCTGCTTGTCCTATTTTGTCTTAGTCCCAGGAAGAACTGCAGGAATATTGCAGATGCTCTGGGATTACATATGTGGCTCTTGTGTCTGATAAAGAAGGAAGTCACGTAAAGGTAAGTGTGGGCCAGGAAGATGTTTTCTTGGTATTTCAGATGTTTAGTAAATTGTTCTGCACTTTCTAATATTATAAACATTACATTTTGTATAAAAAAATCAAGTAGGAACTGAAACTGAATTTACCTAAATTCAATCTAAGTAGCATAAAATTCTCCTGAAAAAGTCTCTCTCCATTCTTATGTCTCCATTACACTGTTACTCATCAACCTCCTTAACTAGGAGAAAAGGTATTAAAATTAATGCAAACATTGCTTCAATTTGAGTTATCAGTATGTCTTTTTGGAAGTATTTTTCCATTGTCGCAGATTTCCTTGAAATTATGAAGTGAATCAATTGACTCAGTCTGCTTTGCAGTTGACGACTTTCTACAATTACAAAACAAGTATAACTAAATTTTAAATCTAAAAAAAGAAGTGAACGATTCTAATAAGATCTTTGTTCATTTAACAAAAAAAGTAATAATTTGAAATGATCTGGCACAGCTATGCCATCTAGCCCATTTGTGTTACTAAAATATTTTTCACTTCATTCCCTTTCTCATCCATTCCCTTTCTCATTTTAAGAGAGGTATTAAATGTATTAACAAGTAGTTTATGATGAAGAGAGTGAGATGTATCTCTGCCTTCCACAAGACTCTTTATAAGAGTGCTCTTTTTTTTAATGGCTTTACCATAGCAAAACCAAGAGCGTGATAACAAGTCGAATGTGGCTGGTTAATCTTTTTCTGTTGAAGATGTCAAACAGGTTGGAATGTTTGCATGCAACTACAGCAAACTGAAAGCCAAGCACCATTCCAGAATTATTCAATACAGAAAAAAAAAAAAAAAGTTAAAATCCGTTTATGCTTTCATTAATGTCGTGTTTGCACCTATTAACCGTTCAGAGCTAATTATCATGTATCAAACACACATAGCCAAGTTGCTTCAAGTGCTGGGATTGAAAAGGAAATTGGTTTCAAAAAATATATAATTAAATCAAAGATTTAATTGGCAGTGACTCATTGGCCACGATGGTAATGATGATAGTTTCTTCCCTTTGACTGCTTCACCTTTAATGGGTGGTTAATCCAGTTAGTTTTTGTTTAAATTTGAGATATTTATTCACATGCAGTTCTAAGAATCATCAATCTAAGAATCACTGAAATGCATCATAGGTGAAATCCTTTGAGAAGGAAAGACAGACGGAGAAAAGGATTTTAGAATCTGACTTAGTAGAGCACCTGGTCCAGAAACTGAAAACTAAAATCTGTGATGAAAGATGTAGTAGGTAAGTAGCATAACAAGTGACCACAAACGGTCAAAATTACAAGTTATTGCATGCTTTTCTAATAATTTTTAAGAAATGCTTACTTAAACTTCGATATTATTCTTTAAGGGATAAGATCTTTGCCAAATTGCTCTTGTGGGGAAAAGCAAGCAAAGAGCATTGTTACAAAATTGCTGTTTTCACTGAGATTAAGCAATTGATTTCCCTAGTAGTCAAGTTAAGTTCTGAAATCCTATGGATATTTGAAGTTAACAGCCACGTACGTGTTCAGCTAGAGTTGTGCTCAAGCTGCTGGTTCAGCAATACGTGCACCCCTAGTACTGTATGTCCTGCAGGGCTGCCTGGAAATGCCTGTTACGTTCATGTAGTAACCAAAGAATCAAAGCAGCAATTCCCCTTCATTCTGAGGCAGAGCTGATGGTGTAGTAAAAAAAACAAAGTGAGATTGTAGCACAGCTGCATGACCTGACTGGCACAAGGGAAAGTAACATCTGGCAAAGACTTCATATGCAGCATCACATTATCTTAGTTTTGTTAAAATTACTAGGGAAGGTGACCAATAGAAATTAGTACAGAAAACATGTAAAATGATGCAAACTAATAATGAAAAGCTTCTTTTAATTTCTGTGATAAATATTACTTTGATATTACTTTAATATATTGTGCGTATTACCTCACAAAACCCCATAAAAAAGTTACAGATTAAATTCAGAAACTGTAGTATGTAGCCTCCTGGGAATGCTAGAGGAGATTTTGACTCAGTTCTTCTGTACCCTTTCTTACTTGCTCCAGAATAGAAAATCTAATCTGCAGATGAGTGCTGGGAATCTTCTAAATTTCTTGAACTGTTGGAATAAAATAGCATACTTGTATGATAATCTGGAATCCAGAGTTACTGCAATATTCTTTCATTATGTAAATGTTTCCCTGTTTTTCTTGTTTATTTTTAGAGAAACCTCAGATAATCTCTCTGTACAAAATCAAAAGGGATCATTTGCTAATATTTCAGGTATTTGATCTCTAGTTATAGAAAATACACATTGATTTCTGTCTCTGTTGAAATACTCTTTTTAAGAAATATTTGTTGGATCATGATTTTAGATGTCTTGCCAAATTCAGAAGAATAAAGTATTTTCTAGCAATATATCTGTATATCTGGTTAGAGACACTTCCTCCTGATGTCAAATGTTGTCCTGAGCAATGGAAAGCTGATTTTTTTCTCCAAATTACCAAATTATAATTGCTCAGACCAACATAGAGAACATTCTGCATACAACTATTGATTGCTGCAGTGATTTTGGAGGGAGACGAATGAAAACCAAAGCGTGAGCATACTTAGTGGCAAGTTAAAATGATGAAATGTCATTTGTGATTATAAATCTTGAAACTCATGCATTTTCAACTATGCTAAGATTTTTTTTGAATTGAGAATATCTTTGCATATCTAGCGACAGCTTTGCACTCTTCAGTCTGATAACTAAATTTTGCAGATCAAACTAAATTACCAGCTATGTGCATGGTTTGATATTCTTGATAATTATCTTATTGTCTTATAAATGTTAATAAAAATGGTGTTTTCTTGTTTTTTGTTTAAGAAAACTAATATTTATCTTTCATAACAGTGGGGCAGAGGTTGCCACCCTTAACTCAGCTTTTCTGTGATTAGCAGAAGTAATTATTGTTATTTCAAAATAAGCAACTGTGGTTTAATTGCTGTTTTTTTTTTTTTATTGAATCTACTATTGGAGTGAGCATTAATCATTGCCTCGTTCTTTCAGTAGCTTTTCTTTTTGGTTTTAGGTATTACTGTATTGATCTGTAGAATTGTTTCATTTGGAACTTGGGTTAATTTCAGGGGACGCTCCTGAAAAATATCCTAATTTGTTTCCTTAATGACCTTTGGACCTATGCCATGTAGTTCTTATCTGATTAGTACTTGTGAATTTTCTGTTCCTTATTACTACTTTTTTGTATAAACACTGGATGTCTGCTAAAACTGCCTGTTTTTATCCTAGGCGTGTTTGACTCGCATGGAACTCTTATAGTGCCTAATGTCAGTGTTATAGCCCCAGAAAAATTATCTGCCAGTGCCAGACGTCGTCAAGAAATTCAGGTACATGCGCACACAAATAAGTAGCAGGAATTATTCCTAAGGAGTTAAGTGATGTGGGAATTCATGTTTTCCGTGGCACCTAAGTTATTTTTTTACATTCTGTTTATTCTTAATTCATAAAAGAGACTGGGAACAACACAGAGTTTTGAAAGTGACGAAATATTTTTTATATTAGGACCATGGGGATTATGTGTAACATGGCTGTGGCACAGCTGTGACTATATAGGTGTATAAAGAAATCTCACTGTACAGTGATTTCTGGAACTTCTTATTTCTTGTAAATGCTCCAGCATGTTAAAGTTGCAAAGTCAACCTGGTTATCTTGTGCAACATGTTTGTAAAACGTACTCCATATGCATTTTAGTATGTTGCTTCAAAGTGAAGGCCTTAAAAAAATGGAAGAAAAATCCGGCTAAAGTAACATAATAATGTTGCAGAATATTGCTGGAAACAAGTGTCAGAAGTTGTGTGTTTAGGATTATTGACTTCCAAATACTTAGATTATGTGGTAAACATAACTCTAATTTAATCTCTTCTTAAATTCAAATCTGGGTATTCTACAAAAATTACCTCTGTAAGAAGTTCTTGGGACATAAATAAAAGCAGATGTTATTCTCTGAGCTTTGAGCTAAGCAGACTTACTATTTTAATTTTTGTCAAGCATCTTTCTAAGTTACTAAAATCCCTTCTTATTCAGAGCTGCAACCATTTCTGCAGGATACCATGTTTGCAAGATTATAATTTACACTGAAGGAAAGTATTGCAAGGCATGAGACATGTGGTTTGTTGTTGCCCTCAAATTTTAGCTTAAATACAACCGAGCTCTACATCTTTTGTTAGAAGCAGCAGCTTTTTTTTTGTAATCTATAAAACAGAAAGCAAGTGCTCCCACTCTGTGTCTCAGAGGCAGTGTGCATTTTACTTTGGTCCACCTTTTGTTGGCAGGTACAAACAAGACTTCAGACATTCATTTCTAGTCTGCAACAGAAAACCAGTGAGATCGAGATTTTAGCAGTAAGTATTTTGCAGAAGTTTACATTAATTTCATCCCCTTAATTTAGTTGGGAGGTGCAATTGCTATTTGAAAAAAAAATATTTCCATTAGTCTCAATTTAGAAATAGCAAATGGAACCAAAATAAACTTGTGGCTTAAGTGAGATGCGCAAATACCCATTTGTTTGGTGCTTGGAAGTATTTCATACTATGAGTATTGGACAGTTGCACACAACAAAACACTTGTTTAACAAGTGTTTAATGGTAGAGTCTTAAGCTTTACCTGTTCGAGTCCTGGTGGCAGAAGATTGAATAACTTGTTCCTGCTGGATTTGATCATTTAAACCTTCGTGGCTTTTGTTTATAGTTTTTAGGTTTTGCTGAGAATAACATAAAGGACGTTAAAATGATACACAATTTTCAAAGAACAAATGTGTTTGGCTCATTGTAGCTTTTCATAACAAAATCTATCTTGAGCAGCTTGTTTAAAATGTTTAAAAACTCGGGCAGATTCCTGCTTCTGTCATCATGGGTTCATATATAGAAATTTCCCAATTTCTGACCCACTTTTGTACAGATAATCTTTTATCTGCATAAATTCCCTTTTATACAGAAAATCTCAAGTTGGAAAATTGACAAGAATAAGAACTGTTAAATACTTGATTCCTTTATGTTATGTTTGCAGGTAGATCTGCCAAAAGAAACTGTGATACACTTCTTATCATTAGAGGTAAGCAGTTAAGCATTGTCTTTGAATCTCTAATTGAAACTGTAATGGAACATTTTAGGTTTTGACACTAATGGAGCTGAACGTAAAATTTACCTGTAACTCATTTTTTTTTTCCTTCTTTTTTTTTCCCAAGGAGTTTGAATTGGGTTTTAAAACTGCAAAGAACTTTTTTAGCCAAAGGGCTCGAATGAGGCTAGAAAAATCATTTTGCTAAATGCAGAGACACCATTAAAAGTCTTAACTCAGAACTTCAGGTTTCTCCTAGGAATAGTTAAATGAGATTAAGTCTTACTGCTCCTTTTCAGAACCAATAAGCTTTAATATGCAGGTTAAGCAAAGGCTCTTTTGGAGCCATTAATGAAGGAGGACCCAAAATAGAGAGGCAATTCTTTTGAGTGCAGTAGCTGAGCCAATTCTTAGTGAGATTAAGGTAAATAAAGGATTTATGAGTACTCTATTGGCCACTTTAACAACTCAAAAACCACTTGATTAGGAAAAACAAACAAGTTCTTTCCCTTCTTCCAGTGAGAGCAATGGCTTTAAAGTCTGAAGTTCTCATTAGAAAGATGGACTCTCCAAAAAACTCTAAAGAACGACAAAAGAATTACATCTAGCCTGGGAGTGGATCTGCTCCTCACATTCATATTTTGTGTCCACTGTTCTGAAGCAGTGCTTGACTAATAATTTATAAAATATTACCCAAATACTTAGCTGAACCAGTCTATCCAGACAGTGGAGACAGTTTATCACATTTTACTCTAGAACAGGGAACATGCACACAATCAGCATGGCCATCTTGCATGATAAATCGCTTGTGACTGTCATTATACTAAAGTAGTTAAATGTTTCTTTGTTTCCTAAACTGTGTTAAGTTCATTAATAAGTCTCATTCTTAATATATTTTTAAGATTCTTAATAGGTTTTTAAGAACTACCCAAATTGCAAGTGATGTTTATACAAATTTTGTGAGAAATAACCTGTGTCTCTGATAAGCTGTTTGAGCAGGGACACTGACATTACCAATTTTCAGAAGAGTAAATCCTATCAGAACAAATGTTTATTTAGGAGGAGAATATAACACTATATCAGTGTTCCTCGTCAAATTCTTTTCCCTAGTTCGATAAAGACAGACAAACCTTTGACGCTACTGTGAGCCAGCTGATGTCACGGTGGCCAAAGCAGCGATCCTCTTACCTGCAAGCAATTTGTGATGAAATTTACAGTATCAAAATGGAAAAGAGGTAAATTCATTATGCTATTATAAATATATACAAAACATGCAAATTATTTCTGCATTTGAGCTTTACTAAATGAAATATCTTAAATTGTCTTATTTCAAGGAAAAACAGTAAGAAAATATGTCACTAAGTACTGTTTTCACTTAACGTGAAACAAAACGCATAATTGGATCACCCATTTGTCATTATGTTATGTACTAATTTAAGCTCGTCATTTTTTGAAGTCTTTTCAAGAATTTTTGAAATTTTACTACCTCATTTGCTGCTTTTGTTCATAAAATTGAAGAGCAAACACTGCTATGCTGTATACATTTGTGTGTACTACAGTACACTTTGGTGGATCCTGCTAGCAGCTGATCATCCTGTGTTCTCAAAAGACAGACTCAGCTTCACTTTCAAACTGTGAGGAGCTTTAGTTCTTTCCCATCTGAGGGGATACGCTGGAATCTGGCACAGTTGCCAACCTGTCCACCTTAAAGGGAATATGGTACAGGTGCTTCCTGCACATACAGAAAAGCCTATTTCTAAGTATAAAAATGTTTGGATTGAACTTCTTAATCTCCTTGTCAGATTCTGTCACGGCTGAAACAGTCTCATCTAGGCACATCCACTTTTAAGCCTCAGAATTTAAACTTGCACATACTCGGACAGAAACTTGCTATATATATCCCATGATTTTCATTTATTATTTTAACTCTTCACTTTGAAAGTACTACCTAATATCCTTTAAATAAGAGCAAAATTTGACTTTGATTCTCATTCAGTGAGGATGCAACAACATCACTTCATGTTTTATGTTTACTAAGGCAACTAAATACCAAAATACTTTTTTTCTGTAAGGCTGCACTTGCTCCCTACTAATATGCTGGGTGAGAATGTCATGCCAACCCTGCTAAGTTTCCCTTTCCCATTTCATGCTGTGACAGAAAACATTGCTTAGCCAGAGCCTGCACATCCCTGAGAGAGAGCTGAATGAGCTAGAGCAATGGAAAGAAAATGCAGGGGGAAACTGGGAGCACAGTAAAAACTAAAGTCATCACTTGTCTTCTGAATTTTTACTGTTGCTATGCTTATTGCCAAGATTTGCTATATTTTATTCTAGTAGCTTTTGAACTTTTACTTCCACAGTTAAAAACTCTCTTTTCCTTCCCTCTGCAGGGTTCCTGCGCTTATCCTGTACAGTTACCGAGACGAATACAAGATTTTGTTCTAGTGCTTCAAGCATCCTCTCTAGGGTGCTTCAACTAAAGGATGGCAGTACTTTTGCATAAAAAGATTTCAGAAAGCTGTTATAGTGCATATAGGCATTATAACATAGGCAACTAGTGCTTTTTTTACATGTCCAGCTTGAATTTCATGTGTAATATAAAACTGTAAATGTATTAAAAGTGGAAATAAATGTTTTCTAGTCTCTTACAGAGCAAAGTCTCACTACAGCCAGCAGTGTGTGATATCATGTAATTCTTTTCCCTTTACCATGCAAAATCCAAATCAGCTCTACAGATGTGAAACTTCTTATATTTCTGTGTTTTCAGAATGCCTGTCATAGCACCAAGCAACAGTAGCAGTGAAAGGAGAAACTCAGTTCAGGGGTTGGCAGGGATGTGTTAACTTCAGCTCTGGAAGACTGCTTTAAAGGTTTTTAAAGCCTTCATGTAAAATAAAAGGTTTAGTTAATGAACACCCCTTGAACTACACATTAAAGGAATTTTTACTACTTTTAACTTCATAAAAATCACCACTGTTTGAGAGTTGTTGCAAGCCCAGTTTCCTGGGCTTGTCAAGCCTATACTTTTATATTTAATTGAAGCAGCTGCTCCTGTAAGATGCTCAATGCTTGTTTCAGACCCAAAAGACCCGAGTCTAGGGATTTAAAGAAGACTGCAACCTCCTGCTGCCTAGTGGCAGGGTGACAATGACTTTAGAGCTAGCTCTCTTCAGGGAGGGTGTCAGAGTAAGTCTGTATTTCAAGAGACAGAAATGATGAGCAAATTATAACTCCCCTGTTAAGCCTCGAGTCCTCCATAATGACGGTACGTAGTTAAAACTATACACTAGCACAGCCACATCAGAAAAAAATGAAGATGATCTCCAGCAGCTTTAGTTAACTCTGTTTCACACCCAAGTGAGTATAGCATAGGAGTGAATATGCAGCAAAGCTCTGGATTTCCAGAAGCATCCTGCTTGCTATCCTCCTTCCTGTCCTCCCTTTACCTTCCCTTTAAATAGTTTGCTCTCATTTCTTCATTCTCTGACCTACCTAAATTATCTTCAGAAGCGTTACTGTTTGCAGGCTCGCTACGTTGTCAAATACCTGTTTTCAGCCTTTTTCTTGCAGTGAAGGGAAGGACAAAAATACAGCAAATAACTTTACAGCCAAATAACCCCCTGAACTTCCTACAACTACAGAAGTTGCAAGAGCAAAACTTGGAATAGCATCAAGAACAGGTCAGTTTGTCACTCCTAGCCCCTTCCTGAGGCAAGTAACGTCACTCATTACAACCTCATCCATTTCTTACTGTGTTTAATAGGAACAATTAAATATTCAACGTTTACATTTGTTTCTAGGAAGGTGCTACTTTAAGATGTGAAGTATGGGGAAAAACTGAATATGCTGAAGGATGAAACTTAAGAGCATTCATGGCAAAAGAATTTTTTTTTTTTTTTTAAGCCACATCTGACTGGAACATGAGGCAGAGGCCCAACCTTCTCCCAACCCTACCTTGAGGCAGCCGAGCTGTTACCAGCATGGAGCAGAGACACAGCTGACCAGAGTGCTCAGGCACTGTGCTGCCTTGGAGGTATCAGCACTGCATCATGCAGACATCTCCCTCAAAACAAGATATAAACAGGAAAACTGCTGTTCCCAATAATAATACATTGGCACCCACTTGCCACAGTAGGGCTGAGGCTTATCTATACATTGGACGTCTGTTGCTGAGATTCCAGTTGTAGCGTCACTTGGCTCATGTGACTGTGTTTCTCTTTGCCCCCCGTGTTACCCCCAGATGGGTTTGACGTTGCCCATTGCTATAATACAAAACAGCAGTAAGTACAAAACTAGTTGGCAGTTGAGTGTAAAGCTATTTCAGTATAACCCTGTAAATAACTCCTGCTGTACAGCAATCCAAAGAAAGCGCTTTTGGCTTTCAGTTTAAACACAAGCACTGATCACATCCCAGTATCCTGCTGGAAGGAAAGCCAAAACAAGTGGTAACTCAAAAAGAAAGAGACTTTGCTTGGAGCAAGGGCTTGGTCTGTTGAAGTAAGGGTAGGCCGCTGTTCCATCACTGGGTTGCTTTACTCTTCTTGTTTTTGCTTTTCTTGTCCTTCTTCTTCAAGCCATCCATGTTGGCTCGCAGCAAATTGGAGTATGCCTGCAAGAGCAAAGAGAAGACCTGAAAAAACTAATAGCTGGATGGGGAGTGCCACCCATTGCTCAAGGACACACAGCACCTGCATTCGCTCAGTTCTCAGAATTCACACGCTCAACCTATGTTAGTGAAAAGTTAATGAACACATATGAATTTTTTTTTACACAACTGCTGACAGCCAGTCTACAATTAATCTGTGTGCCAGCACACAGATCACCTGAATCAACCCATTCCCAGGTAGGGGGAAAGCTGCTTCACAGCTGTCCAGTGCTGCCTACTGCATACTACTCCCCAGCACCTACAAAAATGGAAGATAGAAGGCACACAAAACTTACCATCTGGAATTTATTCACTTCCTTCGAGCTCACCTATAAAAGTAATACTAGAGGTTAATCAGGAAAAAAAAAGGTATATAGTATAAACAGCAGGTGGACCAACACCCCATTCAGTGCAAAGTAAGTAGGCTGAACTGACTTTTAGAACATCAGAACCACTCCTCCCTAAATAAGCAAATCAACTAGAGTTGCTCCCCCAAAACTATGTATTTCAAATGGAGAGAAGGTAGAAATACATCCTAAGGAAGATTTGGTTTCACTGTAGGGCCATATCAATCGATTTTTTTTTTTTGTGGAGATGCAAACCTTGGTAAAGACACTTTATAACCCTATTCTTTATGCTCTTCCTGAAAATAACATTTTACTTTGATATCCTCCATGATAGAATCCAAAATCAATTATAACCTTTCCCCATCTCTTTTAAAGTGAGCACATCAGCTTTTAACATCTAAAGTTAAGACTTCCTAAAATACAAGTATCTCTGTAAATAAGAAATTTGGGCATGCTTTGTCAGACTAAGATTTAGAAGAGTAGCCCATCCACACACGCTCTGGGCAGGAAACAAGGACCCGTTTGCAACATGTTGTTTCAACCCAGGAACACCCAGTTGTTTCTTTCAGCCAACCAGAGGTGTATAGGAAGCTGCCTTTTGTCACCTGAAGTTGGCCTGTACTTTTCTTCTGCTCAGAGCCACACCATTGTCCTGTGTCCTTTCCTGATGTTGTCTTTTCCCCCAAAGGGCTTTTCCCCATCCCTCCCAAGGATTTCACCCAGAATGTCACAGTCAGGTCTACTGGAAGCAGGCACAGTCCCTCCCTGCTGTCCAGCAATACCATTTTGAAGCAAAATCCATTCCACATACAGAGTGAAACCCATCAGTTATCCGCTCTGTAACACCAGAGTGAGGAGCAAGATTTAGACTTAGTAAGCTCAACATATTGGCATCCAGATTTCAGCTGGACTTAGCCACCACACAATTTCTTCAGAATATTAAATTAGCTCCCATAAAACGTGTGCCAGGAGACATTTCACTTACAATATGGGACATTACCTCAGGGTAAAGCAGGGCTGCTAATCATTCTGACCCAAAACTGACACTTACCACTGTGCTAATTTTCTTCTTTCCATCAGTTGCTCTTAGAAGACATTTATTGTCTGCTGGTTCAAAACTTTCTACGTGGCCTTTGCGCGGGACCGGTTTTGTTCGGCCATCATCTGTGTTAAAAGACACATTTTTACTAAAATCATTGGAAATCTCCTGACATGAGATGTCACAAAACTCATGACTTTTGCAGGACACCTAGAATTTAAGACATCTGCACTGACACTGTTGGTCTGCTGCCGCACAAACACCTTCCCCGCGGCACCTGTGTGGGAGATGGAACAGATCTGCACGAGGGGCCCCACAGCCCTGGCTGGTTGCAGCGGCGCCGCATTGCAAACGCATCCCCAAGAGCAGCCAGCCCCGCTCCGCTTGTGCTACCCAGAACTTTCCTTCTTCTGAAGCACGAAAGTGAAAACTTCCAGGGACTCTTTTAAATGAAGTCCCTATACTGCTGGCAGTTAGGAAACACAACCCTACTCTACAATCACTAATGCTTCAGTTCAACTGAATGGTTTGCCAATACTACTTTTGTGCTTTCAAGCACCCCACTTAAGCCTGTGTATTAAAACAACAAAAAATACCAGCAACACCCAAAACCCACTGCAAACCGCTGCGGCTTAGCGCGACGCTGGAGCCTTACACTTCTTGAGGGTGATGAAGACGCTGCCCGACGTGCGGCACTTCTGGAAGAGCCTCGTGAGCTCCGTCAGGAACTGCAAGACACAGAGCGCCGCCGCGCTGAGGCCGCGCAGGCCTCGCCCCGCCTCTGCGCCGCTCCCCGCGCCCCGCAGCGCGG